>JAGXJF010001614.1:0-147821 GCA_019208055.1 Stipa capillata | reverse complement strand
GATTTTTACGGGCTTGAATTTTTTTAAAAAGAGAGAAGGATGTGTAACTATGTAATATATGGTAAAGTATTTTGTTTGAAATTTTATTTTAAATTAATCCAAGGCTATGAATTAATTTGAGAGCTTAAAGTGATGTTTTGAATTTTCGTTTGAAATTATTTTGGAATCTCTCTCTAAAAATATTTTATTTGGATTCCTCATGTCCAAATTGATTTACTGGAAATTTTTCATAATTTTTTAAGCCTATTTGAATCAGTTTTGAATTACCTTGCTTTTCCTCTATTGATTTTAATCTGAAAATAAATAAATAAATAAAAACTATTTGTGGGCCCCGTGCGCATGCATGCATGCAGCATGGCTGCAGTGCGCCCGAGCGCCGCGCGCGTGTTACGCGCGGGGACGCCGCCGCCGGCCATGATTAACGTGGATTTAATCCGGCGTTTGCCATTTTTATTTTTCTTGCCAATTAATCAGTGCTAAATGCTTCTTCCTCTCCCCATTTCTCCTCTATAAAAGGCCTCCCATTCTCTGTGATTTAACCTTTTGCTTCCACACAAAAAATTCCTCCTCCACACCTTCTTCTTCTCCAACTCCGGTGGAACTTCGGCGAGGAATTCCGGCCACACCGACGCACCTCCACCCGATGCGTTGCTACGAGGAGCTTCCCCACGCCGACGCGCATCTCCTACCGCAAGCGGACACGAGCTTCGTCCACAACATCAACCGTACCGCGAGTTCTTCTCCAACTCCGGCGATCTTCTTCTCTCCTCGTTTTCTTCACCCACGGTGAGCCCCTCTCAAATCCTTCTCCGAGTTAGACTCCCATCAACCCGTAAAATATTTCCCCTCCACCAATTTTGACCATCAT
Organism: Stipa capillata; assembly: GCA_019208055.1. Taxonomy (NCBI): domain Eukaryota; kingdom Viridiplantae; phylum Streptophyta; class Magnoliopsida; order Poales; family Poaceae; genus Stipa; species Stipa capillata. Next base: position 146,953 of record JAGXJF010001614.1, on the reverse strand, counting down.
CCACCTCCTTTGTGCAGCCCTTGCTTGGATCGATCTATTTTGCCCTCTGTTACTGTAACAAAAACAGTACACGCATGAACAGTAAACCCCAAGTACAGTACCTTTTACACATCCCCTCTGTCCAAATTTTGGATCCCTCTAATCTAGGTTCGATCTTCGATCTCAGTAGTAAAATGGAATTGTTAGAACCCCATGAGTCCAATGGTGCGATCGGATTTTTAATCCGACCGCTAGATTTTGAATTATATTTAAATTTGGATAAAATTTGATCAAATTCTGAGATAACTTTGTACTGGATGATTATTTTGAAGTGATTCTTTTCTGTAGATTACTAGTATGTTAAGGAGCACTTCTGTAAATTTTCATAATTTTTAGACTTGTGTAAAATTTTCTAGAATTAAATTAAGCTCTGTTTTAATTATTAAAAATAGAAATGATCTCTGTTATTTATATCCAATTTTTGCCTAGGATCAGAGAACCCTAAAACTAATTTACCATGTAAACCAAAATATTTTTCCTGCATTTTTTGAGCTATAAAAATCAGGATGTGCTCTAGGTTGATTTAAAATTGATATTTAAAATGCTGAATTAGCAATAGTGTCTTTATAAATCTGTTTTAGCCTTTAAAAATTCATGTCCAGTACTCAATAAATCATGTTATGTTATGTGTATGTTTTCAATTCATTAGAACCCATTTAACATAATTAAATAATGTTTTACCATGTTTTTAGTGTAGTTTTCATGCTTAGAATAATAGCTTTAATTGTTTAAAATACATTTTCAGAACACTTGCAAACATGAAATGTCTCTGGAATTGGTGTGACAGCATGAGAATCCAATTGTATGATTTAATAAGATTAATCCCTATTTTCTAGATAATGGTTACACTAGAAATGATAGGAATTGCTTTAATTAATTAATGTTCAGGATTAATATTTTTATTAAATCATTTTTGGTACTGTTCTTGTACTGTTGTTACACTCTAGGTTGATCCATGTTTAATTAGTTGATGCTAATGGTAGAGAATAGCTTTTAACTTAATGTCTAGTCTTTAAGATAATAGAAAAACATGTGTAAATATGATTAGATGTAGTTAATTTATTCTTTACTGTTATTAACCATTATAAATATTTAGGACTCACTTAAATATTTATTTGTGGTTAATTATCATATTAGTTTATGCCATGCTTGTTGTGTATTATGAGGCATGTTAGGACTTTGTTATTTCCTGATGATTAGCATGGTAGGTTTTTCTTTCAATCATGTAGTGCATACCAGTATGCTAAGGTTTGTTGATTTATTTTACATGTGTACCAACTAGCAGGATGTGTGTTATTTGTTATACCTTGTATATACATAGCAAGCTTATATAGTGGTAAGTGCCATGACACGTTTAGAACTTGTTACCTTGCATTAATTTTATGTTATTTAGCATGATTAGATTTCTTGTTGTTGTTAAATAACTAGTATGGTAAATAATAGTTGTTGTTAACCATTGTAATTATTTAGAATTATCTAAATAATTATTTTATTGTGAACTTATTAGTTTACGCATATTTGAGTCTATTTATGACCATCATGTTTTATGTTGCATAAGCATATAGTTGCATGTAGTCATACATATGTGTATACAGGGTTATATTGAATGTTGTTTATATGTTGGAATTGTAATTCCTTACTGATCTATTCTTATTGTTTAATCATGTAGTTTTGGTTGCTATTTCGTGTGCTAACTAGCATGATAGGTTATGTTTGATGTGCCATGCTTGTTAATAGTTTTTGTATATATATAATATTTAAATTGCCATATATATATTCAGTATATATGTGCAAGTAATATGGCCAGTGTAGTGACCCTAATAGTGTTAGGTGATCTCTGTTATCCAAGCCTTGAATTTTTATTCAAAGGCTATCTTCTAATCCGTCTCTTCTGAATCTATCCATCCTGTCTCAAGCTTGCTAGCCACTCGCTAATATCTTTTGGTTGAGGTTTATCGTGGTTCCCTATGCTGGTTGTATCATGACACTAGCATTTGGACTCCACAACTCAGTTTCTGTTGATACCCTCTTTCGATCTTGATCATTACACCATATAATGTAATGATGATCCTCTGGCAGTAATCAATCCCTTGATTGTTAATAAGCATTGACATGATCCTTCGATCATTTGTCGATGTTCTGCCATGAACCTTGCGACCCAATCTCCAGTTGGTGGCATAGCTCCGTTTATTGGAATGCCTCGATCTCCATCGATATCTATCTTGCCGATGTTTCCATGTTGGATCATTGCCATCTGTATCAGGAATCCGTCTATACCTCCCGTCTATAGCCTTCTACCAAGCTATAGATGTGTCTCTGTTTGACTCTATCCTTTCTCACTTACATGTGGTTTTCGCATGTAGTGTCCTATCTTTTGAAACCTTAACCATTGACGTGTGCTCCTGACTCGTCAATTGATCGTAGCCATACGATCTTTCTTTTGTGTCACCTTTATCCTTTATGGACTAGGTCCATAAACCTTTTGTCCATGTGTCATACATGGTTCTTACCATGTATAATCCTTTCTCTAAACTACCTATAGTTTAGAGATGACTCTTTATCTCATCTTACGATATGATGCCTTTCCCCTTTTTCTTCTGGTTTACCCTTCTGCCAGCAATCCCTTCGTTCTCCAAATCCTATCCTTGATCTAACCATCCTGCTCTTTTCTTTCTATTAATGTTTGAGTTATTTGGAGTTGCTTAATGTATTTATTTGTTGCATTCTATTTCTGTTACGACGAGTAGGGAGTGACGTGGTTAACCAGAGTCAAGTTCAAGGAAGAGAAGTGAAGGAATACGTCAACAAAGGCATGCCCCTTTTCTTGATCATATTTGATCCTATATTTTTAAAAGTCATCAATATTTTGTGTTTTACAACCATGCATGCTGTTTTTAATCCAGTAGCTAGCATGTCGATTGACACACTTTTACCCTGTCTGCTTGTCGCCCTTTTGACTTGATACCCTGAGTAGATAAAAAGGTTTTATTCTAAATAGAGTAGAGATATGCTTAGCCATGCTTAATTATACATTTTTAGGTTGTTTTGATTTGCCTCTACGGAGGAATGAATATCGGATCGATGATCCTTGTTGAAACTTGTTGAGCTCGCTGAGCTAGGGCCGGATGCCTAATGTTTTCCCTTTCTCTCTATTCTTCCTATTCTACTCTGGGTGAAACTTACCATCTAATATGGTGCGGGCAACAGCTGGATCATGTGATGAAGGAGCATATGGTTGTCCTACCCGCAGAAGGCCGGTTGAAAGGAACCATTGGTCGTCCGTACCGCTTAAGGCCAAAGTCTTGAAGTTGGAGAAGTGTGTCAACAGTGCAACCACATGCTATATGGGCAATGGCTTGGTCAAGTAGGTTAGTCAGCCTTTGGTGCTGATGTTGCCGTACCGCAGAAGGGGTGGACGTAGCTACGAGGACCCTCGGCACAGATGAGGGGACCGGAGTGCGGGGACATACTCTCGACTCCGAGCCAGACCCGGTGGGCATGTCACACCTTAGGGGGGATCTAGCTAAAAGACCTCGTCACAATCTCCCTGTTGCAATGCTGGCGACGGCCAGTGGCAACAAGGTGAGATTGTGTCATGTGGGTAAAGTGTACAAACTCTGCAGAGTATCAAACTAATCGATTAGCCGTGTACACGGTTATGGACAGCACATGACTCATTCATGAGGAAAAGGACCTGTCCCTCTCCTCGCTATTTCCCTCTACCCCTTTGCTGATGAATCCTATGGACGAGCTAAGGCAGGAGTTCCTTGCTCGAATGTGTTGGTCGTGGACCACACCTGTTGAAAACACCCCTGATATTAAAATTGGTCTTCATCAAAATGATGCCTTTGAATCTACCGTAATATTTCAACTAAAACTGCTTTTCTGCAAATGAACCATACAGCCTTCCGTTGAAGCCTCGCATGTAGTTTAATAGGACCATCTGCCGCCAGGTGGCTTGCTGAGTACGTAAAGTACTCATAATGCATGTTGTTTGTTGGGCATGTTCAGATATCTTCGAAGATGGTGGTGAAGCTATGAGGTTTTCTACGACCATGGGAGGACTAAGTTACGTGGACTCCGTCGACTGCCTGTGGCTGAGATGGAGACATCTACGCTTTATCTTTTCCGCTGTGCTTCTGAATGGTAAGGGACGTGAGTCTAGATGTTTATATGGCCATTCGGCTGTTATTAATCAAATGTTTTCTAATAAGCTTCGTGATGTGTGCAGTGGTACACATTTCGCCTGTGTTCGTCAGCTTGATCCTGAACTGACGAGGATATACACAGGGGGGTCTGGTAGTTGAAACCAGGTTCTCACAGCGGCTCCTTGAGCCACTCGGGATGGACTCGATTTCCCGATTAGATGATCTGGACGACTAGGTGTTGGGGAACGTGCTACGCAAAACAAAAATTTACCGTACATGAACCAAACCAAGATCCACTATCGAGGTGCAGGCAATGATATCATACCTTCGCCGATCACGTCAATACAGCGGAGAAGTTGACGATGTCGATGAAGTCCGCAGACTCCCGCAGCTAGGTTATACCTCCCAGCCGCGAGAGTGATCTCCTCGCGAATAGTTCGCCCGATCGAACGCCGAAGTGTACGACGTCTCCGAGATATCCACGAGAAGGAGAAGCAGCAGCGCGCCGGCAACTAAACTAGATCCAATCTAGAAGAGAGAGGAAGAGGAGGCTGCGGCCAATCTAGAGGTGGCGGCTGCCTAGGGTTTCGGCCAAGGGGCTAGGGCTGCCTTTAGGGCTGCTTGGGATGCCCTTTGAGGTGCCCTGCCCCTCTATTTAAAGGGGATGGGGCAGCTCTCCCTGGGAAGGTGGAGTTCTACTCCAGCAGGAACTCCCTGATGGAGTTGGAGTCCAACTCCACCAGAACCTTCTAGAACTTTTGGAACCTTCTAGAACTTCTAGAACCTTCTAGTACCTTCTAGAACCTTCTAGAACCTTCTGATACTTTCCGGAACACTTCCGGACATCACCGGAACCATCCGGGACCTCCCGGAACACTTTCTAGATCATCTGAAACACTTTCGGAACCCTTCTCTCTCGTTCTCCATAAATCATAGCATTCCTAAATATCGCTAAAACGTTAAGCGTGTGACCCTATAGGTTCGAGTATATGTGGACATGTCTGGAACACCTTCCGGTCAATAATCGTCAGCGGGATCTGGACACCCATAACGACTCCCACATATCATCGAAGATCTTTATCGCATATCATCCTTTTGCCTCATGATACATTACACAACCTGAGGCGAGACTTTTATGGTATCCCTGTGATCAACTCCTTGATCACTATACCTAGTTATCCTCGTTACCGGTTTGTACTCTTTTCTCGTTTCCGTATTCCGGTGTCCCCGTGACTAACCCTTTAGTCACAATACCTAGCCAGGCGATGCTGGACACCATAATACCGAGTGGGCCCAGAGTGTATCTCTCCATCGCCGGATGGGCAAATCCCAGTCTTGACATATCTTGAACCACGATATACTTTCTGGTGTATTTAAAAGTCACCTTTATAATTACCCAGTTACGGAGTAACATTTGATGACCCCAAAGCAACCATCCGGTATTCGGGTCTACGATATTCTCATGGTCTAAGGACGCAAGTAAACGTTAACACATAATGAGAAGATACTGATAACATATTGACAAAGTGATCTCGCAGTATCTCATGAGGGGGTCTATCCAACACCATTGTTACCCTAACAATGTGTTCCCATTATTGCCGGCATCCTTGTTACATTAACAATACCCATGATCAGGAAAACAAGACCATCAACAATACATGAGCTAGTCCAGAGGCCTGACTAGGGATCTGAATGATGTTTATTATTCCACACATGCAATTAGGTTTTCCTCTGAATCTCATATCCAAGAACCAATGCAATTCTAGCATAGAACATAAACTTAATCATGAACATGAAAATATAATAATAACAACTTTATTATTGCCTCTAGAGCATATTTCCAACACTAGGAGCCCGAATGGATGACTTATCCTACTCGAAGGTCTGCACGACTACGCAGGAAGGCACCCGGTTGGAAGGCACCTGGTCAAAATGACTCATCTTGGCCTATTCACGTACTAATTTCATGTTCTGATGGGGGGCTTGACGATGAGTAGTAAAACTCTTATAGTATACGACGACGGTATCTGTATAGAATACACAGAGACCAAGGGGTGCCTTAGATACCCGGGATGATTTGTACCTCGGGTAGGGACTCTAGGTCGATAAGAAATCTAAACCCTCCGGGCTGAGGTTCGGGCTCTCCAGTAGCAATCTGGACTGACATCCGGATCCTTCGGGCTGAGGTCTGGACTTTCAAGTAGTGATGGTCCATATTTTTAAGGTGACCAAAGCTTGATTGGATATCTTACTTGTTCCCTCTTCGGCCTCTATCTTCAAGCAATTATGGTGGCTTCAGTGTCCAGAAATTCTCACTTGAATCATGAAGTCCATCCTTGATCATTAGGCTTGGCCCTTGGTTCCTTAACAATAAAGGATAGTTGGATTTAGGTAGCATCATATTCTTGTGGAAATAATATGAATCACCAAGAAATGAAAGTATCTGAGAATTGATATGTCGTGCACGAGCTCTAGTAATTGGTCGCGTGTATCCATAGGTGGGATGTCCTCATCATAAGTTAGGGCTAGTGAGTTCCAATGTAAGGAAGTTGGAAATTTGTAACCATATTAGGAGCACTAGATTGAAAACTTAAAATAATGCATTTCATGAAACACACATCTTCATGAAGTTACCAAGTCTCCTATGCCCTCAACACACCCATTGATCAGGTTTGGTCTGCATGGTCCCCAACATTGTTTGGTCCTAAGAAGTTAGTCACAATAGGCTTGGCTACCGAAATGACCCTTTTTTTTCCTCAAACCACTTTGAGTACCAAAAATTTGGTAAACACATTGTCAATCCTATCCTTCCTAAGATAATGATGATCATGTACAATATTATGTTTAGGAAGGTCACCCTTTGGACAAGATTTGGCCATATGTGCCTTCTCTCGGCAATTATAGCAAGTGTTGCCCCTTTGCTTCTTCTCATGAGTTGTGTGACCTTGTGGTCTAGTTGCTTGGGCTCTCATGGTTTGTAGTTCATTATTTTGAGCTATAACCATCTTGTCTTAATTCTTCTTTCTGGTGGCGCCTTCTCTTGCCTCTTCTCATTTGAGGCCTTGTTCAAAGGACATGACCTCACATGGTGTCCCTCCTTCTTGCACTTGAAGCAAGTGATGAGGACCATGCTCTTTATTTGACTTTGATTTTAACCCTTCTTCTTCTTCTCAAACTTCTAGGTGTCAGAGTTGAATCCAAGTCCACTCATGTCAAGTGGCTCCTCTTGAGCACTAAGATCTTGTGAAGCGTGATCTTCCCTTTGTAGCACTAGCTCAAGTCATCTTCAATGAAGAGACTTGACCATTGAGCCCGTTAATCTCCTCTACAAGATTAGCATCACAAATAGTGCTATAGGAGGTATATGCATCATCATTAGAACAAAAAGGCTCATTAAGTAAATCATCACAAGATATAGAAATGTCAACCTTAGATGAAATGCGTGAGCAAGCACATGGTACAGAATCAATCTCACTTGTAGTGGTTGAAAGTGCATCTAGTGCCCCTAATGGATTTTGATGATTAATGACAAACGATTAAGGGACTAATGGTTTACTAAGTGTACACAGGTGATTAGTCCCCAAGTGATTGGTTTAACCAGTGAATGACGACCCCTAAAAATTGATGTTGAAGAAAGGCTTGGATCTAGAAGATTAGTGGAGATTTTCTAGTATTTATATGATCAAAGATCATTTGAGTCTATAGGACAAGCCGCCTATTAAGAGGGGTCAGATAGTTATGCTCTTTCTGAAACACAGACAGACAGTGACTCTCGGTTGTACCGGTTTGAAGAATCGGTTGTACCGGGATTGGCCTCTGTTGTAAGGTTTGAGGACTTAGTAGTCTCAACCTTGAAGAGCTTCAATTACGGCATGATCGGTCTTGAATCCAGTGCTGCCGAGAATGGCCTCTGTGTTGGAGAGTTAGGGAACCCTGCCGCTTAGGGTTTGTCCTAGTTTCATATTTCGGAAATCGGTATGACCGGTTTGGAAGACCGGTGCTACTGGAATATGTTTCTGATACCCTAGACCAAGCCTGTTCGTTTGTCTTCGGCTGTATCAGTTTCGTATCCGGCTGCACCGGGAATCCTCTCTGGACTTAGGTCGTTTGATGCCCTAGTCTAAGTCGCTTTTTGAGTTGTCTGAGGTTGCACCGGTTTAGTCTTCCGGTTGCACCCGGAATCTCTTCTGGACTTAGGGCCAAGTTTGTCTCAAACTAAGTCCCATTCTTCGTGTGTCTGCAGTTGCACCGGTTCTGTCTTCCGGCTGCACCGAGGACCCCTTCTAGACTTATGTCTTCCGTTGAAGCGGATGTACCGGGTTATGTTTCTGGTTGGGCCGTTTTTCTTCCCTATGAAGAAGAATGTGCCATTTCTTCATACCCGGCACAACCGCCCTCAAAGTCGGCACTACCGGGATTTGCTTCTGGAAGTTGCTCTGATGAGCACATTCTTCAATCCCGGTGTGACCGCGTTTCCTCCGGACCTACCTCTTCGTGGTGAAGCATTTCGCTGTGCATCTGATGTTCTTCAGATCTGACCGTTGGTTTGAATCCCGGTGCTACCGGGTTTGTCTTCCGGTTGCACCAGAAGAGAATCTTTGTGCCCAACGACTCTTTTCTGCAGAAAGGCTATAAATAGCCCCCGACCCCTCTGCGGGCTCAGGGAGGACACTTAGCGCAAAAAGACATTCTCTCCACTGTGTGTTCCCTTTCCTCTTTGACTCCTTGAGATCCCCTTTGAGAGAGGAAAGCATTTGAGAGATTTGAGACTTGGATTGAGCATTCAAGCAAGAGTTTCTTCGAGCCTAGCAGATCTGAGCTGTTACTCTTGGAGATTTGGCATCTCCTAGCCGGCTAGGCGTCTTGGAAGAGCTCCAACTTGTGGAATCGCCTCCAAAGTTTGTGAAGGTCCGGGGATCACCTCAAGATCCACCAAGAGTGTTGAGCAGATCCTAAGTGGACACAAGCTCGAGGAGAAAAAGGTGAAGACTGTGTGTCTTCGGAGCTAAGTGCTCAGCCTCTCCAAACGAAGACGTAGAGTTGTTGCCAACAACTTGAACTTCGGGTTAAATCCTCTTGTCTTCGATTCTTGCTCTTTGCTTTGTGTTGTTCTTCATTAGAGTTGAATCTTGTTTGTTTTCCTGCTGCTTCATCTATAAACTGCTTCACCTATTGCATGCTAAGCAACAAATTTGTTAAAATTTGATAATCTCCTATTCACCCCCCTCTAGTCGATAAACCTCGATCTTTCAATTGGTATCAGAGCAAGGTCTCCTCTTGCTATTGATTTGGTTTAACCACCAAGGAGAAAGGTATGTCGACTTCCGGGAACTATAGAAGCTCTTCACATAGACCTATCTTCGATGGGACTAACTATGCAGGATGGAAGCACAAGATGAGGATGCATCTTGAAGCAATTGACTTTCGAAATCTGGAGAATCATTGAGCGTGGATTTGATGTCGCCAATGAAGCACAACTCACTGATGCTGATAAGAAGAATAAGCAGCTGAACGCTCAAGCCTGTGACATACTCTTCGGCGCACTGAACGATGATGAGTTTGGAAGAATCAGCACTCTCAGAAGCGCGAAGAAGATCTGGGACACGCTTGAAGAAGTGTATGAAGGCACAGAGTCAGTCAAGGACTCCAGAACTGATGTTCTTCGAAGCCAATTCAACAGGTTCAGAGGTTCAGATCAAGAGTCAGTCCGAAGCATCTACTCAAGACTCACAACCATCACAAATGAGTTTCGAGGACTTGGGTGCAACAGACATCACCGACACTGTCATCGTCAAGAAGCTCCTCATGTCTCTTGATGAAAAGTATGACACCTTGTGCACACTCATTCAAGAAAGAGCAGATTTCAAGTCTTTGACTCCCTCTCAAGCTCTTGGAAGACTCAATGCTCATGAGATGATCATTGAAGAAAAGAAAGAGCTGCACTCTACAAGATCAGGGTCTCGAAGAGCCATTGCCTTGAAGGCCAAGAAGACAGATTCCTCATCTAAAGAAGAAGAATCAAGTGATGAAGCAGATATAAGAGACTCGTTTTGGGAAGGACCTTGCTCTTTTGGTCAGAAGGTTCAACAGGTTTCCAAAAGGGTGGAAGATTCAAGAAGTACGAATTGAGAAGAAAAGAAGGCTCCTCCTCAAGAGACCCCAAGAAGAGAAAGTGCTATAAGTGTGGGGAGACCGGTCACTTCATCGCCAACTGTCCTCTTCACAAGAAGGACAAAAGAAAAGAGAAAGGTCACAAGGGAGACAAGGATGAGAAGAAGGAGAAGTCTCACAAGAAGGAGCATCACTCCAAGGCCAAACACTACAAGAAGAACAAGTACAAGGCCAAAGCCTATCTTGGGCAAGGAGTGGGATTCAAACGCAAGTGACTCCTCAAGCTCCGAAGCTTCTACCTCGGACTCCGAAACAGGGATGGCGGGACTCGCATGGTCTTCACCAACAAGGGCACGGTCACTCTTCGACATGCCAAGCGACAACGAGTCTCCCACATGCCTCATGGCTAAAGGGTCCAAGGTAACTTCAAAATCTCCCAACTATGATGATAGTGATGATGACCTCATGAGTGAAGAATTAGAGAACATAAAACCTAGCTATAGAACTCTTGCTAAAACTGTTATGGAACAAGAAATTATTCTTGAAGATCAAGAGAGTTTGCTTGTTGATGAGATGGAGAAGAATAAGGAGTTGACTCGTGAGTTGAACAAACTCAAGTCAAAATATCTTGATCTCACTAAGGCTCATGAATCACTAGTAGAGGATCATGAGAAGCTTGAAGTTGAGTTCCTCAACAAGAAGCAAGATCTTGAGTCTCTAAAAGTGGCTCATGATGAACTTAGATTCGAGAATGATTCTCTCATCGCCAAGCAAATTAGTGAAGATCAAGAAGGCTTTAATCCTCCATGTTTGAAATGCATTGCATCATCTAATGACATGTCTCCATCCACATCATCTAGCACCATACACTCAAACTGTTCCATCTTCAAATGCTATTATGGTCTCTTGTTCCCCTAACACTCCATCTAAGGAGACCATAGATGTTATGAGTGAGAATGCTAGGATGAAGACCATCCTTGAAGTTGGCTTCTTCAAGTGCCGCAAAGGAAGCGAATCTCTGAGAGAGCTTCTTAGCAAGCAATCGATGAATTCGAAAGAAAGAAGGGTTAGGCTTCATCCCAAGCTACAACTCGGATGGAACCAAATGGAGACCCGAGCAATATCCCAAGACCAAATGGGTGCTTGGAAGAGGGAAGAATATCGATCTCACTCACTTTAGTGGCTATGCTAGTAAAGATTATGCATCCATGCATGCTAACCATAATGCCAACTATAGATTAGCTAAAACCCAAAAGGGTAAAGTATATGCCAAATTCATTGGGCACAAGAGTAGAGATGTGACTTCTAGCAAAACCATTTGGGTACGCAAAGATCACATTGCTAACCTTGCACCCAATGTATTTGACACATCTAACAATGTCCCAACCGCTAACATTCATGGACCCAAAAGATATGGGTACCTAAAAGAAACTAATTGTTTTGTAGAGCTACGCCTCCGGAGGACGAGAATGGGTGCTTGATAGTGGATGCACCGATCACATGACCGGAGACGAAAGCATGTTTGATGAGTTCACGCCAAATGCTTCACCTTCTCGAAGCATTACATTTGGAGACAATGGTAAAGGAAAGGTAATGGGGATTAGTAAAGTCGCAATATCCAAGGACAAATCTATTGCTAATGTTATGCTTGTCAAGTCCCTTGGATTCAACTTAATGTCCATTGCTCAACTAACCGATCTTGATCTTAATGTATTATTCACTAAAATTGATTGCCAAGTGACTAAAAGTGATGATCAAACCTTAGTCTTCAAAGGAGTAAGAAAAGGCAATCTATATCTTGTTGATTTTTCTAAAGGTCCTCAAGTGACCACATGTTTGATTGCAAAGTCTTCAAAAGGTTGGCTATGGCATCGAAGACTTGGACATGTAGGAATGAGGAACCTCGACAAATTGGTGAAAGGTAAACATATCCTTGGAATCACTAATGTATCTTTTGAAAAGGATAGACTTTGTAGTGCTTGTCAAGCCGGGAAGCAAGTGAAAGTCCAAGCATCCTTCCAAGACCGTCATGTCAACCACATATCCTCTCGAGCTTCTTCACATGGACTTATTTGGTCCGAACACCTACAAGAGCTTCGGAGGTAACGCTTACGGTCTTGTAATAGTAGATGACTTTACTAGATTCACTTGGGTATATTTTCTTGAGGATAAAGCTAGGACCCAAGAATGCTTCAAGAGATTTGCAAGAAAAGCACAAAATGAATTTGAGTTGAAGATCAAGAAAGTGCGAAGCGACAATGGAACGGAGTTCAAGAACACAAATGTAGATGACTTCCTCGATGAAGAAGGCATCAGCCATGAGTTCTCCGCCGCCTACACGCCCTCAACAAAACGGTGTTGTTGAAAGGAAGAATCGAACCCTAATCGAGATGGCGCGTACAATGCTTGAAGAATACAACACGCCAAACCGATTTTGGGCGGATGCCATCAACACCGCGTGTCACGCCATCAACAGGCTCTATCTACACAAATTCATGAAGAAAACATCTTATGAGCTACTAACCGGTAACAAACCAAACGTTGCATACTTTCATGTATTTGGATCTAAATGCTATATTTTAGATAAGCACCGCACATCTAAATTTGCTCCAAAATCACACAAGGTTTCTTTCTTGGTTATGGCTCGAGTTCGCACACTTACCGAGTCTTCAACAATTTCACACGAAAAGTTGAAGAAACTGTGGATGTGCAATTCGATGAAACTAATGGCTCCCAAGTAGAGCAATTGCCAAGTGTTGCAGATGAGCTCGTTCCCACTGAAGCTTTGAAGAATATGGCTATTGGGGAAGTAAAGCCAGTTGAAGTCAAAGAGAGCACTTCATCTCTAGATGTCATGCCACCTTCTTCAAGTCAAGATCCCAAAGAAGGAAATGATGACACTGAAGCAAACGCCGAAGATGAGGCTCAAACAAGACTTCAAGCTCAAAGTGGTCCACATCACCCAAGGCTCATGAAGCAAATCCAAGACAGTCATCCAGTCGACAGAATCATCAGTGATATAAACAAAGGTCCACAAACTCGCTCACGTACTAGACTTTCAAACTTTTGTGAGCACTACTCGTTTGTGTCTTCTTTGGAACCAACTAGGATCGACGAAGCAATGGATGACGAAGACTGGGTGATTGCGATGCAAGAAGAGTTGAACAACTTCGAACGCAACAAAGTGTGGACGCTAGTTGATAGACCGAACCCCAAAGAGCACAATGTTATAGGAACAAAGTGGGTGTTTCAGAACAAGCAAGATGAAGATGGTCAAGTGGTGCGAAACAAAGCACGTCTCGTCGCTCCAAGGCTACACGCAAGTGGAAGGTTTGGACTTCGGTGAGACTTATGCACCCGTAGCTAGACTAGAAGCTATTAGAATCTTGCTAGCTTATGCAAATCATCATAATATCTTGCTATATCAAATGGATGTTAAAAGTGCATTCTTAAATGGTGAAATTGAAGAATTAGTATATGTTGAACAACCTCCAGGTTTTGAAGACCCAAAATTTCCAAATAACGTGTATAAACTTCACAAAGCTCTATATGGACTTAAACAAGCTCCTAGAGCATGGTATGAATGTCTTAAGAAGTTTCTACTGACTAAGGGCTTTAAAACTGGAAAAATTGATTGCACTCTCTTCACCAAAGTAATGGATGGTGAACTCTTTGTATGTCAAATATATGTGGACGATATTATTTTTGGATCAACTAACCACAATTTCAGCCAAGAGTTTGGAGAGATGATGGCAGAAAAGTTTGAGATGTCCATGATGGGAGAGCTGAAGTTCTTCCTAGGTCTTCAAGTGAAGCAACTCAGAAATGGAATCTTCATCTCCCAAGAGAAGTACATTCGGGACATGCTCAAGAAGTTCGACATGGAGAAAGCAAAGGGAATACGCACTCCAATGCAAACGAACGGCCACCTCGACCTAAATGAAGACGGTAAATCCGTTGATCAAAAGGTATACCATTCTATGATTGGTTCCCTGCTTTACCTTTGTGCATCTAGGCCCAACATTATGTTAAGTGTTTGCATGTGTGCACGGTTTCAAGCCGCTCCTAAGGAGTGCCACCTCACGGCCGTCAAGAGAATTCTTCGATATCTAGTTCACACTCCCAACTTAGGGCTATGGTATCACAAAGGGGCTAGTTTCAATCTTGTTGGATATTTCAGATTCGGATTATGCAGGAAACAAGGTTGATAGGAAGTCCACCTCCGGAACATGCCAATTCCTAGGTAGATCCTTAGTTAGTTGGTCTTCCAAGAAACAAAACTCTGTTTCCCTATCCACCGCCGAAGCCGAATACATATCCGCAGGTGCTTGTTGCGCTCAATTATTGTGGATGAGGCAAACCTTGAAGGATTACGGGATTATTATAAAAGAAGTGCCTCTTTTGTGTGACAACGAAAGCGCAATCAAGATAGCCAACAACCCAGTCCAACATTCCCGCACAAAACACATAGACATCCGTCATCACTTCATTAGGGATCATGTTGCAAAGGGTGATATTGTTATTAGCCACGTGAGAACGGATAAACAATTAGCGGATATCTTCACAAAACCCTTAGATGAGCATAGGTTTTGCGAGTTGCGAAGTGAGCTAAATATCTTGGATTCTCGAAACGTAACTTGAAACCATGCATACATGTTTATATCATGACTTGATGATGAGGCTCTAGATGTAAACACATTAAAAGAAAGTATCATTCTCTCAATGAATGTGTACATCTAAGAATGTGAGAAAAGTAACATATATGCTTATTGATGAATATGATTCATAGAACCCTCTTCACAAAATTGATATGTGGTTTCTAAATCTATACATTCATACATGGTGGCCTCAAACCACCACATTTGATATAGATCTTATCTAGTCTTGGTCTTAGTCCTATTGGTCATCCAACTTATAGCTAAATTCTTCAGTTGGTGTTTCTCTAAGTGGATGACAAAGGACCCTAATCTCAGATCTATCTTATACCTTATCTAAAGTCTTCATGCTGTTCTTCACAAGTGCACTGTTGAAACTCATTCCCGGTACCATCGATTTCCTCTTCCGGTGCTACCGCGATACTCCTCAGAGTCAGTTTCCTCTTTAAAAGCAAATTCTTCGGTCTTACCGGTTTTTCAAACCCGGCACAACCGAAAACACTCTCTGTTGAGACTCTGAAGAATCATGAGTCGAGTTCCAGTACTCAAAATCCGGTGCTACCGCGATTCATTCCGGCACCACCGCTTTTGATGACTCAAAACAGTAGATCCGGTTTCTTCGCGAACCGCATCTCCGGCTCTTCCGGGAACCGGGGCTATAAATAGACCCAAGTTCTCCTCCCTAACGCTTGAACTTCCAGAAACCCTAAAATTTCTCAGCGCCACCGCTGTTCTTCGTCCGACCGCCGGAACCACCGCTTTCCACGACCGGACTCACCGCGTCACCGGACTTCTTCACGTCCGCTGTCGCCGTAGCAGCACCGCCGCCGCCGAGTTAGGGCACGGCAGTGGAACCCGCGACCTCCTCTTCGCATCTCCCGTCGCGCGAGTTCAATCCCCACGGTATATTTTCCCTCCAAAAATCTAGTACCTGTCAAATCAAGATTTCCCTAGACTTTTGGCGCGTTTTTAGATTCCGTTCAATCTCTGCGCCAATCAGATTGAGTGGTTTGTTCTTCAACTTTTTCCGGTTCAACCGAGTCTTCAAACCGGTAGTTCCGCGTTTGTGCTCTGCAACGCTGAAGCACAAGCCCGGCACTTCGGAAGTGAAACCGGTTGCACCGACTTTGAAGAAATCACTCATTCTTCAGCTAAAAACATTTTCTTCAAAATTGTGTCTGCTGAGTGCTCTTGTGATCTTATCTTCTCTCTTCTTATCCCATATGCTTCACAGGTGTCAAAATGAGTTCAGATCAAAGCGACTCCAATGCTGAGCGCAGCTATGATGTCCAGATCAGCGACAGTGACCCTGACTGGGCCTCCAGCAGCTCAAGGGAAAGTTCTCCTCCTCCTCCTCCGACCAAGAAATCAAGGTCTCAGGCTGGTTCTTCAGGAACCACAGGCAAGAGAAAGAAGCTGCAAAATATGGCCTTTGAAGTGCCTAAGGAGTTGAAGATGCACACTCCTCCTCATGAGTCTGCAATGGAAAGAAAGCACAGACATCAGAGGATCAGAAGATATTGGGAGAAGCAGCAAAAGGAGGGCAGATATGTGACTGCCTACTGGAAGAATGTCTTTCGAAGAAAGAGCTGCTAAACAAACCCCCTCTAAGTCCAAGAAGCCATCTTCTTCAACTCTTGAAGAAGTTAGGAAAAGGAAAGAGGCAGCCAGTGCCTCAAGGGTTATTCTTCAGCAGAAGAAATCACCTCCAAAGGAGAGAAGAGTAGTGGCAAAAAGAAGTGAGAGCAGAGCTCAAGCTGCTTCAAAAGTCTTCAGCCCCCAAGCCATCTGCTACTCCTGCTGATGAATCAGATTCTGACATTGGGGATGAAATCCCAATTGGGCTCAGGGCAGCCATGAGAATGAAGAAAGCAGAAGAACAATGGGAAGCTGAAAAAGCTCAGAAAGTTGGCCAAGAATTAGAGGCCAAAGAGAGAGCTGACAAGGAAGCTCAACCTCAAGCTGGCCCAGTGGCCACCCTCTCTGCAGCAGAATGGCCAAGCACGATGCTCTAGCCCTGGAAAGGCTAGAAATTTATGAAGCCGCCAGGAAAAGCCAAGCCAAACTTGAAGAATTTCACAAGCAAAAGGCTAAGAGAGAGGAAGAATTGAAGAAGCTAAAAGTCTGCTCAAGGCAAGAGCAAGGAGAGCTTCCAGAGATACAAGACTCTTATAGCTGTACAAGCTTCTGAAGAAGAGAGAGGCAAAGCTCTAGCCAGAGATGCTACCCTTGCTGAGACAAGGAAGAAGAAAGCAATGACAGAAGCTGCAAAGATCAGAAAAGAGAGAGCAGGCAGATTGTCTAAGTCTTCTCAATCCCTCCAGCTCAGCCATCAAAGAACCTCAGATCAGATCTCCCTCACAACAAGCAAGTCCAGCAGGGACCTCTGCACCAGAAACAACCCCAGCTGCTCAGGTTGAAGAACCTGCAGCACCAGTTGAAGCACAGGCTGCAGCTCAAGAAGAGCAGCCTGCAGAAGTTACAGAGATTCCTCAAGCTCCAAGTGCTGATATTCAGAGAGAGGAATCCCAGGCTGAAGAGCCAAGATCTCAGCCTGAAGCTCAAGTTGAGGCTCCAATTGCTGAAGAGCCAGAAAGTCACCAGGTTGAAGAGCAATCAGCCCAACCTGAGGAACCAAGAGATGAACCCCAATTTGAACAACCAGCTGAAGAGCAGCCCATTCAGTCTGAGGAGGCAGTCCCTGAAGAACAAGCAGCTGCTGCTGCCAGTGCTGAAGCCTCTGAGTCCTCTGGAGCTCAAGTTCACCCTCAAAGATATGAGCGAAGAATGAGGAAGCAAACTGTCACTCCCAGACCAACTCCTCCAGCAGAGAAGAAGAAGAAAAAGGCTGATAAATTGCCTCCTAGGCCCAGTCAAAGAACAAGATCTTCTCTGAAGAAAGCAAGAATTCATGAGGACGAAGAAGATATTGAAATAAGGGAGCAGCAAAACCTTGAAGACAATGCCACACTAGTTGTGTTGGCTCCCTACTCAGATGATTCCTCGGCAGGGCAGAAGGCCCCAGCCAGTTGTTGAGTACAATAAGCTGACCAATGAAGAGCTACGAGAGATCAGATGGGATGTAAATCCCTATGAGTTTGCCAGGGATGCTTCAGATCCCAGATTCTGGGCTAGGACCCAGCAAGACTTCTACCAGACTACTCTCTTCAAGAAGAACAGAGTCTTCAAGCATCAATATGTCGATAGAGCATATCTGGAGAAGCACAGGTGCTTTGCTCCTGTATTAGATGCTCTTCATCAAGTTAACCTTGAAGACTTTGTTACCTTTCGGCAAGACTGGAAATGAAGAGCTTATCCTTCAGTTCTATGCAACCCTGTACATCTCAGGCAGTGAAGCTCATTCCAAATACTTGGAAGCTTGAGTGGATGACAGGCCATTCTAGATATGAAGCAACCTTTGAAGAGTTTGTTGCCAGAACAGGGCTAGGAATGGATATAAATTCTGAAGATGCAAAGATCCACAATGAAGACATTTTGCCAAAAGAAGGGTTGACTCCTCTGTACTATGAAGACAGAGAATTTGTCCTCGGCAAAACAGCTAATCTCACATATGCTGCCAGGACTGTTCTGAAAATTCTGAGGAAAACACTTGATCCGAAGAAAGGAAATCAAGATGAGATTCATCACAGAGCAAGGAACCTTCTATTGAAGATCATGACCCACATTCCCTTCAACATAGCTGACTTCTTCGGCAACTTCATGTGTGAAGCCTATGCAGATCACATCAAGCAGCTGCCTTATGCCCCATACATTATGAAGTTCATATTAAACAAGACAGAGATTGCTTTCCACTGCGACACAACTCATACCAAGTTTCACACCCTCCCTATATGAAGACTTGGTGAAGAAAGCATCTCTTGTCAAAGGCAAAGGCAAGGCCCCTGCTGATCCAGCTCCTCAACCCTCAGCTCCTCAGGCAGGTGAAGAAAGAGTTCCTCTGGCCAGTGATGATCCTACTTTTCATCATTCTGAAGGCCAATCTCGATCGCCTGAAGCTCAACCCCAGGCAGCTCCATCTCCAACAGATCTTATTCTTCAAGAGCTTCGCCAAATGAGATCTGAGCTGCATCAAATGAAGAAGGAGCAGAAATTAGCAAGGCATGACTTAAATGCACTCTTCAACATGGCTACTGTCTCCCAGATAGCCGACAGAGAAGCTCTCAAACGCTCTTGGGTGCTTCTGAAGAAACACTACTCTGAAGAAGAGCTTGCAGCACAAGGCATCAAAGAATCCTACTCTTGGTGTGCTCATTCTCTGTCTTCACCTCATTACAGAGTAACCCCAAGTCCAACAAACTCCTCTGTCGAGCCAGATGAAACAGCAACTTCTCCATCCATGCCTCCATCAGCTCCAGCTCCTCAGCATTCTCCTCATGCTTCTGCCTCTGCAGCTCCTCCAACAGTCTGAAGTTTTTGGTTATTTGATGCCAAAGGGGAGTGATAGAAGCTTCAACACAAGGAAAGTGGGAGCGATGAAGAAGAAGAAGTTTAGGATTAGAAGAGTTACAAACCTCATTTTTTTTGATAATTCTTGTATTGGTTTGTAAACTCTAAGTGGTGATACGCTTCAGTTTTATTTCTTTACATACTTTGAGTAATTTCCATGCTTTGATTAATGCTCTGATTAATTTCATGCATGTTTATTTGCTCTAATCACCACTTGTGCATTGTTCTATTATCTATTATTCTCATACAATGCACTGCCATGGATTTCAAGATATAGGGGGAGCTCCTCAAAACTCCTCCAAAGATGTGCACTTGTATTCAAAGCAATATTAAAACAGTGCACATATTTAGGGGGAGCTATCTCTATATCATGAAACCCAAAACACAATTCTTTATATCCAATTTGAAGCTTTAATCGTGTTGTCATCAATCACCAAAAAGGGGGAGATTGAAAGTGCATCTAGTGCCCCTAATGGATTTTGATGATTAATGACAAACGATTAAGGGACTAATGGTTTACTAAGTGTACACAGGTGATTAGTCCCCAAGTGATTGGTTTAACCAGTGAATGACGACCCCTAAAAATTGATGTTGAAGAAAGGCTTGGATCTAGAAGATTAGTGGAGATTTTCTAGTGTTTATATGATCAAAGATCATTTGAGTCTATAGGACAAGCCGCCTATTAAGAGGGGTCAGATAGTTATGCTCTAGGAAGGATCTTCTTAAGTGCTCAGTCTAAATCTCAAAGAAATCCTTTTGAAATCTCTTTCTGAAACACAGACAGTGACTCTCGGTTGTACCGGTTTGAAGAATCGGTTGTACCGGGATTGGCCTCTGTTGCAAGGTTTGAGGACTTAGTAGTCTCAACCTTGAAGAGCTTCAATTGCGGCATGACCGGTCTTGAATCCGGTGCTGCCGAGAATGGCCTCTGTGTTGGAGAGTTAGGGAACCCTGCCGCTTAGGGTTTGCCCTAGTTTCATATTCCGGAAATCGGTATGACCGGTTTGGAAGACCGGTGCTACCGGAATATGCTTCTGATACCCTAGACCAAGTCCTGTTCGTTTGTCTTCGGCTGCACCGGTTTCGTATCCGGCTGCACCGGGAATCCTCTCTGGACTTAGGTCGTTTGATGCCCTAGTCTAAGTCGCTTTCTGAGTTGTCTGCGGTTGCACCGGTTTTGTCTTCCGGTTGCACCGGGAATCTCTTCTGGACTTAGGGCCAAGTTTGTCTCAGACTAAGTCCCTATTCTTCGTGTGTCTGCGGTTGCACCGGTTCTGTCTTCCGGCTGCACCGAGAACCCCTTCTGGACTTATGTCTTCCGTTGAAGCGGATGTACCGGGTTATGTTTCCGGTTGGGCCGTTTTTTCTTCTCTGTGAAGAAGAATGTGCCATTTCTTCATACGCGGCACAACCGCCCTCAAAAGTCGGCACTACCGGGAATTGCTTCTGGAAGTTGCTCTGATGAGCACATTCTTCAATCCCGGTGTGACCGCGTTTCCTCCGGACCTACCGCCTTCGTGGTGAAGCATTTCGCTGTGCATCTGATGTTCTTCAGATCTGACCATTGGTTTGAATCCCGGTGCTATCGGGTTTGTCTTCCGGTTGAACCAGAAGAGAATCTTTGTGCCCAATGACTCTTTTCTGTAGAAAGGCTATAAATAGCCCCCTGACCCTCTACGAGCTCAGGAGGACACTTAGCGCAAAAAGACATCCTCTCCACTGTGTGTTCCCTTTCCTCTTTGACTCCTTGAGATCCCCTTTGAGAGAGGAAAGCCTTTGAGAGATTTGAGACTTGGATTGAGCATTCAAGCAAGAGCTTCTTCGAGCCTAGCAAATCTGATCTGTTACTCTTGGAGATTTGGCATCTCCTAGCCGGCTAGGCGTCTTGGAAGAGCTCCAACTTGTGGAATCGCCTCCAAAGTTTGTGAAGGCCCGGGGATCACCTCAAGATCCACCAAGAGTGTTGAGTAGATCCTAAGTGGACACAAGCTCAAGGAGAAAAAGGTGAAGACTGTGTGTCTTCGGAGCTAAGTGCTCAGCCTCTCCAAACGAAGACATAGAGTTGTTGCCAACAACTTGAATTTCGGGTTAAATCCTCTTGTCTTCGATTCTTGCTCTTTACTTTGTGTTATTCTTCATTAGAGTTGAATCTTGTTTGTTTCCTGCTGCTTCATTTATAAACTGCTTCACCTATTGCATGCTAAGCAACAAATTTGTTAAAATTTGATAATCTCCTATTCACCCCCCTCTAGTCGATAAACCTCGATCTTTCAGTGGTGCTTATATCCACATGTGACTCATTTGTTATGTTTGCAAGAGTGGCCTCATGAGCTTCTTTTGGCACTTGATGGAAAGTTACAAGATCCTCATGTGAGATCAAAAACTTTTCATGATTTTCTTTTAGTTTCCCATAAATGCTAGTGAGCTCCTCAACTTGAGCGTTTAGCTCATCATTCTTCTTAATGGTGGATGCTTTACAAGAAATGGAGTTATTAACACAAGTATCATCAGTAGTAGAAATAGTGGATTGGTCTATAGATAAATAATTGCACATAGGAAATGACATATCTAAATCCATTTGAAGCATGGAATTAAACTTGTCAATAAAATATGAGTGATTAACTTTAAGCTCTCTAAAAGCACTAGTCAAAATGTCAAGAGAGTATTTTAGTTCATCATGTTCAACAATCAACTTTCTAAGTTCTTTTATTTCATTGACAAGGTCTTTTTATTTTTTTAGCATGCAAACTAGTTCATCACAACTAGGCATCTCAAACTCATCATCACTATCGTCATCATCACATCTCACCTTTGTGTTACCTCTAGCCAGGAGGCACATAGGTGAATCGGAGTGAGATGACCTTCCTCTTTATTCTCTATCCATTCATGAACCATGAAATCTTTGATTTCCTCTACAATTTTATTCTCACAAGCACTTGAGGCAATAGAGGTATGAATTGATGGTCAACATGGCATAACAAGCATATCATAAAAAATAATAGGTAAAGTGTCACTAGATGATATGCATGAACCATCAACACATGGGAGTACATTAATTTTGCTATAAGAAGTGTATTAAGTCCACAATAGAGATGAAGTTTGCATTGATAAGAGAAGGATTGCCGTAAGCTTCTTCTAGGTCCTCATGTTCTATGTTTAGCTTCTCATAGGAATTGATTAGATTCTCATTTGGGACCTCAAGTGTTACATGGGAGAAAATTAGCTCCTCAAGTGAATTTTTGGTTGAAACAAACTCACCCTTCCAATGTTCACAATTTTCTTTCAACTTATCAATTACAAGTTTAACATTTTTGAACATACGGAACAAGTCATCAAACGTGAACACAATATCATCATCGTGATCACTATCATCACCCACAAAGTTACTACCTTTTGCCTTGTCATGTTTTGATGAAGTGGATGACGCTGAAGTAAAATATGGATTGCAAGAAAGTAAAAGAGACAAGAGATGCAAATGATGTTTGTTCCGAAATTCAGATATCCACCGATATACTACGCCTCTGTTTAGGAAGCTTGTCTCAACGAACAAGCTGGCTCTGAATTCAACTCTTTGCTCAAGGTCCTTGTCTTAGCCAAAACCGCTCACTATGATAGCTCCTTCCTCCATCCTGGAGATGGTCAGCTCTAAAGCCACTCACAAGTCCTCGAGCCTCTTCACAATCTTCTTAAAGATTGAAAGACCATCTAGGCCCCTAATTGGTTTTAATGGTTAATGGCAACTCAAACTGGAATCTAATGTTTACAATGAGTGTAAGCAGGTTTAAGAGGTTCCAGGAAGAAGGGTCATCAAGGAAAAGATGACCACCCAAAAAGTACAAAGGTGGTTTCCAGGACAAGGGAATGGCTGTGCTGGGCAGCTGTGTCACAGCTGTGAGGAAGCCGGTGCTGTGCAAGGAGTTGCAAGCAAGGTGATGGTGGCTTGATGCGTCAAGGGTCGTGATTTCAGTTGGTGACAGGTAAAGCCTAGATTTGCTAGTTTCTTTGAGTCCATAGGAAACACCCGTACTATCAAGAGGGATGAAGCAGTAACGATCTTTGGAAGTTCTTTTGCTCAATGCTCGGAGTGTTGGATAGTGGCACTGATGTTTTGAGGTCAGTGACCCTATGTCAACAGTTTTGCACAAGTGTGAAACTGGCTTGTGCTAGCACTCTGTAGTGCAAGCGGTAGAAAAACCCTAGAGGATAGAGCCACCGGTGTGACACAGCTGTGTCACAGGTGGTCTTTCGCTCTATGACTCAAGTACACCTCTGTACCAGGGGAGAGCTTGTAAATGTTAAGGGACCTGCACTGCGATGGTCTGTCTGCCGAGTCAGAAGACTGTCGGAGGTTCTCTCCTTATTAGGGATCAGAGTTAGTTGTGCGCCGAGGACATGTAGTGTGCCAAGATCGGGCTGAGTAGTTAGGCTACGTCAACTAAGGGTTCACCTGTGTGTGCCGCCGGTGACACAGGTGTCGGTCTGCTCGAGCCGGTTATAGTTGGGCGGTGTGATTGGCTGTGTCATCGGTGTCTGTCACCGGTGATTCACTTAATCCTACGTGGCAACAGTGTAACGGTCGGGTGCCTGTGAACCCTATATATAGGGGACCAGGAGAGGTCTTCAACCTCAACCTTGCTCAATCCAGTGAATCATATTTGACCGTTGCAAAGCCTCCTACTCTCAGAACAGAAGCCAAACTTCCTAAGTGTTAGTTCACGAGAGTTAGAGTCTCTGAGCAAAGAGCATTGGTTCCTCCAAGAGTTATTGCTGCTGAATTTGTTACTCTTGGAGTGTCTACTCCTAGACAGGCGTAGGAGTCGCTGGAATCACCCAAGCTTGTGTGGGTTGAACCAAACGTTTGTGAAGGTGATCTGAAGTCTACCTACTACTAGGCTAAAGGACTTCCACAAGCAAAGGAAGAGGCGTGATCACTTAGGTACTCGGAGAACAAGCACGATTCAGTGCTGGCGATCTCTTCAGAGTAGCCTCTCCAACGGAGACGTACCTCTCTGTAAAGAGTATGGAACTTCGGTGAAAAACAACTTGTCTCTCTGAGTACTTTCTACATTGCTTTTAGATATTCATTAGACTTGCCTGCTTGTGCTGATCATTCATATCTTGTTCATCTGTGATTGATTACCTTTACACCTGTGTTAGCATAGCTGTGTCTCAGTTGCTGAATATCATATCTCTTGCCTGTGCCAGCTACCTGTTACACAGCTGATTAACTTGCTTATCTGTTCTAGGTTTTAGCTTACCTGTGTTAGACACCTGTGTGACAGCTAAGTGTTAATTTGCATATCACATATTGCCTGTGTCATTCACCTGTCACACAGCTAGCTTATTCTAGCAATCTGTTAAGGCTTAAATTGATAACCAAAATTAAAACAAGTGAAAAATTGTTAGCCTCCTATTCACCCCCCTCTAGTCTGCATCCTCAGTCCTCTCAAAGATATCATCGAGCTCAACTCCACCAAATCAGCTAGGAAGTGGTGGCCTCTAGAGTAACAAGCTCTCTGACTTTCACTCGAACAAAATCGACTCGGAGAGGTCAAATCGATTCAACTGATGTAATCGCCAAGTGCAACACATTGCAAAAACACCTTGCACACCTCACCAAGAGCAACATATGCCATAGAGGCTATTAAGGAATGATCCTTAGAGGCAAACAACTCACTCCTCAAACCGGTCAAGATGGCTACTTATAGCACACCCTAAAAAACTAGCCGTTTCACACTTTCTTCACAAAATTCAGATGTTCCGGAACAAAACTCAGAGATTTTGAGATTCAAACCAACTGCTATATCAACACGGATAGAGGATACTCGAAGTCTAAGACTTCTAATCTCATGGGTTCCGAGATTCAAAAGTCTCTGCTGAAACACATTTCTAGGAGGCAATCTCAGAGTTTCTGACTTCAAACTTGGAGGTTCTGAGTTTCAAACTTGATGAGTTCAACACCTAACCTCGAGGGTTGTCAGATTGTAGATTTAAGCATAGTGAAAAACTGTCTAGAAGGAAAATGGTTGATATGACCTTAGAAATTTGTTATCCTCGATGCAAAGGTGCAATCGAGTCATCAAAGACCAATATATGAATGGTTGGATCATGTCACGGACCCTCAGAAGTAACTTTTTACAAGAGTAGATTGATCATTTAGGAATCTGTGAGATCATTGATCCCAATTAACACCCGGTGTTACGAAAATGGTCGAGTAGAGTAGATCAACGAGTATAACCTAGGCTGCAGGGAGATTCTTGCCAACACCCAGTGTTATGAGAAATGGTCAGGTGGAGCTGAAGTAAAAAGAGCCCTTGCATCACACTCAGTGTTAGAAGAAACAGTCGAGTGGATACAAACATCATTCCTATAATGCTATACACATTCATCCTCTCCAGGATCACATACACATTAATATATATATGAGGGAATGTGCATGACATACAACAAGGTATCACAACAAAACTCTACAAGGGAGAGATAAAAGATATATAGTTTTCATCTCATACGTTAGAGCATACATTTAATTTACAAGGAAATCGACTCGAATGGTCGGTAAACATTCAACATACATAAATTCAGAAATGGAAACATATAGCAGTACAAGGGAATGGCAACGACTAACATCTCACAAAAGCCATGGACAACCCACATTCAATGATTGAGCAAATTAGACAACTAGAAGTCAGTTTCAATAGTTTTGGTGCCGTAGTATTTTCCTACACTAGGATCACCTGCAACATTTTAGGAGTGGAATTCCAATGAGTAATTTCATACTCGCAAGATGGTTTTTAAGCTCATCCCAATTAACATAATCATGGCATGTGATATAAAGACGTTGGTATAAAGCATCCCACATTAATAATTTATTTCCAAGTTAATATAACATAGCATGGTAAAACAATTCAAGTTAACCACTTGATATACCATTTCATCTCATCCATTCTCTGATGTGAACACATTTGGAAACCAACCAAAACTTTTCATCTCAACATCTTTAAGTCATACCCGTCTTAAAGAAAATCCGAGATAGGATTACACCACCAAAATCCTGACTATTGTGTGGAGCTGAGCAGGGTTACACCACCCTAGCCTTAGATAACAAGTCCACTGGTGGGTTGTTGGTTCATGGTTGGCCGACCATGACCACCCAATGCCATGGTAACATCCCTCCGTGGGTGAAGGAAAAGACCCCAAACTGGGTATCGGCTAGGTTAAATCCACCTGCCGAATCCCTAAGTGGGTATCAGTTCTGGAATCACATCTCACTTATTAGGTTTGATATTTATTATTCATAATTAACATCATGACCTTACTTTTCATGATTAGCAACCAATTCCTAATCATGCTAGGAAGACTTCATCCATGAACATAAATAACCATAGTTAAAATAAAGCATGATAGTTGGGTAATCTCCATATCAATGCAACCATAAATAAATTAATCAGGAATTGTAGAGAGCGTCTTGCTTGCCTACTGATATTTTCCTAAACCTGATGGGGGTCACCTTTGTAAAAAATGCCTCGTTGCCAAGCTCTACCTAGAGAAACACCAAAACGCCCAAAAATGAGAAAAATAGAAATAAATCACAACTAGGAATTAAAATGCAATATGATGAATGAAATGCATCCTAGAACTAGAGAATGAAATTATAAAACTAATGCAACTAGAATCACTCCGTTTGGTGTTCTAGATCAAAAATTATGAATTTTCTAAGTTCTATATCTCATTTTAGGGTTAATTAACATATTAATTTATTCAATTTTTGTACGAGAGGTAACATGTTGAAAAAAATCCTTGATGTAGTACACATTAATCCATGAATTTTGGAATAATGTACATGTCATTTGGAGTTAGTGTGAATTTCCTATGATTTTTGGAAGTTTCAGCCATTTTAACCATTCTCTGGATATTTTTGATTTTAATTTAAAAATTCAAATAGGAAATACATGTTTTACTCAAGGTCAACTAGTCAAGCTTGACTGGTCCAACCGATAGTTGGGCCCACAAGTTATTCTTTGGGATAAACTAAACTAAACTTAATTATTCAATGTGCTACTGACTAATAGGGTCCACATGGCAGGTAAAAATGTTTTAACCATTAAGTAGGGTCCCACGCGGCATTCAGAGAAACACTTAAAAAGTTTGAATTTAATTTTAAGTGACTGGGACCCCCATGTCGTAGACTCATCAGCAACTAAATTAACAAGCTACTCTGCTAGGCCCACATGTTGCATTACTGGCGGTTAGTTGCCGACCAGCTTGTGGATGGCATATAGTACTGAAGAGCCATGTGGGTGATCCAGTGCACCAAAATGGGTGCAACCGGTACCGTTTGGACCTTGAGACAGCCGTAGACTCATTCCTGTTGATGGGAAGATCGACAGTCAATGGCAGTGGCGGTACGATGGCCGCCAGCAGTAGCCTAAAATAGGGCAACACTAGTGTGCAATCTACAGAGGGAGAGAGAGAGCAAGTGAACGTTAGTCTTCAGTGGAGTTGCTCGCCTCGAAGCAAACGGGGAGCCCGGTGGAGGCTACCGGGGTTCAATTCATCGGCTATGACAAGGTTCTTAGGTGGTGAGCTGCTGGAGTCATAAAAGGAGGCGAAGGAGTGGTGCTCCGATCTGGCTTATAACTTCAGAAGCTACACTCAGTCCTTCTAAACACGTCTTATGTGTTGGTTGCCTCGAGGCAGGTCGATGGTGAGTTCCTCCTCATCAATGGCGACGGTGATGGAGGCTTTCGGTGCATGCAAAGGTGAAAGAGTGGGTTAGTGGGCTGGAGGGGAGTGTAAGGAGCCTCAAATGGACATGGATTTGATTAAAAAATAATCGGAGCAGAGAGATTGCTCACGGCGGAGATCGCCGATGTCAGAGATGAAGGAGTGCTCTCGGTCGATTTCTTGGGTCAAAGGATGAGGAAAGCACATGAGCGAGTTCAGGGGGAAAGGCAAGTGAAAGGAAAAGGTCCAAAAAGAAGGATCACAGTTGAACACGAGTTGGCAAGGTGGGCTTGCTTGCATTGCCGGGGATGTTCCGACGCTGGGCTTGCTTGGAGGCTAGGATTTTGACTTTCTGAGATGTAGCAGAGAACAGAGAACACAAAGGACCGGCTCACGGATTGAATGGGTGAAAGGACCAAGAAGGGGAGGGAGTTGGTGGTGCCAGTCGGAGTTGGCAGACCCAATGGCTAGGCCCAGTAATTCAAGGGCCTTTTTCCTTTTTCTTTTAGGTCCATTTCTATTCTGTTTAGGTTTTAAATACCTAAGATTCAAACCTAGGTTTTTAAACCCGTAAAAATTCACAAAGGGTCTTTACAATATTTATGACCTATAAGAATTTTCTCAAGTTAAACTAATTCACTTTTGACTGTTATTTAAATACAAGTCCAATTATGCCCCAATTTAGGTTTGAATTGTAAGTAGATGAAATAATTCCCAAGAATTTATGACAAATTTAAGTTGGGGCTCAGGAAGGGAAACTAGCCTCAAATATAAAATTTATAATTTTGAATTGAAGGGAAAATTTATTCAATTAATATATTACAGTTCTACCATTTGAAACTTGTTTAAATAACACTTTATTCAAATATGCACATTAATTCCAAATCACTTGAATATTT
The DNA here is from genome assembly GCA_019208055.1 of Stipa capillata. Classification (NCBI taxonomy): domain Eukaryota; kingdom Viridiplantae; phylum Streptophyta; class Magnoliopsida; order Poales; family Poaceae; genus Stipa; species Stipa capillata. The sequence continues at coordinate 117,910 of JAGXJF010001614.1, read as the reverse complement.
TTAGAGGGCTTCTTTGAGGTGTTTAATACCTGTGAAAATTATTAGGGCTGATTCTGGAACATATTGGTTTCATAATTTTTATCTTGGTTTCATTTTAGGTCAAATTTGCAAATTTTGAAGTAATGTTTTGTTAGTTAGCTAAAGTGCAAGAATGCTATGCCATGAAAATGCACTTTATTTCTAATGACCATCAAGGGTCTCAAATACATAGGGCTACCACTTGTACATGCAACCGTATTCCACATGGTTAAAAATCCACATCCCAAACGGTTTTGTGAACTATCCGCGACTGTTCATCACGAATATCATGTTTTCATCCCAAATGGTTCCTGAACCATCAAGATGTAAAAAGATCTAAAACGGTTATTTATCTAGAACCTTTGTGGATTTGTTTTCTGAATTAAAAAAATGCAACCAGAGTTGCACTACGAACGGGGCAACGCCAGCCATCAGTGATGCTCCCACTTCCAGATCTACCGCCGGAGCACGAGAGTGAGTTGCGAGTGCGACAATAGTGGATTCATAGATAGCAGGAGGCGGGGCAACTAGATCGGGTGCTGAGTGTTGACATGGTGCTTCCAGTCAATGAAGAGTGGTGGTGCATGACCTCATTGGCACCGTAGGAGAAGGAGACGGGGTCCCTGGAATCAAGGCACTTCTCCTTGACAAACATGGCTTCTACTGCCTCTCTCCTCGGCCTGCCCAACGCCATTGACACCAACATCACAGGTCTAAGCCCAAGCCACCATCGAAGCTGAAGCGTGAGCGGCTCCAACTCCAACTACGTCTCACGCTCACAGATGCGGATGATGGAGAAGGAGGCACCGTGGTCTCCGGCTGTAGCTCAGGGGGAGGAGGATCTGTGTGCTTCCTTTGCCTGAATCAATCAGGAGGCGCCACCATGCACAGATCTGAGAGAGGCTAGAGGCTTTAGGGAGTGATAGAGGGGAAGAGAAAGAGAGGCCAACGCATGGAGAGAGTGAGGGGATGTGGCGCAAGGGAGAGAGTGAGGGGGCGTGGGGAAAGGGGGCGGGGATTTAGGGTTTTGGTCGTGTATATATAGTAGATGACTTATTGGGTTGTGTGGGCTGGATTGGTCCTTATGGGCAAGATAGTTTTCCATACTATTACAGATGCAAATTTTCTCAAAAACCATCACGGATGTCTAATATATGCTAGACGGTTGGCTACAAAACTTTCACAAATTTTCACAAAAACCGACACGGAGATCTAACATATCCTATCCCAGATATGTTTCATCCGTGTCGGATTTTCTAAACTGTCACAGATAAGGGGCCTTGTATGTCGGTTTCTGCACTAGTGTACAAACTTGGGTCATTATAGATCACACAAGAATCAAACCAAGATCAACACAGAGTAGAATGCAACTTATGCAAATGTTTGATCACTCGACACACGACTCATTGAAGGTACTTATCCGAACCCCTCATGAAAGAACGGCTACCTATCCTTGCTTCCAACACCTTGAGACCAGTAAAATTAGGAACACCTAGCTAAGCATACATTTGCCTTGAGTACTCCCCTGGAGCTTGATGAAGGCAATCATCCTTGCTCCAAGTCAGAATCTTTCTTCAATCTTCTTTGCTTGATGATGTCTTTCAATATGCTTCGCCATAAAACCAATATGTGAAGCCTTCTCTTAATGACATCTTTATATCTTGTCCACCATAGCTTGATGGACCACAAGTTTCAAGTAAATTTCTTCACATAGTGCTCAACTTGGGCTTGCACACCTTAATGTCATTATCTTTTGGTGCTTATCAACATTGAAGCTTTGCTTTAGCTTCATCCTCGCGTGATGACCACCTCAACCTTTTTGAGTAGCACCTTCATATAAAGCACCCCCAAAAGCTTACGACGACACTCAGTGCACCTTGCTAATCTTCAAAACCTGATGCCATATTTACTTGAACTTTGGTGAAATCATCATCTTGCTGTAGTTCACACTTTCCAAACACATGTAACATGATTAGTTCACAAGTATGATTGACTACATTACTCACCAAACCACTTGATCACTTGTGCTTCATCTTTCAAGCTCTATCATGCTCTCTTAAAGCCATCTTCACATATTCATCAACACATGATGAATCACAAGCTTCAAGCACATGTCCATCCATGACACTTATCTTGAGCTCGCCCTTCTCAACTTGATGATCATTCAACACTTGATATTATCCAGACCTGAGACTTGTGAGATCATCCTATTGGTGCCATCTCACTAGATGGAACCTAACCTACACATTTTTCTCATACCTAGCAAAGGGATTAGTCCAAAAATGTAATTCACAATTGCATACCAAAATCACTTGATCATATGATCACAACCCGCATATCTTTCACGCGTGATGTTGACCATTTTGAATTCATTGATGAATATCATGTTGGTCAAACATTATCTTCTCTTGATCCTCACATTGGTTTACACCTTGAACCCACTCTTCAGTTGTCCATCTCCAAAAGATGAAATCTTCACGTGAATTTCATCCACATGTGATGCACACACCTCAATACCATCAATCGCGGATTTCACAGGCTTGTAGGCTCATCGTTTTGAAGCAACCTCACGGAGTGGTTCCTAACACATACACACACTTTTCCTCCTAGCTACCTTGTGAATCTGGTGTGGCCTACTCTACTCTACCTACAGGTGGTACCTCAAAGAGGAGAACGAATGAAGAGGTGGTGCTCAAATGAGGGAGAGGGGGGAGGTTTTTTTGAGGTCGGTAGGCCGATCCTCCCATGTGGTAGGATCCGTGATAGGGTTGCCGACCAAGTTAAGTCGGTGGATTTCCAGGGCTGGCCGACCTAATCTGATCCGGCCAATCCTCAAATTATCGCCAAGCTTGGCCCCTAGATGGCGCAAAGGTTGGAGGTGCGGCCGACTCTCCCACCAAGGAAATTGGTGTGCACGAAGCTTCCCGGGGCTAAAGGATAAGTCCCTAGGAATTTTTGGTGGGCTAGTTGACCTAAGAGCCAAGGCCGACCGGCCTACCCAGAATGGTGGTTGATGCATCCCACTCTTTTAGCATCTGGCGACGGTGCTCCGCAGATAAACTTTGGCGGTGGTCAATGGGTCCGGAAAAGGTTCTCCGGACGGTGATGTTCGTCTGTATTATATCTTTGGCATTTTTGAGCGGAATTCTTTATTTTCTGCAAAACAAGTTGATGCACCAAAACTTGTGGAAATGAATTAATATAGATGCTAATTTGTATAAAAATATCATATTACCTTGTTGTTTACAAGATTCTCGGGCGTTACATATCAGTTATATCATGCCTCAACAGGTATCCAAACATGGGAATCAAAATGGAGATGCCAGTCCTCATTGCATAAGAAGCTATCTAATTTGCATAGGGTTGTGTTGTCCCACTCGTTTCTCCAGGTGAATTTTCTTTTGTGCAAGTGGGTTTCTTTAAGCTTGCAAACCTACATGAGATTTATTCTACGCCTATTTAAATTGCTCCAACAATTTATTCTACTCATGTTTATATTGCTCCTGTTCTTATCCCTAGCTCTATGGATTTGGTTGAAATCACCGAGGGCTAGCCATTTCTCATCCCCCACTGGCTTCTAGCAAGGTGCTAGGCAAAAAACTCATCCTTGTGTGAAGAGGTCGTGGGGCCATAGACCGATGAGATTGTGAAGGGAATGTTGGTGTTCAAGATTTGGATGCTCGCTGAAAGACAAAATGTGCCAGTGTTGATATTTGACACCTGGACAGCTTTATCAACCTATAGCAAAAGGATGCCCCCTAGTCCCCTTAGTTGGGCGATGCATGAACCATTTTAGGCGGTTGCCGCCAAGGTAACATGCAATGAGTTGGTCCATGACGTCAAGTTTTATCTCCTAGAGACAAAAGATATGACAAGCTGTCGAGGCAATCTCATGGACCGTGGTCCTTCTGTCGAGGCAATTGAGGCCCTTGACGTTCTAGCTCAGAATACTGAGACGATGGATCGTTGAAGCTAGTCGAGAGGTGAGTACTTGAGCTGAAGCATGAATTAAAACAGGTCTCTAAATGTTCCAAGCATAGTACAGACCCAAAGTATAACAATGAAACAAGCAAAAGCGATGGACACCCCCATTGAAACATTTAGCAGACTTGGGACCGGAACAACTGAAGCACTAGCAGCAACAGCTGCATCGCACAAAAGCATGAAGAAGTCATTCAACCATAAGGAGAAATAGACTCCAGATGATCCAGCAAGTGGTGGCATCGATCAGGATTTGTCGGCCTGGTTGAGGGCGTCCTCAATGCCATGCAACACCAGCATGTCCTCTACCAGACTGGCCATGTTTTAGTTGAGTCTAAAGAGAACACGAAGCACCGCGATAGCGAACAATGACAGCTGCCCTTGGAACTTCTAGATGAACTTGGCAATGACCTCCACGATGATAGACTCATTGTCGTCGATGATGCCAAGCTTGCAGCAGAGAAATTTCTCTACAATCTTGAAGACTAGAAAAACCCTGCCTTTGTCCTTGAGTCTTGCACTGGAGCAGCAAAACGAGTACCTGACAAGCATCTTCATGCGGTTTGGGCGATAGGGGAAAAGAAGGAAGAAGAGCAATCTGCTTCGGGACAAACAATGGTTCCTGTTGTCAAGCTCAAGGACAGGAGACTGTTGACACATGATAAATCCAATATTTAAGCCCCAGAATCTCCATAGAAGGCAAGGTAATGTTGTCTTTGTATGAAAAATTAGCGTCTACACTAACCTATTTCAACAAGTTTTGGTGCGTCAACATTGTTTGGGGGGAAATAAAGAAACCTTGTAAAAACATCAAAAATACATTAAAGATGATAATCCCTGTCTGATGGACCTCAACTGGATCCACTGATCATCGCCGAACAACCACCATGAAGCATTGTCTCCCCATCATTGGATGCCAGCTAAAGGGGAGGTGCCAGTCATGCTTTTGGGTAGGTAAGCCAACCTAACCTCTCTCGCCAGGCTAGACCAGAGAGTTGGATGACCTAGCCCTGATCAGGTTGGCCAACCCACCTTGGTCCACCGGCACACTAACCTTTTCAACCGAGAGCTTCGTGGGGGCAAAGTTGATTGCACAAGAGAGCCAGTCACTCTCGCACCCTTTGTGTCATCCATAGACCAAGCCAAGCCGTCGATCAAGTATTGGAGCGACACCATGCCACGACCCATTGTTGGACGTCCCTACCTAGGTCGGTCGATCCTCCAAGGTTGGTCGGTTGTGCAGTGATAGCTACCACGTGTAGAGGGGTTTGGATAGACTGACCTAGCCAAGGTTGGTGGGCCTATAGAAACCCCCTCCTCTCCTTCATTCTTCATCACCAATCACCAATATCACCATTCTCTCCTCTTCAAGGTGCCACCTCACATGTACCTCTAGTAGAGTAGTGGGAAGAGTTGGCTTGAGCCAAAGCTCCAAGGAAATCCTCTTCGATAGCTCGATGTGTGTCCAGCTCCATGTATCTTTTTTTTGACTAAAACCGCGGGGGGATCCTCCACAAAAAATATATTAAAGAAACAAAATATGTACAAGATATTTACAACAAGAAAAGAAAAGAAAGGAAAATTAAGTTACACCAAAAGACCTCAGCAATTTTGAAAGGGAATCAGTGTGCTGAGGCTTCACTCGATGCATAAGCTGAGTGGTATCATGTAGAAAGCCTTGTCTCCAAGCTCTGAAGGTAGGTCTTTTTCAATAAAAATTCTTGCCATTCCATTGCTCCCAAATGTGCCAACACGCAAACGTGACAATTTCAGCTAAGAAAGAATGTCAAAACTCCCTCGTGCAGTCAAGATAGTGTCCCCTAATGTGCCATCGGTGGCCCAATTAATTTGAAGATAACTCAAACAGTGGGTACTGAAAGTCCATGTGAAGAAGAGGTGCTGCCATGTTTCTATTTTGGTTGTTGGGCAAAGAGCGCAACAGAGGATTCGTGAAGCATTATAATTCCTCCTACAAAGCATATCACATGTGCTGAGTCGATCACTTAACAACAACACTTTAACCTGTGGAAAACATCTACACTCCCAAATCAAGTGATAAGGCAGTTGGGGTACACAATCTTTGAAGAGGTGACGGTAATACGGGAAGCGGTGAATGCATAATTCCCCCAAACATAAGACCATTCAACAGTAGCAGAGCTGTTCCAAGATTAGTTGACAAAGAGCTCTAGTAGTAGATGATATTCTGAGAAAGCCTGTGGAGAAAGGGGTAGGTGAAAGAGAGTGTGTTTATCCCTTGTATTGCGGAATTGCCAGACAGACAACTGCGGGTCCCTGAGCAAAGGAGAAGCGGTGTGGTAGATGGGCATAGAGGGGGTCATCAGCCTAAACATCTAACTAGAGAATAGCAGAGATGCTATCATGAGGGAGGCAATGGGAATAGCTTGAAACTGATCGGACAGTTTCATAACATCCCACCACCAAAAAGAACCACAAAGGCATACAGCATGCAGTGTGCACGAACCATAATGAGCAGTCCAAATAAGTTTGACCCAAGGGATATCATGGCAGTTATAAAATTTATGTAGATGCTTAAGGAGCAATTCGCATTCTGGTATGTGTGGTTGAGGATTCCAAGACCACCATTCCGTTTGGGACAGCATATCATATCGCAAGAAGCCAGCGATGGCCTAGTAGACTTTGTAGCATTCCCCCTCCATAAGCACTAACGATGTATGCGATCAAGTTGTTTGATGATACCTGGCGGGATACAAAGATTGTAGAGGAAGTAAATTGGGATAGAGGAGAGGACTGAATTCAATAGCTGTAAGGGGCCCCCATATGATAGGAACGAAGAACTAGCCGTGAGGTGCCGCTCCACACGATCGACCAAAGGCACAAATTCCACTAGCTTTGGCTGAGATGTTCCAAGGGGTAAGCGAGGGTTAAGTAAATGGAAGATTTCCCATCTGAAAACCGAACTAAGTAGCCAAACTCAGAGCTTGATCCCCGAGCACATTGATGGGAATAAGAGAGGAACTTATGGTAATTCACTCAAAGACCAGTAGAAGAGGCAAACCCATCAAGGAGCAGCTTTAGGGATTGTAGTTGTGTTGACTCAGTGGGCATGATGAGGAGTGTGTCATCAACATAATGCACAATTGGGTAATCCTCTTCCCAGAGGGGCGGCACTGGAAGCTGGAGAACACTACAAGATAGGAGACATTGACCACCAATTGAAGGAGATCAGCAGCCAGTACAAAAAGAAGGGGAGATAGAGGATCACCCTGCCGAACCCCTCAGTAACGATGGAATAGCTTACCAGGCACACCATCAAGGAGTACTAAGGAGGAACCGGAAGACAGAATGTAAGCAACCCAATGGATCGATTTGGCAGGGAAACCCTTGTATAGCATAACTTGAATGATGACCTCATGTTCATTTGTGTCAAACACATTCTCGAAGTCTAGTTTCATAATGACAACAGGGAGAGCAGAACTATGGAAAAGGTGAAGATATTCAAACGACCAATCGAAACAATCATGGATAGTCCTTGTCTTAATAAAACCATACTGGTTTAGGCGTAGGTTTGTAAGGAAGATGGATCTGAAGTGGTTGACTGTCTCAGGGGACGGCTTCTTCCAATTAGAAGTCTCAACAAAGAATTCTTTGGCAAGCCTATAGAATTCCCCATTAATGATAGGCCAACATTTCTTAATGTGACCACTAAAACCATTTCGGCCAGGGGCCTGATCAGCTGGCATAGAAGCCGCTATTGCATTGAGTTTCCCATTTACCATGGGGCCACAAGAGAGTGAAGATCATCAATCGAGGCAAGTAGAGTGGCTAGGTCAAAGCTCATACATACGGGATTGGAAGTGCCCATTTTTTCTTAAATGAGGTCCACAAGAGTGTAGCCATATCCTCAAGATTTGAAAGTTGCCACCCATCCTTAGTGCTAAGGTGAGAGATGGTGTTATCTCTAGCCGTGGAGTGAAAAAACATGGTGTTATCCTCACTGAACTTGACCCAACAAGCTTGAAGTCTAAAAGCATTTTGGCATTGGACCAGCTGATGAAAGATATGCTCACGCCCACTGAGGGGACGAAATTCTTCAAGGTTGTCAAGTAATAGAATTACCTGGCTGCACTTCTAAAGCAACAGTTTGAGGTAGGAGATGCTCTGACTCCAATTCTTGAGGTAGCCACACTACCATTGTTGAATATCAAAATATAAATAAAGTGATCTTTTGAGTGTTATTATTTTTGAAGCTTATTATTCCAAACTTATTTCTCTCTTAGCGGAGTATTACTATTGAGCTAAGGACCCATTTGATAGGATAGTGTTTATCCTTTTGGTAGGTGTATGAGCTGTGCTGAGGGGTGCACAGTGATGGAACAATGGGTGTCCCGATCTTTCGATGAGAAGGTAACTATCGATTTGTGGAGATGACTTTGATGATTTGACTACACCGTAAGACGACGATGCGCCTTAGCAATCGCTAAACCAACTCCGATAGGTTATTGACGATGCCGGAAGTATGATCAACCTGAACACGAGGTTCATAATCCCTGCGAGCAATCGAAGAACTAGCAAGAATTAAGATAAAGCAATCTAAAATTGCAAGTATGGATGAAGAACAAGATAGACTGGGGTTCTGAAAAGCGGTCTTGATTTGGTCGTTGAACACAAACAAAGATACATGAAGATGCAAAGGTAGCAAACTCTTAACTAAAGAAAACCCAAAACAAAAGAGATCATCCTAGGGGGTATATAAAGATATGAGGTGGTTTGTTTTCCAAAAACAGTTCCAAACTGTTTTGGTGATTGCGGCATGCTCACGAGGAATCTGAAGGTAAGGTTGGACAGGTTTGAAAGAGCACAAGATAAGCTTTCCGTCGAGTCTAAGATCACCTAAATCGGAGTTCGTATTTCCGAGATAAAGACGTTTGAAATCAGGGCTGTCTCAGCAATCCGAATTAGAGTCCAAAACCTGTGGGACTTGCTCTCTGGCTCTTCTTGGACCAAAGGTGACGTGGGAGAACTCCTTATACTGTGCCACTTCATGTAGGAAATGGTCATAGTCACAAGAACTTCATTTCTTTCTTCTCCCGAGAGCTTGAACTTGAATCCTCGCATGTTCTTGAAGATCTTCACGAATCTCCTTTTGTTCTTTATAGCTTCCATAGCGGACGTAGTTGAAGTAGAGGTGGTAGCAGGTGTATCCATGGGGGTCATGTCCTCATCATCCTCCCATCCTTGAAAACAAAGCCGTCCTCGGCTTTGCATGAGCTAAAAATCATCAAAGAGCAAAGAAAACATGTACGCAGCATATACATATCTATCAATCACAGTTAGCTCTTCGTGGTTAGCAATCATATCCAAAACAAAAGTCCAGCAAGCATTCCAATGCAATTTGCAAACATAAGCGAAGAACATGTCTTTGTAATGGGTAGCGCATTTCCCAATAACTAACCAACCCAAACTAGTAGAAATCACATTCAGAGTTTGCGAAGCACTAGCTACAATATGTTGAAAAGTAGGACTAGGCACAAAAACATGCAGCATAGTACATTGTATCAAAGTAGCACAAATATGGGATGAAGAAATGAACACATGCACGGGATCATCATCTGAACTAGCAAGTTTAGAATTGTCATTTTTAGCACAAGCAATGCAAATCATATGCACATAAATTCCATCATCTACACTAGTAGCTCCAATCAAATTAACTCTATAATCATGAGTGCAGCATGAATTCCAAGATGGTAAACTCACAAGTTCAGAAACTTTTGCTAAAGCATCTGTCAAAGTGATAGGCTTAACAAGGTTGATAGCATATATGACATTCCATGTAATTACTGCAAATACTTCTTCATGTTTTATTAACTTGTCACAACCTATCTCAGAATCATTTAATTCACATGGCTCAACTTTTGGTGCTCTCAAGTTAGTAAGAAAAACAACTTCAGAACAAGGAGCACATAAGTCTTTACCTATATCATTTTCTTCAACATGTTGTATATCCAAATCATGAGGTATAGCTATAATATCGCATGAGGTACAAAATTCAGCAAGCAATGCATTGGTTCCAGAAAAATTATCATGTGATTCTTGGGAAATAATTTCAGCATGTGTAATCAATTCCTCATGAGGGATATTAACAATTTCAGCACTAACATGTGATTCTAAAACACAAGTAGCTTGTTCATCATCTAGTTGTGGCGTGGATATAAGTGAAGCGTTATCACACAACTCTTCTTTATCACAAGGAGCATTAAGTAATTCACTACATTCAGTAATCTCAACTTGTGGCGAATGCAAAGTGATTATTGGTTCCACTCTATGTTGCTCTAAAATGGCATGTGTAGTGGACAAAGGTAGTTCATTCAACTCATCATATGAGGCATTCGATTGATCAGGATAAACTTCATTCTCATGTGGAGCGTTAGGAGTAGTACGTTTATTTTTACCTTGCAAGCTCAACTCAAATAATGTAGGTACCATGGCGATGTTCGTAGTAGAAAAAGCATCCAGTGGTGAACATGACATGAGATCTTGTATTGATGTCTGGTTTTGTGCTTCCTCCTGTATTTCATTCTCATAAACACAAGCACGACAAAAAAAACCAGTGATGCTACGTGGAATACATCGAAACCTATCCCGTATGTCACAATTCAAACCTTTCATAAATTGATCCATGGCAAAATCCTCATTTTCAGGTAGATCACAACGTTTCAAACAAGTTTAAAATTTGTTACAATATATTTGTACGGTGTCACTACCTTGCTTTAAACGCTGTAAATCTTTACGCAAATCACTAGCATAGTACGGAGGTAGAAATCTTTTTCTCATAAGTTTCTTCATAGCAGCCCAAGTGGAAGGTATATTATGTGAATGTAATTGACAGTGTAACTTCCACCAAACAGCAGCATAGTCGGTAAAACCACTAGCAGCAATCCTAACTTTACAACACTCGAGAATTGCATGTTTTTCAAATAGTTCTGCTATATCTAATTCCCAAACAAGATAACATTCAGGATCATGTTTACCGTTATAAATGGGTATGCTAATCTTACTCGCGGTACATGTGTCATGATTTCGTTCCTTGATGGTTGGTACTAGTGGCAGCGGTGGTTGAGGTCCTAGTGCTCGCGGTGTTCCATCCAAACGGTCGAGAAGAATGTCAAACTTAGTGGACAACTAATGAATGCTCTTCTCAAGAGGAGGGAGATCATCTCCGCCATTTGCTCGAGACCCTATCATGGTTAGGGGAAAACAAGAAACGAAATCACAAGTATAATGTTCTTATCAACTATTAGGATGTGGTGGCAAGTCTCTCATCACTCAAGCCAAATCAAAATTCTTACAAGTTCTTACCATGCAGCAAGTGGTGATCGGCAATCAACGGTATCAAATACCTCTGAATATTGAGTAAAGCGATTACCAGGTGAACGTATATCAACACGATATAGAATAGTGGAGCTTGGAGGCTTTATGTGAGTAGCAAGGATAGCAAATGATCAAAGTAGCTATGCAAAGTTGAAAAGATGCTCAAAAATATTAGTCCTAGTTGTTGGACTTAGACTAGAACGAGCAAAAATTCAACTAGGCCTAGATACCGAAATGATAGAAGTAAAGCAAAGAGAAAGCAAAAGGGAAGTTTCTGAGGTTTTTTTTTCATTGGCCTTCTATGTGGCTTCTTACTCTTTTTCTATTTTTCTTGAATTTTTTTACACCTCAGAAAAATCCCAAACAGAGCAAAAGATATGTGCAACACAAGAAAACAGGGTTCTGCCGTAGGGCTGCCATGGCAGCCAAAAATAGCAGAAATCGTGTCGCGGCAGGAAAATGGCAGGAAGCTGAAGCTTAAATTGGCCTTTTTTCCCAAACCACTCGTTGGATTGCGCTAAAAATTTAACAGTAGACTCCTGGATTTATGCCTGATTTTACAGAAGTTTTCCAGATTTTTCTGCACACTTTGAATTTTCAGTCCAAATTTGATTTGGAGTTTGAATCCGAATCCAAAACGAGTTATAACTTGAATTCCAGTCCGATTCTATATGGATTTGACGTCCAGGAGCCTTCTTAAGGTCGTGGAAGAGTCCTAGAGGTTGGCCAAGTCCTTGCCCAAGAGATTGAATCAAACAAGGCAAGGCTTTACTCAAAAATCAGTGTTCTGCCGCAGTACTACCGCGGCAGCCCAAAACAGCAGAAATCGTGTCACGGCAGGAAAGTGGCAGGAGGCCAAACTTTAATCAGCAGTTTCTCCCAAACCACTTGTCCGATGGAGTTGACAATTTAACCGTGGACTCTTTGAATTATGCCTGATTTTCTGGAATTTTTTCGGCATTTTCTGGGCACCTTTTTTTAGTCCGAATTGAGCCCTAATTTGAAATCGAATCAAAACCATATCAAACCATGAATCCTGGTCCGAGTCTGCATGGATATGATGTCTAGGAGCCTTTTTAAGGTCTTGGAGTCCTAGAGGTTGGCCAAGTCTTTGCCCAAGAGATTGAATCAAACAAGGCAAGGCTTTAGCTTTCAACTTGAACTCCAAGCAAACTTCACTTTTTTTCCTTGGACTCTTTTCTTTTCTTTTTTTAGATCTAATCTGCTATAGCTAGCACAAAGATGCAACGAGAACTAGCTCTTCTCCTCGGCCCGTAGCAGCAAGGAGCTTGATGGTGGCGGCAAACTTTGTGACAGCAGCAAGATGGTGCCCCGGTAGCAGCTAGAGGCGCGTGGCAAGTGGTGGCAACGGCGTGGCAGCACGGGCGGTGCGTGGCAGCGTGCGGCGACGCAAGGAGGTGGATGACCGGCAGCGATTGGAGATGACACGGGCTGCCACGGCTGAAATTGGCAACCAAACCCTTGCCATGGCAGCAACTCTTCTCTTCTCTTTTTTTGATTTTCTGCAGGGAGAACTAGAAGCAAAAAAAAACAAGGTTTGATCTAGTAGAAAAATTTCAACTACGAACCAATCTAATCTAGCAACTCGACATGATTAATGCAGCAAAAGTTCAACAATGCAAGAACTACGATGAAAACTGCGAGGCTCAGATTGGTTTGGACAGCGGGTAAGCTAATCAACTATTTTTTGTAGGCTTTTTCTGGACGATTGGTAGAACAGATCTAAACTATGAAAATGATAAATTTCTCACTAAGCAACTTGGGCTCTGATACCACTTGATGGAACAATGGGTGTCCCGATCTTTCGATGAGAAGGTAACTATCGATATGCGGAGATGACTTTGACGATTCGACTACACCGTACTACGACGATGCGCCTTAGCAATCGCTAAACTAACTTTGATAGGTTATTAACGATGTCGAAAGCATGATCAACCTGAGCACGAGGTTCATAATCCCTGCGAGCAATCGAAGAACTAGCAAGAATTAAGATAAAGCAATCTGAAATTGCAAGTATGGATGAAGAACAAGATAGAGTGGGGTTTCAGAAAGCGGTCTTGATCTGGTTGTTGGACACAAATAAAGATACATGAAGATGCAAAGGTAGCAAACTCTTAACTAAATAAAACCTGAAACAAAAGAGATCATCCTAGGGGGTATATAAAGACATGAGGTGGTCTATTTTCTAGAAACAGTTCCAAACTGTTTTGGTGATTGCGGCGTGCTCATGAAGAATCTGGAGGTGTGGTTGGACAGGTTTGAAAGAGCACGAGATAAGCTTTCTGTAGAGTCCAAGATCACCAAAATCGGAGTTCGTATGCCCGAGATAAAGACGTTTGAAGTCAGGGCTGTCTCAGCAATCTGAATTAGAGTCCAGAACCTGTGGGACTTGCTCTCTGGCTCTTCTTGGACCAAAGGTGATGTGGGAGAACTCCTTATACTGCGCCACTTCATCTAGGAAATGTTCATAGTCACAAGAACTTCATTTCTTTCTCCTCTCGAGAGCTTGAACTTGAATCCTCGCATGTTCTTGAAGATCTTCACGAATCTCCTTTTGTTCTTTGTAGCTTCCATAGCGGACGTAGTTGGAGTAGTGGAAGTAGAGGTGGTAGTAGGTGTATCCATGGGGGTCATGTCCTCATCACACAGTTCCAGTAGCTATTTAGGCAGATGACCCTGTTGAGGTTATGTCTTGCTAGATGACTACGGCCTTAGTATTTGTATTGAGACACTAGCTTTAAATGTAGTGACACGTTGCTCCCATAGCAGTGTACAACTTTAGGAGGGATATTTCATAATGCTACACCTCTAAGCCCTATTTGGTGATAGCGTCTAGCCTAAATACGTAGTCTCTGGAGCTATTGTATCCCAACCTATTTCACACTTGATAGTTAAGATACTAGTAATTCTATATAGTCATTTTAACTTAGAACTATATTTCTTACCTATCTGCTATAGACTTCGATTAGCTAGTGTTGACACATGATATTTCTGATATTTAACCCCTGAGATCCTCGTAAAAGGCAAGGTATTGTGGTGTTTTTATACAAAGTAACACCTTTACTAACCTATTTCTACAAGTTTTTGTGTGTCAACTTGTTTTGCAAGAAAACACCAAAAATACACTAAATCAGATAATTATCATCTAGAGGGCCTTTTTGGGACCCACCGATAACCACCAAACGCCATCCACGGAGCGTCATCGACCCATCGCTGGACACTGGGAAAAGGGGGGCACCAATCACCCTTCAAGGTAGGTCGGCCGGCCCTACCTTCGGGCTAGGCCAGGTCGGAGGGCTGGCCAACTCAGCCCTCGGGTCGGCCAGCCCACCAAAAGTGACCGGGGGACTTCATGCGTGTCAAGATGCCCCACGGGAGAGCCGGTCATGTCTCCATCCTTCATGCCATCTGGGGACTGAGCTCTACCGTTGATCTAGGATCGACCAAACCCAGGCTCCTAACTAGGTCGGCTGGATCACCAACTTAACTTAGGTCGGCCAGCCCTGCCGCAGGAGCTGCCACGTGGAGGGGGTTGACCGACCTATAAAAACCTCTCCTCAATCGACAAATCACCACCAGTTCCATTATATCTCCTCTTCAAGGTGGCACCTCACTTGTAGCTCTAGGTAGAGTAGAGTAGGCGACATAGGAGTCGCAAACGTAGCTAGGAGGAAGAGTCGATGTAACACCCTAATTTTTCAAAACCTAAAAATTAGGGCTAACAAAAACTTTTTGTGCTAATAATAATAATTTGTAAACAAAACTAATAAAAACGCTATGGTCACTCGTATTCGCATCATCATCAGTTTATAACAACCCCGTGATCTTTCTCTCCTCTTGACATGTGTGGTTCAAACCCTTTGCCAGTTCCACTCGCGTCCCTCGATGTAAGGCAATCCCCACCTATATTTTCCCTACCAAACTTCTTCCGTGTCCATACACGCGTACCTGCAATTCCCTACATGCATGTACCTATATATGTATGTGCGTATGCTCGTCTACCATGCGGTACCTTTGCAAAATTGAGCATATATATGGCACAAACCTCTCCCGTATGCCATGATCTTCTACCATCTACTTCGCCATGTTCTATTATGAATATATGCACATAGATACTATCTTTGTATATACGCACATATGCCCACCCTATTTCTTTTTCGGACTACGGATGAAAACCCTAACTCTTCGCTCGACTCTGTCGCAATCCTATGTATACTGGCAATACTTCCCCAAATTCTAACCCCCATGACTTCCTATCATTATCCTAACCCCGTCGCCACCTTATATACGCTTAATTTTCAAGTGTATGTGGGTGTATACATTTGGAATTCTAGCTCACTTCTTACCAGCTAAGGAGAGGTCTAGATCCCTAGCTCCTTGTCCTCCCTCAGCCCTCCTGCTTTTGTCTTGATTATTTAACCATGCAAACCTATTCCATTAACGAGATGTTTAGGACGATATTCCTAAAACGTTTAAAATATGAGCTCTAACCTAATTTTGGCTATGCAGAATCTTTCAGAATAACACATGTACCATTTTGGCTTTATATCTGGATTAATTTCCTTTGCATATTAATGGTCTTGCCATTTAAAACAAACTCCCTCGTGTAGCAGCAAGAACCAACAAAATTGCATGTGTATATGTTTATGACCATATATACAACATTAATTCACTCCATAACTCCATACGTGATCACTTCCCAATCTAATTGGAATATATATGCAACTGTGCAACCTACCTGTGCAGGTGCGTATTCATAAAAAGTAAATCCTAATTCTCCTCCTGAAGCCATCATGTGTCACATCCTATCACCTGCACACACAACACCAAGCCCGGGATGAATTAAACACTAGCAGTACGAGCTCAGTATTCTACCAAGCATTGCACTGTTTCTTTCTGCCACCAGCAGCTCCATGGCAGAATCGGTGCCTAATTTATCCTGGTCACACAAGCTACTACAGTACACGGCGTCTACTGCCTTGTGCACCATTACTGCATTAGAGCTTCCCTTCTACAAATTCTTCCCTAGGGTGCCACCTCTCGAGCATAGCAGTTCTGCCCAGAGCGCATTCCCCTCAACCAGAGCTCGCCCCTAACATCGCCGCCGCCTGCATCTACTCTACTCCCGCCGCGCCCCTTTTCTCCATCAACTCCAGTGGGAGCACCACCGTAGCTACTCTAAGCTCGTCGGGACCACTCCCGAGCTGTCGGTTAGATCCCCACCACGCCCCTACCGCCGTCGGTTGGATTCTCTCGGGCACACGCCACCGCAGCAACCACCGAAGGCCAACCTCACCAGCCGCTCCATCAGGCCTTCACCTGTCTCAATCCTCGCCACCCACTCCTGAGCTACTCGCCACCGACCACCGAGACACGACTCATCGCTAGTGAGGCCCCAAGCTCCTTCTTCCTCTCCCACTCTCTCTTACCTGAGCGCCTCAGGCCCCCTCGTACGTTGCCGCTCTCTTAAATGGCAGGCTGCCGACAAGCCCCGTGAGCCGCCGCAGCCGACGGGAAGTACCTGGCTCGGAGCTCGTCCTCGGCCGCTCCTGTGTCCCTTCACTCCTGTGCCCAAGCATCTCCGGCTTCTGATCTCTCCTCTGCCCCAAACAAACTACTCCAAGCTCCCCAGCCAATCCATTCTCCCCTAGCCCTCTCCTGAGCTCCCAGCCGCCGGCCAAGATCACTTCCCGCCTGGTGGGCTTAGCCCGAGCAACCGAGTTGCTGCCGCGCCTAGTCATCTGCACCTCCGGTCGCAAGCCGCCACCATGCCCTCGCCGTGGACTTCCTTCCCTAAGCCGCCGCAACGCCAATAGAGACCCCACCTCATCGCCTCTAGTGAAGTCTCCTTGCCGTCGCCCCCTTTGGTCACACCTCCGCCACCCGTTGGTAAGCCGCCATCGAGACCTTCATCCTCTCCGGATGTCTACGCCCCTCAAGCTTCCTCTTTTCGAATAGTCCCGGTGTGCACACTAATAATCATACCCATAATAGCCATTGACCAGCAGGTCCCCGTAGGACCTAAACCCCACTCGGGCCACAGCCTGTGCAGTGAAGGCGCAGTTCGGAGAGTATGTTTTCCTCGTTGGAATGCGTAAAACTACTACTGCCCTGCTGGAACACGTTTCACAACCTGGAAAGCGCAACAATCTCCATGAGGAAGGCGTTATTCTAGAATCCACCTTCGATGTTACCATGTTGCTCGGCAGCCGTACTTCCCCCTTCAAGTTTCCACTCCGGCAGAACCCCTTCCCCTTTCTTTTTCCATTCCCTGCCGATCTTCAGACTATCGTTTCTTCTCTGTTCTAGTTCCAAACGAACCGATTCTTTTTCCTATACTCACCTAAAGCCAAGATTCAACCACTAATACCAATTTCATAGTTTTGAACTTACTTGAATTCCAAACTTGGATTCAACCCACACATAACCCTCATATACCTTCTCCTCGTATATAGCTAATGACCTATTTATTTCTTCCGACAACATTTAAAAATTGTATAGAACATTTTGAGTTCATTAGAACATTAAAAGTTAAAACCTTTATGCACTACTTCCATAAAATGAGTAAGAAACCCTACCATACCCCATATTCTTCAAATAATCACATCTTAGTAAATTACTCCTAAAGCATTGTTAATGAGGTTTTTAGAATATTTCAATATTCCTACTCTCTATCTGGACCCAACTAAAAAGTGAGAAACTAGAACATCTAAGTCCTAGAATGTTGTTAACCAAATAAGCTAGGGTTCCCAATTTTTTGAAGGATCCTTATTTCATGTGAAGGGAATTTCTTCCCGCCACTTTAAAAACCCTAATGACACCCAAGTCCAAGGCACATATCTTTGGTGTCCCTAAATGTGTGATTGATTCTTATTTGGTTCTTCCCCGCATCGTGGTTTACTCGATGTTTTCTATTGTGTAGTTACGACATTGCGGTACCTTCACGCAAAGGATTTCAGACAGTTGTCATATCAAGTTCAAGCTCGAGAACCGGCCAATATCACCAGGCAAGCATTCCCACCTTGATCATGTTGAATCCCATACATGTTAAAATTTAAATATTTCATTTGCAACTCTGCATGCTATGTGTGTATCAACAATATTTTGTGCTAGACCTAGATATACCCAATAATTGCATATGACATAGGTCTGAGAATCTGATCCTTGTAACCCTAATAATAATTAGCCAGTTATCGCACGACCAGCAGAATATTAAGGATATAGACAATAGCCATGTTTAGACCTCTATAGAGAAAAACCTAATTTTATTCGATTCATGTGAAACCCCTTTGGTAATGGGATTAAAACCCTCGGGAAGGCGTGTACCTTCCGAGGTGACTATTTGAAAGTATTCTTTGCCAAAGCCCCAAATAAAATAGAGGATGATTTTGATTCGGGTAGGAACAGTAAGTGGAGATCGGAGGAATGGTTGTAGCATATAGAGACATGGCTATGAGGTGATGATGTGCAGTCTGGCTCAAATCAGTTAAGGACCAAGCCTAAGTGACGCTTGACCAAGTTCACCCCGTACGTCCACATGTCCTTTGTGGGAAGGACTTGGCTAATTACCCCGTCGAGTGCTAGTGTATGGACCCGTGGGCAGTAGAAAAAAGGTGCTAGGTAGATTGGCATCCCAAGAGGACTTTCGCGTGACTACGGAGGGAGTCGTTCGACACAAAGGTAAGTCCACTTCGAGTTGTGGGTCAGGAGTCACTGAGCACAAGCGGAGACTGGGTAGATCTTATTTAGCGGGTCCAGCAGTAGTATTAAAACGGGGGAAAAATCTAGTTGCAATAACCTTGCCGGCACCCATCGTGAGGAGTGCTTGTTTGGCCACGGCAACAAGGGGGACTTACATCTTGTGGGTAAAGCCGTACAATCTCTGTAAAGTGTTAAAATCTATTCGAATAGCCGCGTCCTCGGTTATGGACATGACTTGGAAAGGCCACACACTGGTTAGATTAAGTTTTGGTTTTGAAATCTGGAAAATGGGATTAAGGACGTGGGCATGATGTGTCCACAGTGTGCAGTTTGAGCTACAAGCTAGTAGCGAGGAACCGTAGGAGTGAAACCTAGCTCATGCTGCGCAGTGTAGCATGGGTGGTCTTTAAGGATGACCTAAGGCGATAGAAGGTGCTATCGGCCTCTAGATGACAATTGTCTGGCTGGAACTTCCAGCACTGGATATGGACCCGTCAGAGATGGGCTTGCTTTTAAAAATGCTTTTGAACTTACTCTTATTATATTTCAACTGAGAACTTACTTTTCCGCTCAATATTCAACTTAGGTAGAGCCACCTTCTTGAATAAGCCTTGCATGAAATATATCGGTTATACTCCCCTATGGGATGCTTGCGACTACATTCAATGTACTCACTTGACTTCTTGTTTTTGCCAAACGAAGGAGACCCCAATTATGAGGTCAATGATTGAATTCGCGAAAGCTAGGGCGTAACCCCAGTCAGTTGCCTTTCGGGTATGGCATATTAATGGGTCACATCACCACTTGATTTTTTTGCTGCAAGATTTTAGCCGTTGGGCTACAGGTATAAGACCTCAACCTCCATGGCCTATTTATATCTCAGATATTGAAATATGCGTGTATGACAATGATATACAGGCTAACTTGTGTGTATCGGCTACTGATCATGTCACCGGTACAGTAAACACAAGGTATTATCCAGCCTTAAAACCGAGTATGCCACAGTCAGCCTATCAACCAAGGTTCTGAGGAAATCCCCTTTGTAACTCGATATGTGTTCGGCTCCATGTACCTTGTTTACCGTAGTTGAATATTGAAATATTAATATAGTAATCTTTGAGTATGTTTATTTGTCAAATTATCGTTCTGAATTCTTTTCTCTCTTTTAGAGCTAGTTGTTAAAGTTAGGACCTGTGAGTAGCATAAGCTATTACCTTTTGGTAGGTGTGCCATGGATTCGTGTTTAAACTATCTAGGACTGAAAAGTGAAACGTAGGGGCTAGCCTACTGCCGTTCAGATACGGAGGGGATTAGCCATGTTGAGGGGCCCCCTTTACCTAGAGCCTACCACTACAGTAATATTGTCGAGACAATAGCTTTAAGTGTAGTCAAGCTTTGCCTCCGCCTAGTCAGGGCCCAACTATAGGAGGAACATCCCTAGAGTCTTCCGAGACATTTTCCAGCTATACCTCTAATTTTTCGGGTTAGTCAGTGACAGCGCCTAACCTTGATACCGGTTGACCGGATCATTGACCTAACAACTGCTTGACGATCTCCCTCCATCACTATAACAAGGAACTAGTATTTTTACCTACCTACTATCAGACTCTGGCTAGCTATATACTCTCTTAGATGTTAGTTCTGTAGGTTAGTAACCTCTCTGACTAATGGTCATCTACCCTTATCTATCTGGAATAGATTTGTCCTTTCAAAGTGATAGAGGGTTGGATATACATATATGATATATTGATAATCTGTTATCCCTGCTCAAACCTATTTTCTTCCAACGGATTGATTACCCTAGAATACTTCCGAGGTGAAATGCTACAACTACTTTTTCGTGCGCTTGTCCATATAAATATTTATAGGCCATAAAATAGCCAACAAGCATTTCTAGCACCATTGCCAGAGAAGCAACTTTGAGCTAGAGA
This sequence comes from Stipa capillata, assembly GCA_019208055.1. Classification (NCBI taxonomy): domain Eukaryota; kingdom Viridiplantae; phylum Streptophyta; class Magnoliopsida; order Poales; family Poaceae; genus Stipa; species Stipa capillata. The sequence continues at coordinate 96,908 of JAGXJF010001614.1, read as the reverse complement.
TATCAATTATCCCTCTATCTATATATTATCCAAATTCCTTAACCCCCTTACCTTTTTCGTTTCTTTTCTCTTCTCTTCTACCTAAATAGGGCATTGCATGTCTGGTTTCTACCTTCCTAAAACTTCTAACCCGACCTCGAGGAGGTCTTGTGAGAATCCTGCTCTAAACTAAAGAAAATCCTAGATCAGCCTAAGAAGGTTCTTTCACCAAAACCACTGGGTGATCTGGCAAATTTTTCATCTCCTTTTTTAGCTTCAGATAGTCCTTGTCTAACCCCTCAATCCAAATCCCGTGGTAATCCACCAGTGACAATGGCCAGGAAGATCCTCACGCAGTACTCCACACCAAGCAACAACAATGTCCCCCTTGTGGCATTGCCAGCAGTTGGGGCCGAGAACTTTGATCTCAAGCTAGCCCTCATCCATATGGTTAGCAATTCTCCCTTCTATAGCAAGCCATCAAAAGATGCTTACGTGCACCTCTAGACACTCTTGGAGATCTGTAGCATGTTCAACCTGAAGAATGTTGCTGCCTACACCATCTATCTCAAGCTTTTTCTGTTCTCCCTTCTCGGAAAAGACAAGCAGTGGTTTCACTCACACTCCACTTTTCAAGTCGAGACCTAGGAAAGTGTTCTAACACCTACCTCACCAAGTATTTCCCTCCCGGGAGAACCAATCAGTTGAGAAACAAGATCGCTAATTTCTAGCGTGATCACAGAAGCATGGGAGAGGTTCCAAGAAAGTATTCTGTCATGACCTCATCACGGCATGGAAGAGTGGCTTTTGATCAAACCTTCTACAATGGACTCGTGAGAAAGACTTGTGAACATCTTGATGTTGCCGCCAAAGGAGCTTTTGTGAGACTCATCATCACTCAAGCCAAGTCTCTCATCAACAAAATGGTCACAAACCAAGGATGGGAGACTGATTGCTCGCAATCAAGCTGAACCAGAGGGGTTCACTCAGTCAAAGGTATGGACTTCCTAGCTACCAAAGTAGAAGAACTCTGCAAAAGTATCAAGGCTCTTCTTACATCCGCTGAAATTATGAAGGCAGCGAACGCAAGGATGACTTGCGAAGAATGTGGAAACGTGGGTCACATGGGAATAGACTATCCCACAAAACAGGATGAAGACATCAACTACGTCAACAACTATCTTCCCTATTAGAACCAAGACTACCAGCCCAGCTGGAGAAACCAACTAAACCTCAACTTCGGCAACAAGGGTAAAAATGGTAACACCTTCCTTCCTTCTCAAATTTTTCTCGTACCATCACTCTTGATCCTGCCCTTAAGGAATATATTGATGCTCAATCTAGCATTAATAAAAGCATTAGCAAGAAATTCTATGGCAATGATAAAATCCTAGAGGGTATAGATGTAAAAATAGAGAATCTTGCTAGTTCTGTGTAGCAGCAATTGAGGCGCAACTAAATGCTAAAAACCCAAATTGCATAGCTTGCTGCTTCCATTCCAAAAAGCAATGGAGGATGTCTAGGGCAACCAGAGGCCAATCCTCGCGAGCAAGTCAACATAGTCGCTACTAGGTCCGGTAAAACATTCAAGGATCTAGGGTAACAAGAAGAAACCAAGACTCAGGAAGATGAAGTGAAGGACAAGGAGGAGAACCACAAGAAAACTCTGCACCTGCTCCTACGAGCAGCCCACATGAATAATTTGATAGAACCGTGTTGCCATTTCCTCCATGTACCCACAAAAGAAACTCGGATGAACAGTACAGTAAGTTTGTTAAAGTAATTAAAAAACCTCATGCCAATATCTCGTTGCTAGATGCCATTCATATCCTGACTTAAGCAAGGTACCTAAAAGACATATTGCTCAACAAACACTCGATCCCTGATTCTGAGATAGTCAAATTGATGAAGGAATGCAGCGCGGCAATCTTGAATGCTATCCCGCCAATAAGAGCAACCTAGGCCTTCCCACGATCACATGTTCCATTGGATCTAAATTCTTTGAGGGAGCACTCAGAGATCTAGGAGCAAGCGTCAGCGTCATGCCCAAATTAGTATTTGACAAACTCAACTTTACCAATATTTCTTCGACGGCAATGCGTTAGCAAGTTGTAGATCAGTCCATCCGCTACCCAGTTGGTATCGCTGAAAATGTACCAGTGAACATCCGCTAGCACCTCATCCCCGTGGACTTTGTAGTCCTGGATATGGATGTGGATGCAAGGAGTCCACTGATCCTAGGAAGACCCTTCCTGAACACGGCTATCGCCAACATTCACGTTGGCAATGGAGAGAGAGCCACCTCAACATCAACAGGAAGATAAAACGACTCACATTTTGTTCTCGCACGGAAAGATGTGCCATTGTCAAGGACTCAGGTACCCAAATTCTGATATCACCACCGACACAACCAAGGAAATCCTAGAACAAGAGGAAAACCTGAGCTGCAGCATCCAAGTAACTGCACCTCAGGTAGTTGGCTCAAAGCACTAAATCAGATACGCGAAAGGTCAACCTTTTTGACCTAAACTAAAGCACTGTTGGGAGGTAACTTGAATTATCTTTACTTTCAAAACAACAGAAAAAAGAAGACATAATTTGGCTGCATACAAAAAGAAGAAAGGACACCAAATTTTTTTCTTTCTTTTACCTTTCAGACCAAATCAGTTTTTAAATTAAAAAGGAATAAAGAAAAGAAAAATAAAATGGAGATCCCTCTCTTCTTCTTATTTTTGCTTCCAAAATAAAATAACATGAGTAAAAATATAAAAAATATATTTTTTGAACCAAAGTTTTTCTTTCACAATAAACCAATAGGGATGTTGCAAAGGTATTAGTTTGTGAGAACGTTTTCTTTATCAGGTGATTTTCATATCCTTAGTTTTGGCTGGTTCTCTTTCTCTTTTATTACTTCATCTCCCTAGTTTCGTAAATAATTCTCAAGAAAAAGTTCAATAGTCTCCATTCCTCCTAAATTTTTCTAGATTGTTTTCTTGCTTCTCCTAAACTTTGTAGGAAACCCAAAAAGATAAATTCCAGGGAAAGTCGACCAACCACCCTAGGCCGGCTGGCCCTATCATTTTATTTATTTATTTTTTCCTTTCTCTTCCAAGTGATTCCAGTCCATCTTAGGGATAACATATTGCCACTCTCTTCCAAAAATCATTACCTGGTGCTTGACTCACCTTAGTGTTCCCTATGAGCACCTAGTTTGCTATTTCACCAAACATAAAAGTGAGAATGCTTGGCTAAAAATTAAAGGAGGAATAGAGTTGCACTATGGGAGCAAGTGGGTGATGAAGGGAGTGCTGCTACCATGGCCGGTAGGCCATCACCCATTGGCCAACCGAACTTCCCTATAAAAGGAGGGCAGCACCTCCTCATTTCCTCACACATTCACCACTTCCCTCCTTTAGTTTCTTGCCTTCTTTGCTGCAGCTAGTGTCAAATTTGATCTTAGTGTTGAGATAGAGAAACAGAAGAAAAGGAAAAGAACTCGTACTGTAGGGCTACGTAAAAGAGAACAATCTAGGAGAGGACATTATAATATGAACTTGGTCATAAAAATTTGCAACTTGAATGCTACCTTCGGATACTATTGTGTTGCTTTGTATAAACTAACCTTGCAGGTATGGCTGGCCTCTTTAAAAGAATTCTGGGCAGCAGGACCCCCTTGCTAGCAACATCGCCATTACCGAGCCGACACAGCCGCTCTCATACAACAGAGGATCCAAATGTTGTCATCCTGAAACGTCACAAGAATGGAAAAAGTATGATTGCGCTAAAACCTATCCTTTATTATGTACCTCATGATTGATGAAGATGTGCTAATATCCATGGGAATTAAAAAGAGATCCAACTTTCTTTGAGAAACATAAGTTGGTTAGACTTTTTCCAAATTGATGAACCTGTTTCGGAGTATTTGACACATGAATTCATTTCTACCCTAGTACTATCAAAAAATAGCGAGCATAGTGTCGTTTCCTTCGGTTTCTTTGGGGTTGATTACGTTATCCCATGCGCCTAGCTTAGTGCCCTCTTTGGTTTTGATGTCGGGGCAGACCCCAACTTGGAGGGCTACCACGATCTTAACTCCGACATATTTTTGGAGATGTTTATCTTCAGCCAATAAGAAACATGTTCGGTGCTCTGATATAAACAATCCAAATTTTTTTTACTTGCACCGCCCAATTGCCTGCACGGTCCTAGCTAAGAAAGACCATCGACCAGTTCATTTAATTGAAATGCAATTTCTTTATGCCATGTTGCATGCAAGAAAAATTAGCCCACTTTTGGGCATGGTAGAACACTAGTTGTCAGTTGTCACTAAGGATAGCTCCACTTTTGGGCATGGTAGAACATTGGTTGTTAGTTGTCACTAAGGATAGCTCAACTAAGCACCGACATATTATGTTCACTTCCTACATCACCCTCATCGCACGTCATATAGGTGCCTTAGATGTTGTAAATTGCAGTTTCCTGCGAGACGACCGTTCGTCACTACATTATCGTCATTTTCCCCTGGCACACATCCTTCACTTGGACAACCGTGTGGGGGAATTTCGGATGCTATACTATAGCAAGCGGAGCTATGTCTAGTTACCCAACCCACAGCTAAGCATTTTTACGTTGGAGAACTTTCGCTTGCCCGTGGGACATGAAGGAGAAGTTGGCAGAACTGACCACGTGGCCTGTAGGCACAGCATGTTGACAAGATTCCAAGGTCGCGGCAAGACCGCGACCGCCTACCGAAGACGTGACATGAGCCTTGAGGACACAAGTGACCATTGTTTTGGCCGCCGTTCCAACTACGTGCCCAGGTACAATGAACAAGTCCATCACGGTGCTCAACCGAACTTCAGCGATCAATATAGCTACAATAGACCCATAACATATGCAGATATCGCCTCGTTACGAGCGGATCGACCTTAGGACAACCAAACTGCAATGCCAGGAGAGACAAACGTATGAGCTAGATGTAGAAACAGATAGCCAGCTTAGCATGATCGGCTAGTGCATTGATGCAATTCAAGAATCCACTAGCACCGAGGAGGAATATTGGGAACACTGTTGGGGTGACGAGAACCCCAGATACTACTATATGCTGTCTAGGAGGGCACCCTACCTCGTGCATTACCTTGCGACGGAACACAAGGTTTGAGTGTGGGGGAGGGAACATCTGTGAGTCCCCAAGCTTCTCCTCTAAGTGTTTCTTTTTTCGTCCTATCATTTCAATCCTTTTTTCGTCCTATCATTTCAATCCCGCATACCCTGCCAGTTGAATTTTTCCTAGCTGTTTCCAAATTGGTCCTACCCTCCCGTACCAAGTGAACCTCATCAGTGTAGTCTTTGCTTCTCATTCCTAAAAAAGATTGATAGCTATTGTAATAAAATAAATTAGATCTTCCTATTTAGATCAGTGTACTTTTGAATAAATCAGGTGTCACCAGTTTGTATATAAAGAACATGCCACCTCACCCTTCTGGAAAATAATGAAAAGTTGCTCTAGGTAGTATCCTCGTAAGAATCTTGATCATAGCTTAGCTCCTTGTACTTAGTAGAATTAGAGTGCCCTGGCAAGTCATAATGATTGTCCTTGCTCTTCCATTTCACTTGCAGGAAACTTGAGTGTGTATTGGTCTGAGAATATAGCACCGTAATATGGCTTATGAATAATAACCTGAGTAAAGTTTGAAATTCAGTTTCTATGTGCCACGCAAAGGAAACCCCTTTGAGTTTTTCTGCACCTTAGAAAAATCTCTAATCCTACCACCAGCCTTGTGAAAATTAAGACTTACTGATTTTTGAGCCACTGAAAATTAGTACTCCTGTTAATCATGGTGGGTTCAATCAAGATAGTATTCACTCTTTGGTTTGGTCCTTAAGAGTCTGGGCAGTCTTCTTTTTGCATGTCTCATTTCTCCATTTCCACCCAATCCACTTTTCCAAACAACGTCTCTTGCTTCGTTGTCATCTAGATCCTTTCAAGGGAGATCTCTTATTGAAGCAACGCCTGATTCCACCCGAGGTTCTCTAACTCGGCTTTGCTCGGGAAGCAAAGTTCTGAGCATGGGGGTGTGTTGACGTACGATATTCTCGATATTTAACCCCTAAGATCATTGTAAAAGACAAGGTTCATCAACTTGTTTTGTAGGAGATAAATAATTTGTCCCGAAAACACCAAAAATATAAAAGAAAGAAGATAATCATCGTCCGGAGGAAATTTTTCGGACCCACCGTTCACCGTTGAACTCCATTCGCGGAATCAACCCATTGCTGGACGCTGGGAAAAGGCGGGGGCGGCGATCACCCTTTTGGGTAGGTCAGCTAGCCCTTCCATTCAGGCAAGGCCAGGCCAGAAGGCTGGCCAACCTAGCCCCTTAGTTCGGCCGGGCCACCAAAAGTGCCCAGGGGACTTACCTAGTCGCCTGGGGGACTTCGTCCACGCCACGATGCCCCCAGGAAGAGCCAGTCACGCCTCCAACCTTCGCGCTATCCGGGGACCAGGCTCCTCCGTTGATCAAGGATCAGCCGGACCCATGTTCCTGACTAGGTTGGCCGGCCCACCAACTTAACTTAGGTCGGTTGGCCATGCCACAAGAACTGCCTCTTCGGTAATTCGGTGTGTCCAGCTCCATTTATCATATTTACTATAGTTGGATATTGAAATATTAATATAGTGATCTTTGAGTATCTTTATTTGTCAATTTAATTTTTGAATTATTTTCTCTCTCTTAGAACTAGTTGTTAAAGTTAGGACCTATTAGTAGGGTAAGTTATTACCCTTTGGTAGGTGTGTCGTGGATTTGTGTTTAAATTATCTAGGACTAAAAAGTGTAACCTAGAGGCTAGCTTACTACCGTTCAGATATGGAGTTGATTAGCAGTATTGAAGGGGCCCCATTTACCTAGAGCCTACCACTATAGTAATCCTGTCGAGACAATAGATTTAAGTGTAGCCAAGCTTCGCCTTCTCCTAGTTAGGGCCTAACTATAGGAGGAATATCCCGAGAGTTTTATGAGACTTTATCCAGCTACACCTCTAATTGTTAGGGTTAGTCGGTGACAACGTCTAACCTTGATACCAATTGTCTAGAGCGTTGAATCTTGACCAAACTACTACTTGATAACTAAAATACTGACGATCCCCTTCCATCACTATAACAAGGAGCTAGTACTTCTACCTACTTGCTATTAAACTCTAGCTAGCCATCTACCCTCTTAGATGTTACTTCTATAGGTTGGTGACTTCTCTACCCGATGGTCATCTACCCTTATCTATCTAGCAAAGGTTTATCGTTCCTAGTGATAGAGAATTGGATACATATATATAATATAATGATAATCCGATATCTCTGCGCAAACCTATTTATTTCCCACAGATTTATAACCCTCGAATACGAGCAGAGTACGCCAATGATGTGTCAAATCAACGTCACCTAACATGCCAACTGGCGGCCCAGGCCCAGAATCCTGAACAGAGGTTCTCATTTAGTGGAGGTTGAGAGGGCTTTGAGCGAGCAGGTGACAGGAGCACTGTGCAAGACCAGGGCCGCATCTGTGCATAAGATCAGCAAGAACCGCATCACCAATGCGAGAAATAGCCGACGCCAAAAATCAAAGAGCAAAACATGCAATCGACCAAACCTAGCACGATTCGACCACTGAACGACCGGATCTGGAGGAACCAGATCTTTTTTTTGAAACTTTTATCCCCGCTATATATTAAACTGTAAACAGATATACAGTACAACTACTTGTAGAATACCACGGTTCTACTGAAATAGTACAACCCAGAGTTACAAGAAGGACCTCAAAGGAAACTAAATTGCAGTCAGGTCCTTGAACACGTGCCTCAGCGAACTGGTCGACGTGTCCTCAGCTTTGCGCTGGGTCGCCACCTGCCCCATCTGCCTCTCCGCCACCGACCGGCTCCGCCGTCGCTACCACCGCATCGACAAAGCCATTAAACTTCGGCGGCTGAAATCAAAGGTATATGGCGGCCGCCGAGGAGCTCACCCTCTTCTGATCTTCGCCATATACCTTTGATTTCAGCCGCCGAAGAGAGACTTCGACACCTGAGCATAAGATACTGAGGCCCTGTTTGTTTGGGCTCTTTTTGGCTTTTGGACTTTAGCTTCGAAGCCAAAAAAACACCTAAATAGGTGCTTTTGGTTTTTGGCTTTTTAAAAGCTGAAACTATATATTATATGCTTTCGGCTTCCAAAAAGCCAAAAACCAAAAGCACCTATTTAAGTGTTTTTTTAGTTTCGAAGCCAAAGTCCAAAAGCCAAAAAAAGCCCAAACAAACACCCCCGAATAAGCGCCGGCTTCAGCTGATGTCGACTAACTCCTTCGATGAGTAGGGGCCTTGGAACAGGGCAAGCTTCGCCATCTTCCTCCATAGGAATTCTGCACTCCCCGGAACCGCGCTGCGGGCCTCCAGCATGGAGGTTAAAGGGGAAAAACAGGAAGCTAAATCGAGGAAATGTGCCAAGACCGATACCAGATGGAAAAGAAATCAATAAGAACATCGTCCAGCCGGAATGAAATCGAAGCCATTTGGTAATTAAGAACAGTTTGCAACAAGGTCAAATCGGTCTGCTCGCCTAGACCAGAGGCCGGATGAAGGACATTATGATGAACACGCCGAAAAACAGGGGATGTATGATGCGATTTCGACGGTTGGGTATCAACAAAAGAGCAGGGACTTATTTGGATTACCAGGGGGGTTATCTCAGATCTGGCAAGAAGCCTCAACGTCTGGCTTCCCATGCCCGCCGCCGTCAAAGATGTCGCCGGAGCACCCGCAGAAGCCGAGAACAAGATGGAAGCAGCATAGTGATGCGACTCCGTGCTCATCAACCTCAGATCCGCCACCAACAACAACAAGATAGGAGGCAGGACACAGCTCGCATCTTGGCCGACAGCCATCGAGAGCAAAAAAAGGCGAATAAGAAAGAGGAAACACACCGAAGCACCCAAAACGACTGCTATACACGCACATACCTCCCTTCCCCTCCCACTCCAGCCGGCGGCGCCGGCGGAGGAGAGGGGAAGAGGGGCAGGCGACTTTAACGGCACCGGGCCGACCAACCCACTGCTATGTCAAGGGAAAGAAAAAGAGTGAGAACGAAGCTGCCAAAAAATGGATGAACCAGATTTAAAGCTCGAGATAAACACAGCGCTTGCCAAGGCAAAAAACCATGGAGCGTGAAACCTAGCAAACGAACTAGGTACAACAAGCAAGAGGATTCATTCATACCTAAGAAAAGGAAAGAGAAGAAGCAAATAACGGGAGTGGTACCGGACCACACCAAGCTCCACCATGGATCTGAGAGAACGGAACCAGCATAGAAGCCATCCCCTTTCTGTTTCCCCGCAGCCTCGCCATCTACATGATCCAACGCCGGAGAATAGAGAGAAGCCATGGATGGATCGGATCCAAGCTTCGTTTTATTTCCAAAATGGAAAATCGGCACAAGGCTAGTCACCACTGAGGCAATCGATGCTATAGCTGGATATATAGAGGAAGGAGGTGGTGCAAACTCGCTTCCCCTTTCTCGCACTGGCGGAGCCAGCGGAGGAGAAGGGAAGAGAAAATGGCGTGGGGAAAGAAAAGAAACAGAACCCTCGAGAGAGAGGAGGAGACAGAAAGCAAAAGGGGAAAAGTGTCCACGAGAAATCTACGTCAATTGGGCCGCGGCAAACACGCAAACATGAGCTAATTAATTACTCCCCTGTTCTATGCTCAAAACAATTACTCCCTTGTTCTCAAAACATCGTGCGCTCAGAGCCAAAATTTCGCTTACTTTTGGTCAAGGCTGCCGGTGCATCGTAGAAGAATGAGTGAATAGCTTCAGCTCCATACGTTGGATGCAGATTATTTCTCGTACGTACAGATGTGTGCTGTCAAGATTTGGACATGAGGAAGGTCAAGAGTACAATGATCGCTCAAGAGATACACTGAAATATCTGGAGTCTTAAAAATAGCACTGATATCAAATTATAACAATATATATTTTGCAATACAAAATAAAACCATATTTTAATTAATTTAAATTTAGCTCCAAAACTACCAAGTATATCGAATCCAACAAAAGCAGTAAGTAATAGTCAGTAACTGGTAACTAGATACAGATGTATACCATATACCTTGGGACCTGACTTTGAGTGGAGTCCTTGATTGGGCGTAGGGCTTGAGGTGTCTAGCCTACTTTATCTATATTTTCGTGTCTATTTATAAAATAATTTATTTATTAGTTAGATATTTTTTAAAATAATTAATCGGTACAGTATCATGATAAGTATTTTCTTTTTTAAAATAAATTTTTAGCATGTAAAGTGTTATAAGTTTCCATAACGTCTTTACCGGTGACACAGGGTGGAGCTATGCTCTGGAACTGGAAACATTTCTGTCTGCAAAAAAGATACCATTCATTTGTCACGAAAATTACTTTCCTGATATATTTTAACTTAATTTTGCGTTGGCATGCAACTATAGAATTTCTTTATTCCCGTGTTGAAAGTCAGCGAACAAATCAAACTGTTGTTTTTGTTTCCAAGGACGAGTAATATTTAAGTACAACACCGATTAGATTAGGCCAGAACGAATGCTTGTTTGTGGGCAAGTGGATGGGTAGCAGATAACGTGAGTTGACATATTCGCGTATTTCCTGCTACTCTTTTTTTAAACGAGAGGCAAATTGGCACGATCCATTTAGTTAAACCCAAAAAAGTTACTCAATTAATTAAAAAATAAAATCAAAATTATGATTAGTCGAAATCTTAGACTTAGGACACCTCTGATGGATATAATGACAATATAAACTCGACATACAACACGGAGAAGGTCGATCTATCAAAACCACCCACAAACATCACCGTCATCATCCACTCGTCCCGCAAACCGGTGACTGACTTCACCACGGGCGACCACTGAAGTACCGATCGCCGCAACGCTGCACCAAACTCATACAAGCCAAGTCACAACAATCGGCTACCATGCCAATGACATCTCCAATTTCAGCGGTGAGCTTTTCAAGAGAAATATGCAAGACTTGCACTGACTAGATCCACTACAAATGCGAGAGAAAGCTGCCCACCAAAGCCACCATCCGTAAGTCATCGACGCTGCTTTATCATCCATGGCGATGCAGTAGCTCCGACGTCATCTGAACACAGTGAAACGGTGCACAAGAGACTGAATGGCCACGCAAACTAGCAGGCATCAAACTCCATGCTACGACCCAAACGCGACTCATCACCATTTTCTTTGCCACATGGGTCGCCACTCCATCCATGCGCTGCCAAAAGTTGCCTCCCTTAGCTGTGGTCAGCTCTGAGACGATGGCTCCAAGGAGGAAAACGACGCAGAAACATCGTTATCATCCTATCTAGGAAGACCTAGATCTAAGATTTCTTCAAGAGCCAAGACCCCAGGAAGAGGAAAGGAGCACAACACTCTGGCGACACCTCCAAGGAGGTACACGATGCCCACAAGCATCGCCATCGCCGGTTCCGACAAAGCCTGGAACAGGGCTTTCGCCTGGAGCTATCACGATCCTCCGAGAGTACGATAGAACCACTCTGGTCACCATGACTCACCCGTGGCCGCTGCCCTAGCGACCTCTTCCTCTGCTGCTTCACCAGCAACTCCACATGTCAAGATGACGGCTGCACCATACAACCCCGACTGCAGAGCCCTCACCATGGCCACTGGCATATCCGGTGTCATGGCCGCGCAGCTGCTGGTAGTCGGCCTCCCTGGTGGTGGAGCGCACCCGAACACCACGGCATTGTTGCTGCAAGCCCCTGTCGCAGCACACCCTTTCACCTAGATTTGGGCATGTCAAGGCACCCTGATGCCGGTGAACACCGCGTCGCTGCCTACCTCATGGCCACGCCGCCACAGACACAAGGCCCACCGCGGCCCGCCAACAGGCTAAGGACGGCAAGCCCTGTGCCACCACGAGGCGTTGCGCCGACACCTACATCGTAACACGCCTCCCCCGAAATCGACATCTCGCATGAGGACCTACCACGCCTGTCGCCTTTGCGAGTGACGGCGCAGGTAGGGAGAGGTGGTTCATTGGCTTGCATTTGAGTTGTCTTCGGAGTCGCCGAGCGAGTGAACCGGAGGCCTACCTGCAAATAGATTGACAAAACCTCCTGCTACTTGGGCTATCAAATTTATAAAGAACAATAGGAAATCTACTTACATCGTGCTTTTCATGAATTAATTACTAGGCAGTACATGTCATAGACTCATAGAATAAGTTTGGTTGCAGTACGCGCGTTATATATTACATTTAATGGGAATTTAACGACTTTAGTTACGCCGGGTGAAGTTTCTGGCGCAACAGCGCAAAGTCTCAGCGTTGTTCTCCGAAGCGGAAAAGGGGCATACTTGTGGATTTGGTCTGTGATGTTCACTCCGAACATTAGCAGTCAGTGGCATATGTATATGTCCAAAACTGTAACCGTTAGGAGTTTTTACTTTTCGTTTTGTAAGATCGTTCAAAAAATGGGATTGACTAGTCATCACGCTCTTGCGATGTCACGATTTAAATTCCGAAAGTTATTCCAAAAAAAATTCCGAAAGTTAAAAGCACTGGACCTACTCTGGAATACTATCTATACTTACAAGGTGAACTGTGTTGTTGAGTAGGCCAGTTTCAGTATTTCACAGCCGGGCGTTACTTTTTGGAAATCGCATCACTCTTTTATAACTTTCCACAAAATTATATGATAAAAAAGTTCAAAGGAAACACAAAAATAACTATAACTTTCCAAAAAAATTATATGATTAAAAAAGTAAAAGAAGGCACAAAAATAATTTTTTTCCCAAATCACGTAGACATGGTAATTTTCTATGAGTACACGTCTACATATAATTTTCAGAAATTGGAAGGGAAAGAGGAAAAAAGAAGGAAATGATGCTGGGATCGAGCGCCGCCGCGATAGGAGCAGGGGTTGCCGCTGCTCGCTCCGGCACGGCGGCACCTAGCATTTGGGCATGGCTGGACTTTTGTCATGAATGCAAACCGAATGTTACTGGACACTGAATTAACCGAAAATTCGACGTACTCGTTTCGATGCCCAGTTCCTGTTTCGGATCTTCGGTTAATATGCCTATCCCTACTTGTATTCCGGCCGGTGCTCACCGATCTAACTTGCACTCTACAGTTCTGTGCGAGCATATGACGGCATAGATACCGCGGTCAAGACAAGGACCCGACCAACTATAAGCTTTTGGTCATTATCTGTATGTAGGAAAAAGACAGAAGCTTTCGCGCTGTGTGTATGACGCCAAAAGGATCTCCCCGGTCATTGGCATAAAAATCAGGTCACTGGATTTTTTTATTCTGATTAACATATTTTCAGTCATTCCTAACATCAAACTCTGGGCCCATCATTGTGTAGACAAGTTTCATAAGTAAACGCTTTTTTAAGAACACCAGCGTTAGAAAATCATACAATTGATTTTACTTTGACAAACTAATTATCACTTTAGATTATTATATTTCAAGAATATTATCTGTGCTCTGTTTCTTGTTTATTATGGACTAGTCTTAAAAAAATTAAGTATATGTGAAATATAAATTTTTTATTTTGCGAAGTGAGAACAACTCCATTCAATATTTTTGCTTCGTCTATTATATACTAAAAGCACATAATGGTCCACCAAAACGAAGAGGCAGGCAAGTAAATCCCACAGGAAGTAAAACATCTATTTTTTATAATTAATAGAGCACAATTGATAGATCTTTGTAACCGTATTTAACAAGTCATGGCGGATAGATCTTCATAACTATATCTAAAGAGATCACAGTCGATAGGTTTTCATGATTGTACCTAAACAGATCACAACTGACGGATAATCATAAGTGTACCAAAAATAGATCACAACTGATAGATCTTCATAATTGTACATAAACAGATCATAACTCATAGATCTTCACATACTTTTCATAACTAAACCTAAAAAGATCATAGCCAATAGATCTTCATGTACTGTACCTAAACAGATTACAACCGATAGATTATCATAATTGTACCTAAACATATCACAACTGATAAATCTTTATAATTATATCTAAATAGATTACCACCGACTAATCTTCATAATTGTACCTAAATAGATCACAATCAATAAATCTTTATAATTGCGTTTAGACATATCACAACTGATGGATAATCATAATTATACCAAATATAGATCATAACCAATAGATCTTCATAATTGTAGCTGAATAGACCATAGCCGATTGATCTTCATGTACTTTTCATAACTATACCTAAACAAATCGTACCGATAGATCTTCATGTCCTATACCTAAACAAATTACAACTGATAGATTATCATAAATGTACCTAAATAGATCACAATAGATAGATCTTTATAATTTTATCTAAATAGATCACCATGAATAAATCTATATAATTGTACCTAAAAAGATCAAAATGATAAATTTTCATAATTGTGCTTAGACATGTCACAGCGGATAGATCTCGATAATCTATTATATGTTAAAAGTACATGATAGGTTAACCAGATAACAGATAGACATACTAGGAAATATCACAAAAAAGTAAAACATTTGACCATTAATTTGGCCTCTATTAGTAGACCATAATCGATAGATCTTCATAATTGTATCTAGACAAATCACAGCCAATCAATATCATAACTATACTTAAACAGATCACACTTGATAGATCCTCATAATCGTACCTAAACAGATCATCATAACTGTACCTAAACAGATCACAACCGATAGATCTTCATAACTATACTTAAAAGATCACAGTTGATAGATCATCATAACAGTACCCAAACAAATCACAATCGGTAGATCTTCATAATTGTACCTAAACATATCACAATCGGTATATCTTCATAATTGTACCTAAATAGATCATAATCGATAATTTTTTAAACTACACCTAAAAATCATACGATCATTGATCTAGTAGGCCTTTAATATTAATGGACCATAATTGATAGATCTTTTAACTGTACCGAAATGATCTAGGCTATCAACTAGCTAGAGGAGGGTGAATAGGAGATTAACAAAAATTATCCCAAAACTAAATTCGTACACAAGTATTTCTATAGCAGTAAGCAAAACCGAGCATGCTAGTGTTATAAATAAGTAAAGAAACAAGTACAGAGAATTGAAAGGAACAACCAAACAAGAGACAAGAGATTTGTTATCCAAGTTTGAGCCTTTGACAATGCTCTACGTCTCCGTTGAGAAAGTTTGATCCAACGATCAAAGCTGGCACTGAATCATGCTCTTTCCTCAAGAAGCATGCCAATGCAAAGCTTCCTTTCTCTTATAGTAGCTCTTCCCTTTATGGTAGACGAATTCTAACCTTCACAAACTTCTCTGCTTCTTCACAAGCTTGAAGACTCCCGAGCAACGCATAACTATCTATGAGGCACCAACCTCCAAGACTAATAATAACTTGGTCTCAGCTTAGAGGTGATCACTTGCTTGGATGCTCAATGAATTAATCCAAATCCTCAATATTTCTCCATCTCAAATATTCTCACAAGAAGGCAAAGAAAGGAGAGCAATAGTAGCACAGGGTTTAGGACGCAAAGGATTGCCTCCACCCAGGCGACCAGGGTGGTGGCTTATATAGGCAGCCCTAAAAAATCTAGTTGTTATTCAGAAAGAAACCTCGCTCGGAGGTTCCGAGCTTCGAACACAACAACTAGTTTGGGAGGAAAACACTGCTCAGACGGAGCAGCTCAGACATACCAGACAATTGAAAACCTCAGTAAAATGCAAGATCCAGATAGTCCAGACCAAAAACACTCAGAGGTTTTGAATTGAAACAACCCTTCTATCCCAAAACACAAATTAACTTAGAGGTTCTCGGAGATCCTCACTTGGAAGTTCTAGATAGGCAAAAATGGAGCCAATTTTATTTCCTCAAAGGTGCTGAATCACAAAGGTCCAGACAAAAGAAAGCAATGGGACAAAGGTTAAGTCCTAGCTCGGAGGTTCCAGATGAACTTCCCTCGGAAGGTCCGAATGAAATCAGACATTTGGTACAGAAGCTTTGTCGAGACTTGAAGTGTCCGGGCAAACCTCACTCGGATGTTCTGTGTGGACTCTTGACAAAGCTATTGTGTGGATTTCAGATAGTCCGAAAGACCTTCACTCAAAAGGTTCCGCTAAAAGAAAATCTCTAGATAGAAGTTTTGTCTTCACTGTATGTCCAGATAGACTTCATTTGGAAGATCCGGACAATAGGAACTCAACTGGATAGAAGCTCTGAAAGGTTCCTGATACTCCGGATGAACCTCACTCGGAGGGTCCATGTCGACACTTAGCATGCTAGAACCTACTCTCATACCCACCCGGTAATTCTAGCCGACTAGTTCAGATATTCCGAATGAACACTAAAGTTTGATGTAGAGAGTTTTTCAAACACTTTTCGAATGGATTTCCTTTGAGCACTTAGCAAGTTATCTCCTTCCATGCTATTGACTAGCTCCCCCCTTATAGCATAGTGTCATATTCTCAATGTGATCATTTGATTACTGAAAAGGCTAGAAAAGGTCCTTAAACTTATCGATTCCATACCATCTCTTTTTCATTCTTTTTAGGGGTCGTCAAAAACTGTTCCAACTAGCCTTGGGGACTAAGGCCCTGTTTGTTTGGGCTTCAGCTTCAGCTTTAGGGGCTTCTAGGCCTCCAGAAGCTGAAGCCCAAACAAACATCAGATTCTCAAAGGAGCTTCCCATAAGCCCTTATCAAATTTGCATTGCACTTGAAGAAGCACCTCAGCACCAGCTTCCCGCATCGCTGAGCAGCTTCTCACAGCCCCCGCTCGAAACTACCCTCAAACTTTGAAATGTAATTACAATAAGTTGCCACCCGGTCCCCAAAACCAACCCGCCCCGCACCCCGACTCCCCCACACAGCCCGTTCCCCACACGCCCGCAGCTCGCCTCCCCTGGTTAGGGTTATCCCGCGCCGCCGCTGCCGCCCCTCGGCCGGTTCCCCGCTCCTCAGCCGCCGCTCCCCAGCCACCTCCCCGCTCCTCAGCAGCCTCCGCCATCGCTCCTTAGGCGGCGGCGCCGCCACCATCTACCCCGAGTAGCTCCCCCAGCCCCCCGCTGCCATCTGCTCCGTCGCCTCCCCACCCGCCGACGTTCGCTCCTCCACGTCCCTCATCAAGCCCGAGCTGAGGTCACCGTCGCCGCCATCTCCAGCCCCGGCATCAGCCTCCCTCAGCCCTAGCCGGCCATACTCCCTAAGTAGGCGAGGACCCGGCGGCCCCCCGCTACACTCGAGCCGCCGGCCACACTTCGTGAGCAGCCGAGGACCCGGCGGGCCCCCGCTCCACCCGAGCTGCCGGGCTCCCTCGACCAGGCCCAAGACCCGCCGGCCTCCCTCCCTCTGCCCCAACCAAACCCATCAGTCACCGGCCTCCCTCTCCACCTGAGACGCCGGCCTCCCCTTGTTCTACCCCGGGAACTTGTTCATTCTTTTTGTTCTTGTTCATATCTTGAACCTTGCAAAAAGTTCAGTGTAAAATTGGTTTACAAAAATTGTATGCATCGGAAGATTGGTTGAAGAATTCTTCAAGTGTGTAATTATGTACTCTTGTGTGTTTAATAACGTAATATATTGTTTTCTTTCCAGATCCTAAATCTAGAATTTTTCTTACAGAACATAAATAGATTTCAGTCAATTTTAGTAATTGAATATAGACATCTAATTTCAGTCTAATTTTAGTAATTGAATATAAAAACATCTAATTTATGATTAAAATATCTAATTCTCGTTAAAATCGTATACTAAACGTGTCATTTGTGCTAAATCAGAGAAAATACGTACAAATCACGTATAATCAGGACATAAATATCATCTTTAGCAATTAGGGGCATTTTAGACATTTGCCACCGGCCGCAGGTTCACCAGCCGTCCAGAAACAGCCCAAACAAACGGCTCAGCTACTTCTCACCAGCTGACCAGCTCCAGCTGCTTCTCAGATCTCACCAGCTCCAGCTGCTTCTCCATAAGCCGCAGCCCAAACAAACAGGGCCTAAATACATTATCAACATATTGATGGAAACACATTACTCTCTTAATAATTTTGTCATTAATCATCAAAACCCACGTAGGGGACTAAGATGCACTTTCAATCTCCCATTTTTTGATAGTTGAGACAAAATGATTAAATCTTCAGTGAAAAGACAATATGAAGTTGTTTTTGGATTTTGATATGGCCCCACCTAGACAAGCTACCAAAACACAAGATCATGTTGCGAGGAAGGTGTGGGAGCCGGCCAAAGAAGTAATTGGTGCTAACTAGGCGTCAAGAGATGCAGGTGTATTATGCTGGGGTACATCGTGACAACAGAGAGTCAACAGTGCCGCATGTTCTTTGGATTGGAAGCATGGTGATCCAAGTTTCACTGGGTGACAAGATCAAGCCCAAGTGCATGGTGTCGATGACATTTTGGCTTGGTCTCTCCACAAGCGTCCAAACTTGATTGCATTCAAAGCCGTTGAGCTCTTTTTGCATTATGTTCGCCCAATCCGGATCCTCGAGAGTCTCATCTACCTTGGTTGCCCCAAAGACGAAACAAACGAGTTGTCGACGAAGTCACCCTCGGACAGTAAACTTTTGGCACCGCGGATCGGAAGATTGAGGTGCTAAGCGGATGAACTACAGGACGATCTTAGCGATTGCTACTGCTAGCCCCGGATTCTTGTCAAAGATTAGTACAGAAAATATAGTGGAAGAATAGCCAAAGATTGCCGGAAATATTTTTGATTGGTCTCCCCTTTAGATGGGGCGCCCTACCCTTATATAGGCAGAAGTGACTTTACAAGTGAATGTACACTTCTGCCCCTAGGCAGCTTACGGTTTCTACCCTAGTCTACTCTACCACGCCCAGGGCCACCTCGTCCTTTTCTCTTCCCCATTACCTACTATGTGTGCCAATATTTGAAAGATGCGCTTCACCAGTACGGAACACCGCAATTACTGTAACCTCTTCCGACAGACATCCTGGGGCCCCTATTAGATCATACATCTCGCCTGCTAATGACTTTTCCCATAGACAACGTAGCAGGTCATCCGGACGCCTTATTGCATCTTGCCCATAGGTATGTTGCCACCTCCACACAATCTCACCTCGCCAGGGCATTGCTCGTGCTTCGAATGGATGTACGTCGACCCGACCCTCAGGGGCGCCTCGCCAGACCACATTGCCCTGCCTTAACAAAAGTGAACTTTGGTTAGTTTGTTAGTCGGTGGGGAGGGGGGGGTACCTTGTCCTGGGCATCGCTGGCGAGCTCCCCCAACACTAGCTCATCGCTGTCTCTAGCTCGACGATTATGGCTCGGCCTGGGATACCACCCCCAGTCCACAAAAGGGACAAGGTGAGCATCTTAACTGCCGAGGACGAGGTGCTCCCTTTTTGTTACAACTGACCCCTCCTATTCTGGCCACCTCCGCATCTCTCTTTACTAACGGAACCCTTCGTTCCCACTGCGGAACAACTGTTATACCTTTAAATCCGGATCACTGCCCCCGTGATCTCCGTCCCACGTTGTTACTCCTCCTTGAAACCCAG
This sequence comes from Stipa capillata, assembly GCA_019208055.1. NCBI lineage: Eukaryota > Viridiplantae > Streptophyta > Magnoliopsida > Poales > Poaceae > Stipa > Stipa capillata. The sequence goes on along the minus strand of JAGXJF010001614.1, from coordinate 77,318 downwards.
GCCGGCTCCCGGGGGCTATATATACTGCTGGGTCCCCCTGGTTTTTTCCCCGGCCTTCTTATTCTCTTGACCCGTCCACGCTCTCGCTCTCTCGGTTATCTCAATGCTTCAAAAAACACAACCTCGGGCGACTTCCCACGAAACTCGACGAGATTCAGTCAGCTCAGTGGGTGGCGCTGAAGCGTCTTCTGGACGATAGCGCCCTTAAGAATGACGTCGTGCCAACCATGTTGACCAGTTGCCAACCCGCTGCCCCGAAGACGAAAGGGAAGAAGTCAAAGAGCCCCCCGATCTACTCGCACTGGTTGGGAGCAACCGGAGCGACTGAGGCTACACTACTCGCGCTGCGAGATGCGGGTTGCTTCCCTCTAAACAATGAGGGTTCTACTTCGATCCATTTTGAAAAGTAGTCTAGGGTGACGAAGATGAACTTTGCTCCATGGCTTGCCATCCTGAAAGGGTTGACTAGGTCGATGCCCCAACGTGCCAGAGGCCACGAGAGGCGAGATGGGTTTGCATCTCGTTGGCAAGTTTGTTTGAACCCCTTCCTATCCATTGGCACGCTGGACAAAATTTTACAAGGTTCTGTGCATCCTGTAATGCGGTTGGCCAATAGAACCCGCCAATAGAACCCCATGCGAAATGCTTTGGCAACGTGGGATCTGGGGGCGAGGTGCGAACCACTGAGCCCCTGGTGTATTACCTTCTGCAAGCCTTTTCCTTCGCCTGTTGGGATGCATTTTAGGAAGGGAGCGCATACTCCTCGTTTGTACAAGGAACCCTGGTGGATTATGAACCCTTGAGCTCGTGCTGCCAGTCAACGTGCCGCCGCAGGGTCCTCGGGCTCCACCTCATCGATGAGATAATATGTTATCGAAACTCTCCAGTCCTCTTGTGATACGATACAAACATCAACCAGCCCCTCAGTTGATGCAGAAGTGTGTGTTTCGCAAAATGTTCCAGGAGGAGTGATGGTCCCGCCACTGGCTGCTCGAGCAAGGAGATCAACCTCAGTATTATCTCCACACGATATGCTCTGAACTGTGACTCCTTTGAAATGCCTCTTCATAGCTCGCACTAGGGCGATGTACTTAGCCATCTCTAGGTCCTTTGCTGATAATCCTTGCTGACTTGACCGACAACCAGTTGCAAGTCGCTCTTTACCACAAGTCGACGTGCTCCCGCCGCTTGTGCTCTGCCAAGACCAAGAAAAAGTGCCTCATACTCGGCGGCATTGTTGGTTGTTTTGAAGTCGAGGCAAGCCGAATACAGGGCCCGAGACCCTTCTGGTGACTCCAGCACTGCTCCAGCTCCCGCTCCTTTGGCACACCAGGAACCATCAGCGTACGGCACCCACACTGGATCCTCAAGGCTTTGGCTGCACCCGACTTGGGGAACCCACTCTGCTACAAAGTCGGCCAGAACTTGTGACTTGATGGCAGTTCTCGGAAGGAACTCAATGGTAAATTGGGCGAACTTTGCCGCCCACTTGCTCACTCAGCCTATGGCTTCTCGATTGCGGAACATCTCACCTATCGGATACATGTCAGTACTTTAATTTGTGAGCCAAGAAATAGTGACGCAGCTTCCTTGAGGCCATTATAAGAGCATATGCCAGCTTTTCCAATTCTATATAGCACACCTTTGCTCCTTGTAGTGATTTTGAGACATAATACACTGGATGCTACAACCGATCCAGCTCTTTGTCTAGCACAGCACTGACTGCCGAAGTCATAGCGGCGAGGTATACTAGGAGAACATCGCTAGGTGTTGGGCTTTGAAGGAGCGGTGGCGACATGAGGTATTTTTTCAATGCCTCGAAGGTTGCTTGGCTTTCTTCTGTCCATTCGAACTTCCCGGATCCTCATAAGACCTTGAAGAACGGGAGACCCTTTTATGTGGAACGCGATACAAATCGTCCTAGAGCTGCTAGACGACCCACCAAACTTTCCACTTGCTTCAGACTTATTGGAGGTTCTATGCTGAGGATGGAGTTGATCTTTTTCAGTTTGGCCTCAATCCCCCCTTTTTGAAATGAGAAACCCTAATAACTTTCCAGCGCGCAAGCCGAACACACAATTTTCTAGATCTAACTTCATACCAGACTGTCTCAGGTTGGCAAATATTTCTTGTATGTCACTAGTATGATTCTGGGTGAGGATACTCTTGATGACGATGTTGTCCACGTACTCCTCTACATTCCTGCCGACCTGAGCACTGAGGGTTTTGCTGACTAGACGGGCAAATGTCGCCGCGGTGTTCTTTAGGCCGACCTGCATGCGAACGTAACAGAATGTTTCGCATGGGGTGATGAAACTTGTCTTCTCCTCATCCTCCTCTGCCATCCAAACTTGATGGTATCCTGCGTATGCGTCCAGGAAGCTCATGAGTTCACAGCCAGAAGTTGCATCCACCAGCTGATAAATGAGAGGTAGTGGAAAGTTATCCTTTGACATGCCTTGTTGAGGTAAGTGTTATCCACGCACATCCACCATTGTCCATTTGCCTTCTTTACCAGAACTAGGTTCGCGAGCCACTCCGGGTGTATGACCTCACGGATAACCCCAGCTTTAAGAAGCTTGACGACTTGCTCTTGCACGGTGACTGCCGGTCGGCCGACATCTTCCTTAGACATTGCTTGATTGGATGAGAACCCGGCAAGACCATCAATTTATGCTCAATAATGCTCCGCGGCACACCTAGTAAGTCCTCTGGTTCTCATACAAAAATGTCGTTGTTTGACCGTAGGGTTAGCAAAAGTGCACGCTCCACCTTAGGGGAGAGATCAGCACCAATTAGCATGGTCTTGTGCGGTTCTTCATCTAATAGTATCACAATCCGTGTTTCTCCATCTGGCTTAGGCGTAGGAATCCACCAACCAGTGGAGGCTGACATGGGTTGATCGACAGATGCATCGATACCAAGAACTTCGCCAGATCTGCAAGGCATTGTGACCTTGACGTCTAGAGCAACGTCATGAACATACCGGATGGCTGAGATCGTGCTTTCCTCAATACGGCGAGACAGGCTTTGATCTCCATATACGGTGATGACTCCCTCAGCTGTTGGTACTTTCAGACAAAGGTCTTGTTGAGTGATACCCTTCATAGGATCACATTGTACTGATACGACATGTCAACCATGTCAAACAGTATGTTTTTTGTGCGCTCGCTCATTCCATCTTGAAATTTTACTAGCAGCTCAATCCTCCCAATTGCTTTAACCGGCTCGCCTCCGAAGCCGAGGAGAGTGACGCCCGGGGATTGAAGGTAGGAGTGCGGTATGCCCATCCCTTCCAGGACGGAGGCGAACAAGATATCCGCCGAGCTGCCCCCGTCCACAAAGATGCGTCGCACCTCGACCTTCAAAACGAGCACAGAGATAACTAGCATGTCATGGGCGGAAGGACGATGCCGGCCGCATCCTTGGGCCCGAAAGTAATCGGAGTACTCGCCAGGCCGGAAGTTCGGTCGGGGAATATGCCCCGATGTGCTGAACTCGGCGGACATACTCCTTGCGTCGGTGTTTTGACAGGAACATGTGGGCACTTCCTCCTGTGATCGCATGAACCACGTGACGTGGTTCTGGCTTGTCGGCCAGAGGACTGTGGCGACGGGGAGGTGGAGGGAGCTCCAACAAGACTTCGACGTGCGGCACGTGCTCCCGACGTACTCGTCTTGGTGCTGCGGCCTGATACTAAGCCCGCATCTGAGCAACGAGGTCACATTTGGCGGTGGAATCTGAGTGACTTTGATGTACTTCACAGTATTTCCTTGCTGGCCATCGATGCGAGGCACTTCTCGCGGGTGATAACCAGATCTGTCGCCTCATACCCGTCCTTGCTTAGGTGAGGCTCCTTCCCAGTGGGGTGGCGGGCGCGAAAGGGGGACCGAACAATGGAACTCCTGGTCTTCTTGGTGTCTTTGTTTTTTGCGAGATCCCCAGTGCTGCTCGTGCTCCTCACGCTCGGTCTGGCCGACATCCTGGTGACTTCCATCTGAAACATGATAGACATCACGGCGACGTGGATGCTAACCTTCTACCTTATCATTCTCCCTGGTCAGATACGACTGTGCTCCTGTAGCCTCCCCTCTGTGCAACATTTGACCCTCCTCAATGCGGGCGTAAACTTCCATGATGTCGTACAGCTGCTCCACGCGACTTGGCTGCTTCCTCTCTAGCTTATCTATGAGCGCTTCGTTGTTGATACCCTACCGTGTAGCCTCACATATGGTCTACTCAGTAGCACCTTTTACTTGGCATTGGACCTCAAAAAAGCGACGTTGAAAAGCATGTATTGTCTCACTGGGGCGTTGCCGGAGGTTGCTGAGGTCTGCTGATGTCATCTCCTTGTTGCGACATCCCTGGAAGTGTCCATGAAGTTTGTCACGCAGCTGTTCCCAAGAGTATATTGTCCGAGGTTCCAAGCCGAGAGATACCATGCTTGGGCGATGCCTGCAAGGGCGAGGAGCAAACTCTTCGCCATGATGGCTTCTCTTCCCCCTGCTACCATCACTGCTGCCTTGTACGCCCTAGTGTATTGGATTGGATCTGTTGTGTCTGCATATTTTGGCAAGTCGGCCAGGCGGAACTTGGGTGGGAATGGGACGGCCATGAGTCCTGGGCTCGAGGGATTCGCCATGCTGGTGAGGTCGATGATCTCTGGAACTTGCAATTGGCAGGCGACGTATGGCTGCATTTGGTCAACGTGACCTTTGCCTGGACGCTATCCAACGTGCGGGTCCTTTTGAAGACTCGGTCCATCTCTGTAATCGCGGACGGCTGCACGGGTGGCTTTTTGATTCTGCTGTATGTTGGCCCTGAGATGTGCTGCCTCATGATCCACCTCGCCTACGAATATCGACGCCCTGGCTCAAGCCTCACTTAGGTCTTGAAGAAGAGCTTCGGCAACTGGGGCCGTGACATATGTCTCCTTGCGTGCCGCAAATCGCTCTCTGGCCAACTAGCGATGTAGTTCCTCTACGACGTGGGCTTCTAGTGGGGGTGGCAGGGTCGCCAGCACCCGTGTTGTGTGAAGCTGTGCCCAATATAGGTCGGCTACTTGCTAGGACTGAGCGGTCACCCTGACTACCTCAAGCTGCACCGCCTGCAAGCGCGCCTGCATTGCCTTTGCCCTTTTTGCTGCCTCCTCGGCTTGACGCTGAAGGTCTTCCACCTTGTCCGCCAAGCTTCGCGTGTTGGCTCCACCGTCTCTAGCTGCAGGATGCGACGGCATCTCCATAGCCTGACTTGCACCTCGACTCCCACCGTCTGTGACGATGCTGACTCCAACCTTGACCCGAGGATCGGCCTCAGCCATCATGACTCCCCGCACCTATTCACCATCAACTCCTCCCTCGTACGCGCTGCGAGATGCAGGGTGCTTTGCTCGTGCTTCGAATGGATGCACGTCGACCTGACCCTCAGGGGTGCCTCGCTGGACCATATCGTCCTGCGTTACCAAAAGTGAACTTTGGTTAGTTTGTTAGTCGGGTGGTACCTCATCCTGGGCATCACCGGTGAGCTCACCCAACACAAGTAATGTCCATAAAACTTTCCAACATGGCGATCAATTTGATATGCATATTCCCAAGAATTTGGTCCATCGGATGATCAGATTGTGCTTGGGATTGGACTTGAGGTTGAGTACTGTTATTTTGGAGTTGGTCACCTCCACACTTTCAATCTCATCATGTGTCGATGTGAGTGACTCCACTTGAATTGATGACATGCTTTCCAAGACCTCCATTGGCATCACTTCTCTTAGTGACATGTTCTTGATGCTATTCGCCAACTCATCATCACCTATATCACTGGTGACACTTTTCACTTGGGAATCATTAGTCTCATCAAATTGCATGTCGCACATTTCTTCAATTATACATGAAGTATTGTTGAAGATTGCGATAGATGTGCACATTTGATGCATAACCAAGAAAAGATCCGCATCACATTTGGGAGCAAATTTAGAAAGCCTTTGCTTTTCGTTAAAGATATAACACTTTCTCCCGAAGATGCGAAAGTAGGAGACATTTGGTTCGTACCTGGAGATGAGCTTGTATGGTGTCTTCTTCAAGAGTCGATGAAGGTACAAGCATGTCAATGGCATGGTAAGCCATGTTGATGGCCTCTACCTAAAAACGGTCGAAATCTTGTATTCATCAAGCATTGTACTTGCCATCTCAATAAGCGTGCAATCCTTCCTCTCCACCTCTCCATTTTGTTGCAGTGCGTAGAACTCATGCTTGACACACTGCTCGGAGGGAGTAGCTTGGACATGCCTGACAGTTCAAAACCTCAGGAAAATCCAAGACTCGGAGGGTCCAGACTAAAAACATGCGAAGGTTCCGAACTGAAACAACCCTTCTGTCTCGAAACAGAAATTGACTTGGGGGTTTTGGACATCCTCACTCAAAGGTTCCCAACAGGAAAAATGGAGCCAGCTTGATTTCCTCATAGGTGCCAGACCATGAAGGTCCAGACGAAAGAAAGCACTGGGACAGAGGCTAAGTCCCGGCGGAGATTCGGTGTGAACTTCCCTTTGACGGTCCAGACGAAGCCAGGGTTTCAATACAGATGCTTTATCGACACTTGGAGTGTTCGGACAAACGCCACTCGAAGTTCCAAACAACATGAAACACTTTAGAGAAAGTGTGGACTTCAGATAATCCGGATGACGTTTGTCGACGTACAAACGCCGGTATCGGTGGTCCGGAAGGACCCCCTTTGGGATTCGGCTGGGGAGGTGCAGATCTACGGAGCTATGCCAGAGCTAAAGCTTGGCGGTGTATGGAAATGGGAAAGAACACGGTGATTTACCTAGGTTCAGGCCACCTTCTAGGTGTAAAACCCTACGTCCTGCTTTGAGCGTATTTGAGAATATGTGATGAAGAGATTATGGTGAACTAGCAGCATAGATGCTCTAGTTCTTCTTCCTCTAGGTTTTTATTAATTCGACTGGAGCCGATCCAATTATCCAAGCCTCTCTCCTTTTCTCTCCCTTTGCATGGCCGCGGCTCTCCCCTTATATCCGGGGGTTACCACAGTGGCCGAAGGGTAAATATCTTGTCATGAAGCTTGTCGCGGAAGAAACCCGGCGTGGGCAAGCCACGTCGGTGGTTGAGATTTGCTGTAGCGGAACAGTGCCGGTCACGCCATGGTTGGGAACCGGACTATCATGATGAGGGTGTGTCAGGAGGTGAAGACTTGACGTCTCCTGTCACGGGCTATGCTGCAACTACCCGGGCCCTACGGACCAGGTGCAGAGGGCATGCGTATGGGCACGGGGAGGCACGCCCTTAAAGTCAAAAAGGGATGTCAGACTTCTCCATCCCCTCCAAGACTGATAGCTGACAGGGCTTATCACTTGGGGGGATGGGAACCGGTCAGGACACCGCCCTTAGTCCGCAAGGACTTGGAATAGACGGGCATTTAATGCACCCGACACAGGCATTAAATGCCCCCGACACAAGCATTAAATGCACCTTTTGGGCCACACGGATTGAGGAGGGGCCCTCAAGGAGTGCTCGGGGCTCCCGGGGCCCTCAAGGGGTGCTCGGGGCTCCCGGGATCGGAGGCCCCCGAGCACTCCTCCTAGGCCGCTCCATAATCTGGGCGAGGTACTCGGCGCCCCAGACGGGGGGCCGGGTCGCCCTTGGTGCTCGAGGTGAGCCCCTCGAGCACTTCTTCTCGGGTGCTCGGGGTGAGCCCCTGAGCACTTCTGCTCGGGTGCTCGGGGTGAGCCCCCGTGCACTTCGGTTTGCTTCGTCCTGGGCGGGGACCAAGTCGCCTTGGGCCATTCGGGAAATGCCATTAAGGGACGACTCGGGGCACCCCTTGATTTAGCAAAGTGGAACAGTGCTCGGGGCGAGCCCCCGGGCACCTCTTCTTTTACTTCCACGTCCTTGGTGACGTGGCGTCAAGTTGGGCCTTTGCCAGCGGTTTAGGGGACCCTGGGCCCCGTAACACCAACAGTAGCCCCCGGCCCAGCCACCAGACGATGCCCTGAAAAATGGATGAGGCTGGGGGCGGGGCCTTCATTCTATGGGCCAACGAAGACGCCAGCCCATTTGGAACGCCGAACGGGGGAACTACTCCGTTTTTTGCACGACGTGGGGCGCCGCGCACCTCTGCCAAACAAGGAAAAGGCGCCTTGATTCCCGCGCGTCATGGGGGGTGCGTCTTGTCAGAGAAATAGAACTGACACCGCCGCCCACGTCACGGAACGGTTCGAATTCTTGATTGCTTCTCTTTAAAGCTTCGTCATTCTCGCGCCTCCTCAACTCCTTCGCCTTTTCACTACGCCCTTTCGCCTCCTTCCTTTTCGTTCTTTTTGTTTAGGGCCGAAAAAGCCCCTTCTGTAGTGAACTTGTTTGATGAAATGCTAAGTGTGGACTTGGCTCCACATAGCTTCCTTTTGAATTTCTGCTGAGTATGGATTTGGCTCCATACAGCTTCTTTTTGTTTTCTGCTAAGTGTGGACTTGGCTCCACATAGCTTCCTCTTTTGATTTCTGTTAAGTGTGGACTTGGCTCCACACAGCACAGCTCTTTTTTTTGATGCGTCTGGCTCTTGCCTGAGCAGTCTGCCCCGAGAACTCCAGCCCCCGAGATCTAGATTCTTTGAACTTATTGCTTTGGCAGGTTGCACTTCGGGAGCCCGAGGACCCCATGTCCCCGAGAAGCTGGAGGCTTCGACCTTCTTCTTGCGGTGTCACACTCATGACCCCGAGGACCCTATGTCCCCGAGAAGCTGGATGCGCCGATGTTTCCCTTGACCGGGTCGCTCCTCGGGACCCTAAGAATCTCAGGTTCCCGAGGGCGATCTGTGGTGCTCGGGAGCACGCTCCTTCGGGATTAGACGCTCCCGCAAGTTCGTCCGAGCACTTGTACTCGGGACGTTTTTACGGGTGGCTTAGGCATCAGCGGACGTCTTATTGTACTGACTTTTTCACTTAGTTTCAATGGGTTCCTCTCTTATGCGGCGAGGTTCTCGCGCGACACGGATCCCTTGCGCCGCAAGCCCATCTATTTGGGAGCTGCAGAGCACGAGTGCGAGCGTGTAGGATACTCGGGCGGCTTTAGGCCAGGCTGGTGCCAGGGTTCGAAAACCAAGCGAGGCGACCAGGGCTTTGGGCGACGACTCGGAACACTCCCCGTGACTCACATTGTTGCTCTAGAACATCCTCGCTTTATGAAGGAGCGGTGCAGGGGATCATCGGCATGAGAAACTATTCGCCGAGATGGTAAAAGAAAGCTTTAAAGCCAAGACAAGCGCGGCGAAAAAAGCTTAGCTTATTTGTAGTGTTGAATCCATGGAAGCTTTTCGTCCTAGGTTTTTTGACTTGATATGGTCATTGCCACCCAGGAACTTCACCATGGTGAGCCTGTAAACTCGTAGGCAATTATATAGCGAGCTGCTGGCAAAAGATGCCACTGCTCTGAGTTTCTCCAAAACTCTCCACTGTCAGGACCCGAAGGCTTTCGAGTCAGCCGACTGGTCGGGGGTACGAGAGGTAGAGTTATCCGAGTACTCTGAGGCTCGGTGGTGCTCGGGGCCATTGACCAGGCTGAGCACGGGTGGTCGGGGGCTTATTTGCCTTGACTGGTGTGTGCTCGGGGTACAAGTGGTCGACCGAGCACTGACTGCCCGCCAACAGAGACTAGATTACCCCGACTCCTCGTACTGCAGACCAGTCGGGATCTACTCGCGCAAAGAGGACACGGGAGCCCGATACTCGTGAGAGTGATTTTTTTGCGAGCAAGCGAAGGAATAGAAAGAATTGACAAATAATTACAAATGCGAACACTGCTTATATTAATAATGCTGCTGCTATTAAAATAGCTTCTGATACAAGGGAGCCCCCGAGGATTGCACGCGAGCCCCTGGGATACTCGGGCGGCCTTTGGCCGGACTGGTGCCCGGGGTGTAGGAACCAGGCAGGGCGACCAGGGCTTAGGCGACGGACCCGGAACTTCCCAAGACTCTACTCGGGGAACTGACCCAATGCAAAAAGGAAAAACTTACGGATAAAACTTACGCAGATGCTCGATGTTCCACGCATTGGGCAGTGGCAGGCCTTCGTCCGTGGTCAATCGAACATTGCCCGGTCGGGAGACACCGGTCACTCGATAAGGGCCCTCCCACATGGGGGAGAGTTTATTCTTTCCTTCCCGCGATTGGATGCGGCGAAGTACTAGATCTCCTACTTCCAGCAACTGGGCCCGAACGTGACGCTGATGATAGCGCCTTAGGCTCTGTTGATATCTGGCGGCACGGAGAGCGGCTCTGCACTGGTGCTCTTCGAGGTAGTTGACGTCGTCGAGCCTTCTTTGCTGCTGGTCTCCTTCCGAGTAGGCTCCGACCCGAGGTGAGCCAAAGGTGACCTCGGAGGGGAGAACTGCCTCCGCCCCGTATACGAGAAAGAAGGGCGTCTCACCAGTCGCCCTGCTGGGGGACGTCCGAATCGACTAGAGGACGGCAGGGAGCTCGTCGATCCAGCTGGCACCGCACTTCTTGAGCCGATCGAAGGTTCTTGTTTTGAGCCCTTTGAGGACCTGAGCATTGGCGCGCTCCACTTGGCCATTGGCGCGAGGGTGAGTGACCGATGCAAAGCAGACCTTGATGTCGATGTCTTCGCAGTACTCTAGGAATGCATCACTGGTGAACTATGTGCCGTTGTCGGTGATGATCCGATTGGACACCCCGAAGCGGCTCACGATACCTCGGATGAACTTGATCGCGGTGTGCTTGGTGATCTTGACAACTAGCTCCGCTTCTGTCCACTTAGTGAACTTGTCGATGGCGACATAGAGGTACTCGTAGCCCCCGACTACTCGGGGGAACGGTCGAATGATATCCAGTACCCAGACCGCGAAGGGCCATGACAGAGGGATGGTTTGGAGGGCATGAGCCAGTTGATGTGACTGCTTTGCGTGGTATTGACACGCTTCACAGCGCCGAACCAACTCGATGGCATCCTGGAGGGCTGTCGGCCAGTAGAAGCCTTGACGAAAGGCCTTCCCGACCAGCGTGCGGGACGATGCATGGCTACCACACTCGCCCTCGTGGATATCCACGAGCAAGTCACGGCCTTCCTCCCAGGAAATGCACTTCACAAAGACGCTGTTGGTGCCACGCCGGTAGAGATCCCCATCTACTAGGGCGTAGCGCTTAGCTTGGCGCGTGATCCTTTCTGCTGCGGCATCATCGTCAGGAATGATATTTTCTTTCAGGTACCCCTGGATCTCGGAGATCCAGGAAGGCTCCTGAGAACAAGTGGCGAGCACGGGGTGCTCGTCGGGCGGCAGTGACCTGACGGGATTTCCCACTGAAGGTGCTGCCTAGGTATCCTCGCCTGGGCGCGAGGTTTCCCCTTCGTCTTGGTTGGCAGCCTCGACGGACGGCCGGGAGAGCCTTTCTTCGAAGGTTCCAGCCGGGACTGGTTCCCGAGAGGACGCCAGTCGCGATAAGTAGTCGGCGGGCTTGTTGTAGCGGCGGGGGACGTGTTGGATTTCCAACCCATCGAAACGTCACTCCAACTTCCTGACTTCACTCAGGTACGCCGCCATTTGTAGGTCGGAGCATTGGTACTCCTTGGACACCTGATTGATGACCAGCTGAGAGTCGCCTTTGACAAGTAAACAGCGGATTCCAAGGGACGTGGCGGCGCGGAGCCCCGCGAGAAGTCTCTCGTACTCGGCCATGTTGTTGGTGGCGCGGAAGTGGAGTTACACGACGTACTGGAGTACTTCACCTGTCGGAGAGGTAAGAACTACTCCAGCCCCCACGCCCTTTAGCGTGAGGGAACCATCGAAGTTCATCACCCAATGTCTGGCCCCTTCATGTCCCAGATTCACGGACAACTCCTCCCCTTCGCCTTCAGGCACTGGTGTCCACTCAGCCACGAAGTCGGCCAGAGCTCTGCTTTTGACTGCCCGGTTGTTGACGAAGCGGAGGTTGAACTCGGCGAGTTCAATTGCCCTCTCGACCACGCGGCCAGTGGCTTCTCGATTGTGCAGGATGCGCTCGAGGGGGTAGGTAGTGACCACTAGGACCTCGTGCGCTTGGAAGTAGTGGCGTAGCTTTCTCGACGCAACGAGGATTGCATAGAGCATCTTCTGGGCCTGTGGGTAGCACGTCTTGGCGTCGCATAACACTTCACTAACGAAGTATACAGGATGCTGCTGGACACGGCCCTTGCTTGGGACCTCCCCGAGTACTAGACCGGGGGGGGTCGGGATTGTTCCCAAGCACTCCTGGCTGCTCGGGTTCACCCGCGAGCTCGGACCCGGACTCGGCCCCGAGCACTCCTACCTACTCGGGTTCGCCCAGGAGCTCGGACCCGGGGTTTGCCTTGGACTCGTCGATTGCCGGGAGCTTTGCCCCGAGCACGCCTGACTGCTCGGGGTCGCTCGGGAGCTCGGACCCAAGCACTCCCGACTTTTGGGGGTCGCCCGGGAGCTCGGACACAGGCTTTCCCTTGGATTCGCTGCTTATCGGGAGCTCGGACCCAAAAGCTTCCGCCCTCGTGGGAGTCGTCGGGAGCTCGGACCCGACCTCTCGCTCGACCACGAGGACCGCACTCACCACCCGGGGAGTAGCCGAGATGTAGAGAAGCAAGGGCTCCTCGGATCTCGGTGCCACCAAGACCGGAGGCGAGGTGAGGTACTTCTTGAGGTCCCGGAGGGCTTGCTCAGCCTCCGGGGCCCACTCGAAGTGGTCCGATTTCTTGAGGAGCTTGAATAAAGGAAGGCCCCGCTCCCCGAGCTTGGAGATGAAGCGTCCCAAGGCCGCCATGCAGCCCGTGAGGCGCTGCATGTCCTTGAGACGAGTCGGCTGGCGCATCTGGTCGATGGCTTGGATCTTCACGGGGTTGGCCTCTATTCCCCGGTTCGAGACCAGGAAACCGAGGAGCTTGCCCCAGGGAACCCTGAAGACGCACTTCTCGGGGTTCAGCTTCATGCGAGTACTGCGGAGACTGTCAAAAGTCTCTGCCAGATCCTCGAGGAACGTTGCTTGATCCCGCGTTTTGACAATGAGATCGTCGATGTAGGCCTTGATATTGCGACCTATCTGAGATTGTAATGTAATGCGCATGGCACGCTGGTATGTGGGCCCAGCGTTTTTTAACCCAAAAGGCATGTGAACATAGCAATAAGTCCCCACAGGGGTTGTAAATGAAGTTTTTTCCACATCCTCTACCGACATACTAATCTGATGATAGCCAGAGTATGCATCTAGAAAGCACAAAAGATCGCATCCAGCGGTGGAGTCGACTATTTGATCAATGCGGGGTAAAGGGAAAGGATCTTTTGGACATGTCTTGTTGAGGTCAGTGTAGTCCACGCACATCCTCAGCTTGCCGTTGGCTTTTAGCACGACGACGGGGTTGGCGAGCCAATCTGGATGGAGCACTTCACGGATGAAGCAGGCGGCAAGGAGCTTGCTGACTTCCGCCCGGTTGAACTCCTGGCGTTCTGGTGCTTGACGGCGCACCTTTTGCCGAACGGGCCGTGTGTCGGGACGCACGGCGAGGCGGTGCTCGATCACCTCCCTAGGGACCCTGGGCATGTCCGACGGTTGCCAAGCAAACACGTCGGCATTCGCCCGGAGGAAGGTGATGAGCACGCTTTCCTATTTAGCGACCAGGCGGCCGCCGATCTTGATGGTCATGGACGCGTCTTCACCCAGGACCACCTCCTTGATGGGGACGGAGTCGTCTGCGGTGATCTTGAGCTTGGTCGGGGGTGGACCCGAGCACTCGGGGCGCTCACCGATATCCTCGGCTGCGGCGAAGGCGGCCGAGAACAGCTGCTCGGCGCAGAGGACGGAGCCTTGGAGGTCGGTCGGCACGGTGATCATGCCATTGGGCCCGGGCATCTTGATGGTGAGGTAGGCGTAGTGGGACGTTACCATGAATTTGGCGAGGGCCGGGCGGCCGAGGATGCCGTTGTACGGGAGGTCGAATTCGGCGACGTCGAAGACGACGCTCTCCGTCCGGAAGTTTTCCCTGGTTCTAAACTTAACCATCAGGGACACCTGCCCAAGGGGCATGGTGAGGCCTGGGGTGACACCGAAGAAGGGCATTGTCGGCTTCAGCTACCTGGGTGGCACCTGCATCTTCCTGAAAACCTCGGGGGACAGGAGGTTAAGTCCTACGCCCCCGTCGATCAGCATGCGGGTTACCTTGATGTTGCACACTGTCGGGGAGACCACCAGGGGGAGGCGGTCCACACCCGACGTGTTCTCGGGGTGGTCGGAGCTGTCGAAGGTGATCGGGGTGCCCGACCACTTGAGTGGCCGGGACGACCCGGCGCTCGGAGTCGCTGAGCACACCTCGCGCACCATTACCTTAAACTGGCGGCGCGAAGTGGGCGTGGAGGTGCCCCCGTTGATGCACGCCACGGCCTTAGGTTCCTGGAACCCGAGACCTCCTTCTCGCTCCTCCCCGTCGCACTTGTCGTCGCCGCTTCCGCGGCGCTCCTCGCGCTCCTTCTTGTTCCTGTCGGAGAGGAACTTCACCGTCCGGCACTCGAAAAGGTCGTGCCAGTCGGTGTGATGTATCTCAGACCACCCTTTAGGGCCCTGCTCGGGGGTCCTGGATGGTTTCCTGCCGCCGCCGCCTGGACTGGCGCGCGGTGGCTTCCGCGCCTTGGGATCCGCCGCCATGACGGGCTCAGACTTGCGCTTCTTGTTCTTCTTCTCCCGCACGGGAGGGACCTGCACCGTCGACCGTTGGCTGGTCGGGGCGCGGATTGTGCCATGCGCGAGCCTCAGCCACCTTGGCGCACTTGTCCACGACTGCGAACAGATCCGCCGTGGACTAGATGTCGCGTGTGCCCAGCTTCTCAAGCATCTTTTCGTCGCGGACACCCTGCCGGAATGCGACGATAACTGCTTGAGGAGAAGTCTTGGGGATGGTGTTGTGAACCTGGCTCTAACGCTGAATGAAGTGCCGTTACGTCTCCCCTTGCTGCTGCTTGATGGCCTGGAGATCGCTCTCCACGCCGGGGCGCTCGAAGGTGCCCTGGAAGTTGGCTATGAACTGGTGGCAGAGGTCTTCCCATGAGCGAATGGAGCTCGGGGGAAGGTTCATGAGCCATGAACGGGCAGAGCCCTTCAGGCCCATGGGGAACCAGTTGGCCATCACCTTTTCGGCCCCTCCAGCCGCTTGCACAGCGATGGTGTAAATCTGGAGGAACTCTTCCGGGTGGAAAGAGCCATCGTATTTTTGCGGCAGGTCAGGCCGAAACTTTTCCGGCCAGCTGACGTGGCGAAGGTCAGGAGTGAAAGCCTGACAGCCCGCTCCGTAAAGCGGGGTGCCAACCCTCCCGACCGGCGGCGCGCGGACGCGCACCGGGGAGCACGTACGACTGGCAGCGGGGCCGGAGGATGACTGGCCCTCAACAGCCCTTGCCTCACATCGCCTCTCCCGTTGGCGCTCGATGGTGACGCGTGCATCTTGACCTTGTTGTCGCTGGTTGATGCAGTGGCGAAGGTCTAGGCCATCTCCTAGGATAGGAGAGGCGACCGAATGGTGGGACCCCCTGCGGGGCTCCGTTGCTTCACCACGTCGGGGACGTGGTGGTAATGACGGAGGCACCGCTGAGGGGCCATCTTGGGGGTCGCCATGCCTCGAAGAGGTATGGAAACTCCTGGCCGCTGCCTGACGGCGAGCGGTGTCGACCAGGTTGGCTACCTCCTAGAGCCAAGGGTCCACAGGAGATATGCCTTCCACCTGGATCGGAGGGTGCTGGAGGAGAAGCTGCGCCGCATGCAGCACGCCTGCTTTGCCCGGCTCGTCGAAGTCCAGCCGGCGCCGGACCGGCTGGGGGAACTCGACGAAGGCAGGATCGGCATGCGATCCGCCTTCGCCTGCTAGGTGCTGTAGCATGGACAACGCAGCGGCTGCCGCTGCGGTGCTGCTGGGCATGGCACGACGCCCCTCCTCTCGAGAGGACGCCGAATGTGTCAAAGCGGATGACTGCTGTCGTCCCCCACGCTGGGAAGATGACTGTTGACCCGCTATGAGCGGCGTAGTTTCAAGAACTTTGCCTCCTCTACCTAGCGCGCCAGATGTTGATGTACAAACGCCGGTATCGGTGGTCCAGAAGGACCTCCTTTGAGATTCGGCCTAGGAGGCGCAGATCTACGGAGCTACGCCGGAGCTAGAGCTTGGCGGTGTATGGAAATGGGAAAGAACACGGTGATTTACCCAGGTTCAGGCCACCTTCTAGGTGTAAAACTCTACGTCCTGCTTTGAGTGCATTTGAGAATATGTGGAGAGATTATAGTGAACTAGCAGCACAGATGCTCTAGTTCTTCTTCCTCTAGGTTTTTATTAATTCTACTGGAGCCGATCCAATTTTATCCGAGCCTCTCTCCTTTTCTCTCCCTTTGCATGGCCGCGGCTCTCCCCTTATATATCCGGGGGTTACCACAGTGGCCGAAGGGTAAATATCTTGCCATGAAGCTTGTCGCGGAAGAAACCCGGCGTGGGCAAGCCACGTCGGTGGTTGAGATTTGCTGTAGCGGAACAGTGCCGGTCACGCCTTGGTTGGGAACCGGACTATCATGATGAGGGTGTGTCAGGAGGTGAAGACTTGACGTCTCCTGTCACGGGCTATGCTACAACTACCCGGGCCTCACGGACCAGGTGCAGAGGGCATGCGTATAGGCGCGAGGAGGCGCGCCCTTAAAGTCAAAAAGGGATGTCAGACTTCTCCATCCCCTCCAAGACTGATAGCTGACAGGGCTTATCACTTGGGGGGATGGGAACCGGTCAGGATACCGCCCTTGATCCGCAAGGACTTGGAATAGACGGGCATTTAATGCACCCGACACAGGCATTAAATGCCCCCGACACTGACATTAAATGCGCCTTTTGGGCCACGCGGATTGAGGAGGGATCCTCAAGGAGTGCTCGGGGCTCCCGGGGCCCTCAACGGGTGCTCGGGGCTCCCAGGATCGAAGGCCCCCGAGCACTCCTCCTAGGCCGCTCCATAATCTGGGCGAGGTACTCGGTGCCCCGGACGGGGGCCGAGTCGCCCTTGGTGCTCGGGGTGAGCCCCCCGAGCACTTCTGTTTGCTTCGTCCTGGGCGGAGACCAAGTCACCTTGGGCCCTTCGGGAAACGCCATTAAGGGACGACTCGAGGCACCCCTTGATTTAGCCAAGTGGAACAGTGCTCGGGGCGAGCCCCCGGGCACCTCTTCTTTAACTCCCACGTCCTTGGCGACGTGGCGTCAAGTTGGGCCTTTGCCAGCGGTTTAGGGGACCCTGGGCCCCGTAACGCCGACAACGCTCATTCGGAAGGTCCAGGTAGAAACGTTCTCTGGACAGAAACTTTGTCTTCACTTGGAGTGTCCACATAGATTTCACTTGAAAGATCCAGATAAGTGGAACTCAACTGGACGAAAGCTTTGAAAGATTCTAGATACTCCGGACAAACCTCAATCAGAGGATCTGGCGTCAACAATTAGCATGTGGGTACCTACTTTTACACACACTCAGACATTCTTGTTGATTGGTCCGGATATTCTGGATGAACACTGAAGTTTGGTATACATAATTTTCTAGTCTTTTAGAATAAATTTATTTTGAGTACTTAGCAAGTTATCTCTTTCTATGATGTTGATTAGCTCCCCTCCCCCTTATAATACGGTTGTACATACTTAATATGATCACTAGATCAGTAAAAGGACTAAAAAAATCCTTAACCTTCTCGATTCTATGCCGTCTCTTTTTAAATCTTTTAGGGTCGTGAATGCCTACTCTAACTTGCCTTGGACACTAAGTATTTAATCAACATCTTGATGCACATATTAGTCCATTAATTGTTTTGTAATTAATCATCAAAACCTGCTTGGGGACCAAGATACACTTTCATGTACGTAAACATTATCCAATCTTTGATAGGACATATCTTATTATTAATGGTCCACGACCGAAAGATATTTATAATTTTACACCTCATACACAAACTACCCGAACTTTTAAATCCGTGTTGTTATCTAATATCAACAACCGGCAATTTGCAATTTAACTCATATGCCGATCTAATATCACATACAAACGATAGGCTCAACCTACCGGATCAATACAATGATTGCTCGACCGGCTGGCTCAGCATTGAGCTTTAATCCCATGTATTATTCTAATATCACGTATAAATGATTAGCCATCTAACGTATAAACCAATGATCGTCTTGCCAATATTAATTTAATATCACGTACAAACGACACATCCAACCGTAATATGGTGTTATTGTAAATACTATAATAATACATAACTATGTAAGTCTAAAATTATAAAGATATTTCTCGTACAATTACACAGGAGATTAAGCTACTTTGTATCAAGAAAAAATGCACGGATCAGGATCCTTATAAGTGTTACATGGTGTAAATGCTTATGCAATATTTCGAAATGTATTTATCTTTCTCGCATCCATGAAATATGCAATTGAATTATTTCTGCAAGTATTTGTCTTTCTAGTATCTCTCAAATGTGATTGGATTTCATAAAGAATTTTGCATATGCATAAAACATGTTCTCTCTACATTTGGAGTTTCTTGAGAACTTAAAACTTCTAAATTAGTTTTTACAAAATGTTCACCAACTATCATTTTCACCGGATACCCCTCTCGTTGGATTGTATTATTCCAAGCCATAGTACAAGCCATAGTACGCGTTACTGCTTGGTTGTATTTATGGTCATGCTACCATGTTATGCCGACAGTCGGAGTACTCCTAGGGCCTACGTTCGTTCGGGTTAAATGTATTGGAGGATCATCTCGTAGGTACATGGCCCCCTCAACCCTCATCTAGGCCATCCCTTCGCTACGTGCATCCTTAACGTACTGCATTTTTAAATACTCATGGAAACAAAAGAAAACGAGAGACAAACAGATATAGGCAGACCAAGAAAATGTTCATCGAGCAGTGCACGACACATTAGCAAATTGAGCAAATTCGGTGTCCTTACTATAATAAATTGGTCATGTATGTAATGCCCAAAACCGATCG
Source organism: Stipa capillata (assembly GCA_019208055.1). Classification (NCBI taxonomy): domain Eukaryota; kingdom Viridiplantae; phylum Streptophyta; class Magnoliopsida; order Poales; family Poaceae; genus Stipa; species Stipa capillata. Next base: position 58,289 of record JAGXJF010001614.1, on the reverse strand, counting down.
CTGTAACAAAAACACGTAGGTCAGGTCTGCCCTGCACAATACTAAGATAAGAATAACGGACTTGTGGGTTTTCAAACCTTGGTTCGTGATCTCGCAAAATAGACAAATAAATAATTAACTAATCGAATAAGTGAGTAGCTAGTGACGTACTCCCCCATATTCACTAACGTTTTTGTTTTACATATTGATATGGTATTAGATACATAATTTTGACCATTAAATTTTATTTAACATACTTATAAAATCAAATAAAATTATGATATTAAGAAAAGACTTCTCGAGATAAATCTACCTATATGATTTTCGAGTATCAAATCTAAATATTTAGAATAATATAGATAGTCTTTGAAAGTTTGACTTGAACTATATCTACATGACATGTGAACCATAGAATAGAAAGTAAACTACTTATGTTTTTGTTTAAAAATAGAGCTATATGTGCTTATGTTTATAATGTAGTTATGTTTCTTCTCGCCTTTCATCTCATATATTAAAGATATATTTATTCACGACGTGTGTAAAAAACAATGTTGAAACCCCAAGTACTCAATTATCTAAAAGAATCTCAACTCACTAGGATTATCGTGATCCACTGCAATTCCAGACATGGAGTTGTAGCGCTGCTGAAGTCGTGACATATTCTGAAACAATTTAACAACTGAGACACAAAATGTATCTATAATACCACAGAATCTTAAATGCAAATTAGGTCCATGTATCGGGAAATAGACAAATTTTAGTGTGAGTAGTAGCCAATTCAAATTTTGTTACGAGTAACAAGATTATATCTCTTTTTATTTCTCGATTTGTGGATCAAACCTGAATTTAAAAACTTATGACATACCAGATGCCTTGTGTCAATGTTGCTAAAAAAGTTTTAGAATTGTTCATGACTCATTTGGTCGTGCTACGCAACAGAAGCACCACAAGGGGTGGCGGTGCAAGAACTCCTCACGACCAAACTAGGCCTTCACAGTGACCGTCCTTGATCAGCAAAAAGAGTATATGGCTCTTTGAGAATGTGCCACTTTGGGGATTCCTATGATCTCTTTAGTCAATACAAATTGTGACCCAGATCTCGGGAATATATCGATTCCAACTAACAATGACACTATGATTCCAAAAAACTACTGCTAATACTACAATTATAGTATAATCACAAGTAGTTGTATATGGCCCTATCGTCTAGTGATGCCCCCTATTGTCTAGAGGTTCAGGACATCTCTCCTTCAACGAGGCAGCGGGGATTTGACTTTCCCTTGGGGTAGGAAGTATTATGAAAGGAGGTTAATCATAGATTATCAAAAACTCTAGAATGAATTCTTCCTGGGTCAACGTTTGAGCCAGTAATGGGGACGGACTATAAATTCGTTGATAATATGTCTACGTTGATTCAAATCTAGCTCAACCCAAAAACCTAGAGCTTCGTGAATATGAACTAAATCCATTTTTTTCTTCCATAAAATAAAATGTCTGATCATAGAAATAAAAGATAAAGAAAAAGAGGAACTTTCTTTCTAATCCATATCTCTCTCATTCCTTTCTTACAAACAAAAGAGTTTTTCTTATTGAAATGTGCATTATCATCCAATTTTAGTGATAGAAAATCACAACATACTAGTTATGTCATTCTCACTATACCCACATCTAATATGTGGGTATGTAGTATATGATTCGTCTATTTCTTAGAGAACGACAGACGAATAAAATATTCTTATGGTTCTATTTAGTAATAGGTGTGCCATAGCTATGGGATTGTAGTTCAATTGCTCAGAGCACTGCCCTATCAAGGCGGAAGTTGCGGGTTCAAGCCCTGTTAGTCTCGAACTAGGGTTCAATGAATAAAGAAATTCATCTTTCCTTTTTACATTAAAATTTTCCATGAAAAAAGAGTCAGGGGCAACATCAGATACTCATGGGGCACCCTTACTTCACATTTTTACTTTGCATCTCTCATTAAAGAGGGAGGAGAGATGTATAGGAAATAATTTTCACTACTCCCGATCGATAAAGAAAGACACACATATGATATGTGGATTAGTATAATTTAGGAGATTTCTCTATCCTTATGGTGATACCATCCTTGTCTTAACTTCCTATTCGACTCTTATGGAATAGAGTATCGGTATTTTACTGGAATCCATACATAAATCATATTCCTTTTTTTATTTAAGCCCTCTTTTCTCCATGTCACTTCTATTGCTTATTTGGATGTGTATGTGAGACATAGAAAGTTGGTCATATAATACATATATACATAATTGTATGTATAACTATAAGAAAAAGGAGGGAGAATTGGATAAGATTAAGATAGATCGTGGGTTATAGATATAGAAAATAATAAAGTAGAAAATGACTAAAAAAGGAGGGAATTCCTAATCCAATCAAAAAGCCCATTTTGGTCTTAGTATGGATAGAGAATCTTCCTATGTTATACTATTCCACTCTCAACCATGAATTGATTTGATTGATCCGATATTCATAATATTGAATTGATTCAGTATTATAAAAATGCAAGTCCTCCCCTTAAATTTACAGGATACCCATTTTTCCTCTCCATGGGATTACATCCCGGATTATTGTGAGAAAAAAAACTGATGCTACTTAAAAAACAGTAGCTAATTCTGACTTATGTTATAATGTCCCGTCATCGTTCTCTTTTAGCAAAACTCCTGCAAAATTTTATCCCCAAACCTAGATAGCTTCTTGTCAGTGCATAACTGCTGTTTTTCTTTCACAGTGGTAGAAAAAATCTGCCAAGTTCCCAAAACAGGAATGCAGACAACCCAAAAAAGGACATGAAAAACACTGCTTTAGGGATAGCCAACAATTAACTAGCCTAACAAATGTGGTCACACCGGCGTAAAGAAGAGGCATCTCTTTTTGGGTCTTTGGTGCTTTCTAATAGTGCCATCTGTCTTCGAATGCTATCGAGTATAATTCGATAATCCTCGATGAACAAGAAGAACAGTTGTGCATATATACGAATATAATAAATAAAAGTGACATAAGATGTAGAGGCACAATCTTTACAAGTGATGAATGCCTCTATTTATAGAGTGTGCTTGCTTGGGCTTGAGCTTGTGTTTAAAGTGCTTCTAGACTCTAAAAGCACAAGCCCACATACACCCGACAATTTACAAGCACTTCTCACAAGTGCTTCTATCAAGGTTGAGGTTGCTTACCACGTATGCCACGTGGTTCACAAGTGCCTCTATCAAATACACTAGCAAGCGACAAGCACTAAAACAAGTGCTTCCCGCACTCCCCACTAGCTTCCTGCACTCCGTAGTACCAAGCTTCCCCTATAGTTCATGTTATTTACGAAAAAGTAACACTACGTGATGAAGACCAAACCTAGAGGCGAGGTTCGATCGGTTGTTGCAGCCCGATCTTTTATGGTAGCCCGATCTTTTATGGTACTTGATGGAAAACAACGTACGATAGCAGCAGTAGTGGTAAAAGAAATAGATGGGGAAAAGGAAGCCTTCGGGTCAGGCGAGAGACAAGAAGCTGAAGGAAGAAACTTGCATGGAAATTGATCACGCGACCAATCTCATGCGCAGCAGCGGCAACTTCTCAATCAAGGATCACAAGAACTCATCTTTGATACCTCCCAACTCAAGGCATTTTTTGTTTTATTGAACTAAGAAAAAAAAACAACTCTCCCCTAAGGCCGAAGGCCCCAGCCATTATATAGCTGACGCATAAATTAATTGACCCAAACCTGCCATATACTACGAACTCTGACTCCAATCCAATTACAAGAATTTCACCAGATCCCTAAGCAAGTAAATACTAATCCTACTAAATATATCTCATGACAAAGACTTGGTAGTATTTTAAACAAAGGACTCTGACTCAACTCCTTGTTCTACTCGGATGCAAACAGGTATTAAAAGGACACATGCAATTCAATCCCTAAACTAATCAGATTTGGACTAGGATTTCTCCAATAAAAATCATGTGGCAAGGAGTATGAAAAGTAGGCATGATTTCCTCCAGCGGTGTAATCTAGATGGCAATGGAACCAATCATCAAAACTTGAGGACTAGAATGTGTCAAACTCACTAGGTTCAAGCTGCTAATCTTCCCTTGCTTCTTCTGGTTTGCACTTGATTGAATAGTGACATGCACATGTAAATCTAGTTGGTCCTCACGCACTAATCCATGTAGGGTACTATTTCTGCTCCTTTGGATTGACTTCGTCATGGTAAAAATTATCAATTGCTACAACTAAACAAGATTGTTCAATGGACTCCGTGCAAACCTGCTTCATTGGTTTAGTTGGCGTCGTAGATCTAACAAGGGTCGTATCGTACCCTCCCTCTTCAAACAAAATCGTCCTCGGTTTTGAGGTATTCTTGAGCACCCTTTTTGACAGCAAAACATTAGCATCCACTTTAATTGCACTATCAAACATTGGTCATAGCACATGTAGCTTCCCGGCACCCCAGAACGAGTAAGTGTTGGTGTGGCCCAGATGTGTAGCACTATGATCATACCGCCATGGCCTCCCCAACAACAAGTGGCATGTATCCATTGGCACAACATCACAGATCACCATATCAGTATAGTCGCCAATAGAAAAATTTACACACACCTTATGAGTAACCTTTAGCTTCCCAGTGTGGTACACCCACTCGACACAGTGAGGCTGTGGTGTTTTTGATGCAAGTAATCCTAAAGCATCCACCAATCCTTTGCTGACCGTGTTGATGTAGCTTTCACCATCAATGATTAGCTTGCATTGGTGTTGTTTATCCTGGATTCGAACTAAAAAATATTCCAGCGCTGCCCCTTCTCTTCAATTCTATCTTCTTTCACTCGTTGCACCATAATAGTTGGGTATGAATCAGCAGCATCAGCAGTTATTATAATTTCTGGATCATCAGATTTCTCACTAGAATTGTCAGCAGTCCTCTTCATCACTAGATGATGTATAGCCTTCTTTTGTGAGCAACACTCTTTTCTCATTAGGACAATTGTGTTTCATATGCCCCCTGCCTCCACACTTGTAGCACTCTATGCCACTAGTACACGCAGTAGAGTGTACACTACAATCAGCTTTCAACGCTCCTGATTTTGAGACTTCTTTCGGTGCAAAACTCTGTGATCGATGTGACGCAGCCATCTTGGAACTAATGCTGATGTCATCAAATTTCTGTTGTGTTCGTCGCCATGTGCTAGAAGTGATACGTGGACACCAATAGCTTGATGTCGCATTTCTTTCCCCTAGAAGTCTCTAGGTACTAGGAAATTTTGAGTATCCAAAGTTTTTCCCCCAGACGTCTCTTGGTATATGGCAATAACTTCGGTGCATTACAGTGCATACTTTGGATATCTTTGTCATGCTTCATGTTTGGTAGTGTGTGCTCAATTTTCTAACCGGGCATCTGTGTTTAGTTTGCATAAACCAACACAATTTCCTCATATAGCTACTGGCCTTTCATTGGTACTCTTATTTTGCGCTATTATTTTAAACATCATCTTACCAGGGGTGCACCTTCTCCCCTTGATGTTGTCAAATATATACCCACGTGAAAAAGATATTTGCGTATAAAGCAGCTTGGCCTGAGTTATATATGGAGTAATATAATTTCATAGTTTGCCTTAACTATGTACACTATTGTGGAATTTATTGATTCCATAGTTTGTGAGACTGTGTGAATACAATTTTAGAAAATTTCACGGAATATCAAATGAGGTGAGGTTAGATAAGAAATGTTATGAATTGTGTATTCAAATTCTAAAAATATTCTACTCAGAGTTACACACGCTATTCCATATAGCAGAGATTGTTGTATAAACTCTATGCCAAGATAGCACCATAGCTAATAGGCTAAGGGTATTTCTCCCCCTTTCGGGTGCATGCTTACCCTCTTATGGCTTTCAAGCCTCGAGAGCAGGCAGATGTGCATTAGGTTAGTCTATAGATGAACTACAGACTTTGTCTATTGTAATTTTTTGTAATGCAAAAATTTTCAGAGTGTGATGTACGGTATCACATACAACTCATTGATACACTCTCTTCATTCACTTTGAGAGTTTACATCTTATTTAGATTGTACATGATTTATGTTCTCGGGAGAGAGGGAAAATCACTACATGAGTTGACAAGGAATCCATGCCTATAGTAGATCTTGTTTTCCACATTTATTTCCATATTCCTCCCCCTTGCCAAGCCATTTGCAAAATTCATTTTGCTTGTGGGGCAAGCATTACTATCATATATTTCTTGTATACAATATCATTTGGAATGCAGGGTCAAATACTTAGTAAATCTCTACTTGGAGAAATACTTGTATATTTAGTAAATCTCTTCTTTGAGAAATACTTGTGTATTTAGTAAATCTCTACTTGGAGAAATACTTCTATATTTGGGTGAAATATCAAAGTTAATAGTCTAAGTGATCTTTGTTAATGATCAGCATGCTCAATTATAGGCTTTAGTGGATATCAAGAGCATATAGGCAAAGATTTTGTTTTAGGCAAAAGTTGCATGCGGGCAACATGTTCTATCATAGCCTATCATGTTTTCTCATTCAGCAGTAGGAAAGATACGACTTTTAGATAGAACAATTCATTAATGTAAATATTGGATAAATTCATAAGTCTACGTGGACTTCTATCGTCACCTAGAGCTTGCAACCATTAATCCAGAAGAGGCTTATGAGGTCTTGGGAAGTCTTGTGATACATAGACCTATGTCCCCTCATACCATTTTGCTTCAATTATGTTGCTGATTCTCACAAGGCATGATAGTCCTGAGTTCTTTCTCAATATCGTGACTCCTTGTTCAACGTTTTCTTAGGGGGATTGGGCATTTGTATCTCTGAGTGTAGCTCTGTAGGAAGCTAGATGAAGGTTTTGGCATGATCATTTTCTTCACATCTTCTGCAAGAAGTAGAGAATACACCAATTCAAGAAACGTCATGCGCTTCCTCACACGTAAATCTCTTGCCAAGCTAGCATGTTCATATGCATACTGGAGACTTTTTTAAAAAATATTATTTTTTATCTAGAAATTTCAGAAATATTATCACAATCAAAAAAATTACAAAACTGACCTCAATCGCCACGACACATGGTGATTAGGGGGAAATCGCCACCACCGATGGCGATAGGGCCCAATCGCCACAGTCACTGATGGTTTTGAAAGCTATCACCATGCGCTGTGGTGATAAGTAGCAATTGCCACCAGCCATGGCGATAGGCAGTTAATCTAGGCCGGATCCCTTGCCAACTCGGTAACTACCAGGACACGTGGCATAATCGCCACGAGTCGTGGCGATGGCCCCCTGTCTATATAAACCGCGTGGCGGCCGGTGCTGGTTGAGAAGAGAAGAGAGGAGGGTTTTGGAGGGGTGAAGAGAAGAGAGGAGGAGGGTTTCGGGTAGGGAGGAAGAGAAAGAGAGAGAAGGAGGGAAAAAAGAGGAGGTATTTTTTTAAAAATCTTTCTCTGTTTATTATAGCTAGTTTTAGTTTTAGAAGTAGATCTAATGGTAGGTTTAGTAGTAGATATAGAATAATTTGTAAATTTAGGGTAAATTTATTAGTTCTATTTAGATTTGGTAATGTGTAGAAGTAGAGTAGTATTTAAAATAGAAACGTATGGCAAAATTCGTAGGTTTTCAAATAGAGTAGCTATATAATAAGTTATGAACAAATGATACCTTAGATAGATGAGATGAAAATGTTATTTTGTGCAAATCGACATAGATTTAGAGTTAGAATATTTAATCTTTCATTTTGTTCAATAATTATTTATCATATTTGTGTACAGATAGCAATATATAGAATTTTAGATGCACTATATTTAAAAACGAAGCACAATATTAGTTTATGCATGGGAGGATGTTAGACTATATAGTCTAAAAGATGATATTTTGGATGACAGAAATATCAGAACTAGTCAAATTTGTAGTTTACTATGGTATTGGTACCATTCGTACAGATGAATCTGGTTCTGTCGATCTTAGTAGCTTCCAACAAACGACATTAAGTATGCAAGATGCAGACAAATACCCTATCAATGCCATTAAAGAATGGTTCACACGAGCCTTTGGTCTTGATCCAGAGGTTGCAAGTGTAACCTTACAGGCATATTTTAGCAAGTCTTGCATGCATGTTCGGTGGGATTTGTTCCTGCTAAATCTCACAAAAAGATTGGCGGGCTTGGTTGAGAGCAAGTAAGGCACGCAAGGGTTCTCATTATCTGTTGGTCCAGGCAGTAGCTAAGGAGGTGTCTTCTGAAGAAGGCGGAGGCAAAAAAATGGAGTTGGACAGAACAACCTAGCGGTAGAGGAAGTTGTTGGCGAAGAAGGCGGTGGACCTTCTGCTGGACCTTCTACGACAGGAGCTATTGAATACCTTAGTGGTTCGGTGGACAAGGGGGAGATACATTAGGAACTAGTGCAGATCATGGAGCATGATGATGCCGTTGCTAGAGAGGAACAGATGAATGTCGAAGATGGTAGCAGCGAAGAGGATGAAGCTGAGAATGAAGAAGGAGGGGACGATCTGATTCCTAGTATGTGGAACACAGACATGTCCACCGTAATGAATGTTGAGGGCGCAAGTGATGATAGGTATCCGTACAAACCGAACAAGATTGTCCAAGGCGCATTCTATGGCACGAATTGGAGTGCAGAAAAGTTGCAGGGATCAGTACTCAGTGAAGTGTAAGTCTGCTGGGTGTGAGGGCTACGTGCATGTGTCCCTGATGAAGTATGAAGTGCAGTGGGTCATACGAAGGGTGGTGCCGCACACATGTGTAATAAATAGTGTTCCTGACACCCATCAGAATATCAGTGCTGAACTTGTGGCTAGGTTGATGTATCACGAGATAGTGAAGAATGTCTGCATTCCAGCACAGTTCATACAGACATCTATAAAAAGCAAATGCCAGTATAGCATAAGTTATGCCACGGCATGGAGGGCTAAGCAGCTCGCACTGGAGCGGCGGTTTGGGAAATTCATCGATACATATCATAATTTGCCATACCTGCTAGACACACTTGGCCAGAGGAACGATGGGATATATGTTAGCCATCTCGAATTCCCCTCTACGAACATGCCTGGAAAAATGATGTTGAGTGGTGCTTTCTGGTGCTTTGGCCCATGCGCAGAAGCTTTCAGATATTGTCGGCCGGTTATTTGTATTAATGGGACTTTCATCACAGGCCGGATGAAGGGGACACTGTTTACTGCAATTGGGACAGATAGAAATGATCAGTTAGTTCCACTGGCAATGGCCTTCGCTGGTTACGAGAGCTACGATAACTGGAGGTGGTTCCTTGTGTGTCTGAAGAAAGGTGTTGTGAAGGATCCCAAATGTGTGTGTTATTCATGACCAGCATGCTGGGCTACTGCCAGCAATTCGTAATCTTCAGCAAGAAAGAGCGAAGACAAGGGAGGGAGAAGATTTGTCAGAAGATTCCAATTGGTACAACATACGAAGTAGGTGGTGCACGCGCCACCTAACCGCCAATTTCTATCGCCAATTCGAGAATAAGCAGTTGATGAACCTCTTCAAAACGTTATGCAAACAGAACCAGTCTAGGAAGTTTGACGCGTACTGGAGCAAACTCACCGAGTTCACGATGACGGAGGTTAGACAATGTAACCATGGGGAGGTAACACACAGGCTTTGTGACCTTCTGGGAGATGATGATCCAAACACTAGGAGGAAGGCTTCAAACAGAGTGAAGTGCTTCTCGGATTGGATAAGTAAGGAACCACTTGAGCAGTGGTCACTCCTCCATGACACAGATGGTGCTAGATATGGAGTCATGACTAGCAATCTTACTGAGGTTTACAATTTTGTTCTCAGGGGGGTACGCGGTTTATCCCTGGTGGCCATCATGGAGGGTTCGCTGCACAGCACAATGAGGTACTTTCGGGAAAGGCGTGCAAAGGCTATATTGCATATGAAAAAATTCGGTGAAACACCTTACTGTGCTAAGACTATATTGTTTATTGAGGAGAAGGCCAAGAAGGGGCAAATGCACAAGGCCAGACGCACAAGAAATGTGCAACGTAGGTTCGAGGTATGTTTGAAGCAGAAGAGTGGATTTGGGGTTTGCACACAGGAGATTACTCAGGAGGTTACTTTCCATGTGGAACCGAATATCTCTGCTACGTGTACGTGCAACAAGCTCATGCTTCTTCACAAGCCTTGCTCTCACGTCTTGCTGCGGCTGCTAAGACAAAGATAGACACGAGGCCGTTTGTGTCGTACTACTTCACAAAAGAGGCTGTCCCTGATACCTGGACAGGCGAGCTGTATGGCTTCCGTGTGGTGGATAATTTTACACAGGTACCTTTAGGTGAACGGTTCTAGGTCCCCAATTTCAGCCTCCTCCGAGCTTCCGTGGGATGATGCTAGACTTGTCGTATTGCTAACACGATGGACAAGGCGGAGGCTGGTGGGCCAACCAAACAATGCAGCTATTGCAAGAAATTTGGCCATCGGGTGAAGACATGTCCAAAGATGAAAGAAGACCAAAAAAGAAGGGAGGACACATCTAGTGCTGCCTCTGGGTCAGACCATCAGTAGTCTATGTCGCACTCTTTGTATTATGTAATTTGCTGGTGCCTCTGTATGTTATGTCGTATTTACTTCACGTACTTTATGTATTTCATCTATCCGTGTTATATGTACTTCGTTTACTTCGTGGACTCTTGACTTCATGTATTTCATGTATTCGTGTTATCTTTATCTCGTGCACTTTATATACCTCCATGTTTTTTGTATCACATGAATAGGTATGGCTGGCTTCAAGCTTATAGACGATCGAGAGGTCCGAGAGCACCGGTCTAGGTAGCTAACTTTAGGAGACCGTGATCTCGGAGTGTTTCGTACTCGTACACCTGAGCACGCGTGGAGGATTCACAAGTCATGGATCGAGAGGTACATTAGTTAATTGTATCTATATTATCGTGTTTTAGTACTAATTAGACTTCTTTTCTGTTCTGATAGGTTGACTTGGTCCGGTTTACTACCACTCGCATGGAGGGTCGAGGCGGTGGGCGACGAGGACATCGGAGACCCGGCTGCTAGAGTGGGTCGTTCTAGGAGATTTCCTTTCGATGCCTCGTTGCTCACCGCACTTGTAGACAGGTGGAGGTCGGAGACCCACACCTTCTACTTTGCTTGGGGGGAGATGACGGTCACACTCCAGGACACGGCCTGCCTACTTGGCCTACCTGTGGCGGGAGCCATGATAGGTATGCTCCAGGCTCCTGCCGGTTGGCGTGAGTCACTTGTGGAGAGGTTTGCCCCAGCTCTACCGTTGGGTCCACCTCAGGTTGAGGTGGCAAGGGTGGCCCAGAAGCACGGTCCCAGGTTGATGTGGCTTCATCAGTTTGAGTTACGTATGTCATTTAATGATGTTCGACATAGTCGTTGCGGAATCAACCTATTTCTATTGTCTAACATATTCGTTCAACTGGACAGTGTGGAGCAGAGATTTCAAAGAGATCTTGATGTGTACCAGCTAAACCGGGGACTTGAGGCGTACGTGTTTTGGCTGCTTGGGTACGTGATGTCCATGAGTGTGTACGGAGACAGCGTGGACACTCGCTACATCGAGCTCGCATGGCAGATCACAGATGCTGAGTCAGAGGATCAGCTACCTCTGATGAGATGGGGATCTACAGTGCTTGCGTACAGATATTGAGCGCTCTGCTCCACATACAAGAGGAAGGGCGCCAATGCCAATCTCACAGCGTGTCTGCTTCTTCTTCAATTGTGGTCGTTCGAGCGCTTCCCGGTCGGACGACCATGGGTCGATGACTCAGCTTACGGCCCAGAGTTCTACCGTGGAGTAGGGCCGCAGTTGCCGTAGGACAGACCAACTTTCGGGTCCATGTGGACTAGAAGAACAGTGAGTTACTTTCTCTCTTGCTCAGCTTGTATTTGCCTAAAATATTTGTACCTCAATTCGTAAGTTTATTGACTATAACACTTTCTTACGTACTTCTTGCAGCCTCAGTGGGCAAAGGCTCATGTACGAGGCTGTTACCTCTCTTTCACGGAGCAGTTCTAGCACCTCCCTGCGCAGAGTGTCATATGTGAGCCATACTCCGATTATGCATTGACGCGACGTGCACCGCACCGGGGGATGTCTTCACTGTGCCGCCGGGACGAGAGCTATTGGAGGACTACTTCGAAGATTGTCTTCGACATCTTCATGGAGGACCACTCACCACACCGTGTGATGAGGCAATTTGGCTTGTACCAGCAGTACCCGACTCCACATGTACCACTGGTCGAGCCAAACGCACACACATAAGTCAAGTTTCAGAAACATCTATATACTTAGAATGTCTATTGCTTTTATGAAATACAAATTCATTACATAAACAGGTGGAGTTGCAAAGGAGGGTGTCTTGTCTATTGCTTTTATGAGATATAAATTCATTACATAAACAGGTGGAGTTGCAAAGGAGGGAGTACTAGAAGATACAATGGGCATCACGGATGGCCCCTTTCGTTGCCCAGTGGGACACTGCTCTGAACAACGTCCAGCGCGAGGAGCGGCTGTTTCGATATGTGGAGTTCGATGCCTACTTGCAATGGTATTTGCCACGTATGTGCATCCACCTTATTCGTGGAAGCGAGGCTCCTGACGACGTGGCAGCACAGATGACATGAAACTCTGGATTTGGCGGTTAGTGAAATTCGTGCTTCGCTCCTCCGTGTTTATTTGTTTATTACTTATGTGTGCACCTATGATTCTCACTCTTTAGGGACAGTGGGAGACAGCGGCTAACACTGAGGTCACCGCTATTCTTTAGCGTCTCCCAGCCGGCACCGAGGACCACTCTGCTTGTCTAGGGTCGCGGAGTACACTAGAAGGATCATGGACATATTCAGGTGCACGCGCAGGGATGACGTCGTTGCTGGGACTAGCGCAAGCCAAGGAGCGAGACCACCATGTCCTTCACAGATGAGGCACCGTCAGCCTCGTACCTCTCAGCCACCGGGGCCCACAGAGACGAGTAGTTCTACGTGGCAGCAGATTGCATCCCCACTCTTCATGAGTCAACAAGGTAAAACAATTCTCATCTCGTACAAACTATTTTTCCTTACATTGTTGTGCTGACTAATTCTGGTTATATACAGATCATGTGCCGCCTCAAGTACCAGCTAGCCCACTTGACTACCTCCTCGACAGCTCCGACACTCATGGCTTCAGCTTTCACGACGAGGTGGACGAGTTGATTCCACGTGGGCAATCCAACACGACGCAGCAGACTCAGCCACCATTGCCCACGCAGGATACACAGGACCATGAGGAGAAAGACCCAACACTACGGGTGGGCAGGGCTCCTAGAGGGAAAGTGGGACAACCTAGGCTGAGGTACTCACCGTCGCTGACCAGGAAGAGGGGACGACGAGGCTAGGCGTCGACGACTTTTATTTTATCCTTTCTTTCACTACATTATATTGTACCAGCATTTCGTACTGTATGAATTAGTACACTTGTATTCACTGCTACATATTACTACATAGTGATTGACGAATCATATTAGACTAACAAATTAACATCTAAATCCGATTACATAAGCATAGGTTACAGAGCCACGTTACACTGCCACATTAATAGTTGGCTACACATATCGTAGGTAGAACAAGCAATTATTCGCTACCACTTCTAATACAACTACATGAAATAATCTTCGCTATCGCTTGCAAAGAGCCCTAGAGCAGGGGCTTTGAAGCAAAATAGCTTCAAGAAGTCCTCATCACTCGACGAGCACTTGGTATACGCCTTTTTCGATGAACTGCATGCGCCTTTATCCTTTGATGATCGAACATCTTTTATAGATGTGCGCCCACGTTTTGCCAAAGATCTGTGAACCCTACATCCTCCAGATGTGCGTACACACCGAGAATGTGATGTATCAAATGAAAATGGTGCATGAAATGCTTACGAACTAAGAACAAAGGAATTGTACTAACCCTTATGTGCTTATTGTACTGAGATTGCGGGATACTTATCGTTCCTTCGCAGAAATCGTCTTTTGTGTACTTCGCCCCAGGTAGTTTTCTAAGCTCGTTCACCCTCTCCCACATCTTGTGGAACTCTCTCAAATGCTTGCACACCTGCTTGTACGTAATTCTAGGGAAACCCCTTCTCGCTAGCACTTCTACAAGAGCATGCGTATGAACCTCCTCAAAGATCTGCGAACGCATAATTTTACAACTCCACCTCCTCATTTCCGCATCAGTAAGAAGTTTGTAACCCATTCTCGGGTTCCAAACAGCATCACTGGCATCTAGTAATTTGCATAAAAAATTATTATTGCACAAAACAAAAATTATAGATCTCAATATTTCAACGCATATGAGGAGGAAAAATATTACTTCTTCTTCTCCTCCTCCCAAATCAAAACAATCTACTCCGAGATACCAATTTTTTTCGGAAGAACTCAGGGAAGATTAGCTACCTGGTGGGAGCGTCTGCTCACCCGTTTAAATAGCAGAAGGGGATGCAGAGGGGGAAATCGCCACTAGTCATGGCGATTAGGACCAATCGCCACGGGTCGTGGCAATTACTGACAAATCGCCATGGCGTCTGGCAATTCCATAACGAATTGTCCTTGCTCCTGGCGATTGGGTCCTATCGCCATGGTTGGTGGCGATTACCACCTACTCGCCATGGGTTGTGGCGATTGAGGTTAGTTTTGCAATTTTTTTGATTGTGATAATATTTCTGAAATTTCTAGATAAAAAATAATATTTTGAGAAAAAAGTTGCATACTGGATATGATATTTTCCAACCATCTCTCTATTGATGACTTCATGGCCATATTATTTGGGACGAGACCATACATAGCGAGATTATGTTCAGCAATATATGCAAAATCTTGGGAGCAAAGGTTATTTCACTAGTTCAGTAGTGCCCTCTATAGGTCACACCAATTTGGGTAGGTGGTGATGCATTTCGAGAGTATCCAATATAACCTTAGGGTCGATCTCCATCATGTACGCATTCTTTATGTCCTGGAAAATACAGTTTCTTGGGATTGCCAATGCAGTTAGGTCGTCATTCCTGACAACAAATGATTCACTTCCAAGTGTTGGCACTCTAAATACATAGGAGAGGTCTCTGCTTTTAAGCAGTGCTTCCATGACATCGCATATATCATAGAATTATCCCAACCTCCTATCTACCATTACAAGGCATCATATATTATCCATGTGATGAATTCAAAATTTCACTACAAGTAAAATGTATGAACAATCTACAATTAATGTTACAATATAACATTCCAGTACTTTTCTATGCATTATTGTAATCTACTATTATTTCTAATGATTAAAAGCAATATAAACTGTCGACGATTGGTGAACCGCCGATCTTATGGTAGTCGTGAGACAAAGATACTTGTTGTTGGGTAGGGACCCCTAGGGCACAAGGCCAAGCAATCTGACGACAAGGAAACACCCTTTTTATACAGGTCCGGGCCTCCCTCAGGATAACAACCCTACGTCATGTTCGTATATATTGATCAGAGAATACCTTACAAAGGAGGTGTATATCAGTGGCTATCCTAGACCTAATCGGAGGCTATTTCGACTAATTCTGCAGGGCTCGACTCCTTCGAGGTGGTGGTTCTTCTCATGGGAACCACTGGGGCTGCTGGATGGCTTCAGGCTTTAGGCTTCTTGGATCTAACTTGACCTCTTGGGATTTGTAAGACTTGTCAGACCTGTCCTCCCCTATGGGATTGCTGATCCTTTTATAGGGGGCTCCCCGAGTCGTACCAGACATGGACTTATGCCCGAGTAGAACTCTGGCTTCCTTAAACGTCGGGATTGACTTCCTAGTTTAAGGGGTGTCCTTCCTCCTTACGGAGGGTTACCTTATGTCCTGAGATCCTTACCGGATACGTATTCTTATTCCAATAGTCCAGGGAATCGTACATGGATACCTCCTCGTATACAGGATACTATACTATTCATCGTCAAACCCCCCATCAGTACATGAAGTGAGGTCATGACTGTTCTGTAGGAAATCTGCCTTTTTCGGGAAGCAACTCCGAGTAGGCGAAATCGAGTACTTGATTGACAACATCCCCGAGTAGGCACTGTCTCTACCAGGTAGTCGCGATATCCTTGTCGAAATAAACCTCCGAGTAGTCCAAGGCATTTTCTGGGCTAGCTTACCCTAGAAGCATCTTTTGATTTTAATCTGATCCGTCGATCACGGACATGCGTTCGCCTGGTAGATTTCTGGGAAACCGAACCAACGTGGTGGAATTTTCGCGTGGTGATGAAGAATCTTTTCTTTTTCTGCGCTACTATTCAGCTGACGTTAGCCAAAATGTAATGAGCTTGTCGGGGTCGTGGGTTTGTCAGACCCCCGTTTTCCCACGCACGCCGTCTCACATGCGGGAAAAGCAACTGTCCGTATTTAATGTGATGGAACAGATCGTGCCGTTAACCATGCTCTGGCCAGGCAAAAATTAAATCTCTTAAGAGACCGAGAGTTGGTTGGGGTTTTGCTCACATTGCTCTCTGTCTCCTAGCATCCCCATCTTCTTTTTTGCGCCCCTGTCTCCAATCCTTGCTTCGCCGTCGCCGACCACCGTCAGTGCCGTCGCCGACCACCGTCAGTGACAATGGGAAAGAAAAGCGCAGCAAAGAAGTCCCCCGAGACCAAGAAATCGGTGGAGGATCCTTCGGGAGAACCGATCATCGTCATCCCCGAGTTCCAGCCCTCGGTGATGGACTCTGCTGCCCTCAAGAAGCTCGTGGCGGAGGAGGTCATCCTCCCGGAGGTATTCGTACCTTACCAAGGGGCTGTGAAGGAGATGGTCCCGAGTCCAGACACGAATTGGACCGTCGTCTTCATGGATTTCTTCAGGTGCGGATTCCAACTCCCACCTTCTCACTTCTTTGTCTTAGTGCTCCAGTTCTATGGGATCAAATTGATACGTCTCAACCCGAACTCGGTCCTGATGCTGGCGGTCTTCGCACACCTATGCGAAGCGTACCTCGGCATTAGGCCGAGCTGGAGCTCTGGAGGTACTACTACAACCTCCGCCAAATGATGGCTAGCGGTGGAGGCATCATCGGCGGCGCTGGATTTTGACTCCAGGAAGGGAGGAAGGACGCCTACATCTCCTCCTCCTAGAAGTTGTCATGGTCGGGCTGGCACTCGAGATGGTTCTACTGCCAGCCTCCACTCTCCTCCGAGATCCACTATCGCAGCCTGGCCCCCCTCCCGAATAAGAGCTGGTCAGAGGCCCCGAAGGAGACCAAATGGCTCAAGGCCCTCGTCAGCGACATCAGCGCTCTTGCCGGAAGGGACTAGTCGGCATGGGACATCGCAGAGGACTTCCTTCAGCGCCGGATCAGCCCTCTTCAGTCGAGGGTCAAACCTACCTGGGTGATCCCGGAAGGCCAAGACCAGACAAGGGATTTCGTCACAGGTGGGTGTCCGAACCCTTCTGTGTCATTTTAGTCGGAAAACTCCTGTCTTCTCACTCGTTAAATTTCTTTTGATTTTGTAGATCTTTCATCTGAGGGGCTTCAGAATAGGTTGAACAACCTGTTTAAGCAACCTCCTTAGGGCGGGTGGACTGACGTGCCCTTGCCGATCCTGAAGCTCAGCTCCGACAACCAAAAGGAAATCCTTTCGGTGAGTTAACTGTTTCTGCATTGTGTAGTCATGGTTCATCCGAATAGCGCTACTAATGCTATCCGGGTTTTCTTTTGCAGTGAGTAGGCCTTAGGGCTCCTGACTCAGAGGCTAAGCAGGCTGGTGCCCCCATTCAGGGCGAAGACGTCGAAGTCCTCGGTGCGACCGCTCCGACCCTTGAGACAAGGGTCGAAGGTCCATCTGAGGCTGAGGCGGCAGCGGAGACTATCCAAGCGAAGTCTCCTACTCGGGCTCCTTCTTCTCCGCCGAACCCCCAACCTCAAGTACGAAGTCGCGCTTGACTAGCTCTTCCCTTGGTTTCTCCATGCTCTAGGATGACAGAATGAGCTTGTCAGAAAGCAGGACATGAGCGACCTTCACCCGGAGGAGCCAACACCTTCCTCCACGACTACCCACGCGGAGGAGGATGCGCTGACAAAGGGGAAGCCACCGCTGGTCTCTACCGAGAAGCGAGGTTTAGAGGTTCCGATAAAAGGGTCTTTACCCCTGGTGAAACGTCAGCGGTAAGTTTTTCCTTCAGTCTTCTATTCTGATCTCTTTTCCTTGAGGATGCTCATACACTCCCTTCTCCGACTAGGTTGGCCATTCGTCCGACCGGAGCTACTACCAGGGCTGCTATGGGTAAGGAGACTTCCGCAGCAGGCCAGGCGCAGTCCCCGGTTGAGAAGGCCAAACCCTCAACGCCGGAGCCATCGGTGCCCGAGGAGGATGACATTTGCTCCCTGCTACAGGTAATCCAATGAGTTAGTAACCAAATGTCAATGTACTCAGTACTAACCTTGTTGTTTTGACAGCATGCCGTTTCTCGGGCTATCCCGTTGCGAGGCGAGCTTGAGGAGCTGAAAAAATGCCTCAAGGAGTTCGAGAAGAGGCGGGTAGAGAGCGAGGCCAAGCTCCAGGTCATGAAGGCCCGCCTCTTCGAGGCTGAGTCCTCACTGAAATGGAGTCAAGCCTATGCAAGGAAGCTGGAGGAGGACCTGCGGGGAAGCTGGAGGAGGACCTCGAGCATGCCCTTTGCACGCTCAAGCTGGTGCTCGCAGAGGTCGGAGTTGCCGTCTTCCCCAACCCTCTGCGTGCTGTCCGGATGGTGGAGCTAGGGGCGTCAATCTCCCACCTGAAGCCCGTCGTCGAGAAGCTCCTTTTCGAGCAACTGCAGCAAGGCGTTCGGGACGTTCTGGCCATGGCACTGGCTCTTCTGAAGTGCCAGTACCCGGAGCTGTCCCTGGAGGCCCTTGAAGCCGATCTGTCGGCTGGCGAGGAAGAGGAGCTCCTTGATACTGTTCAGGGTGTGGTTGATGCTTTTGTGGACCGTGTCCAGGCACCTAGTCTGCCTAAATAACTTTGTAATACACTGTGATTAGTAACTGTGCTTTAATCCGTGTGTTTTTGTTTTCTGAAAACCTGAACTCTACTGCTCTGCGAATGTTTGTCGGACGCGAGGGTTCTCGTAGACTTAATCAAACTTTGCGTCCTTTTTCCTTGACTTAGGCTTACAAGTTCTGCCGTATGCCGCTGACTGCGATCAACCAAGCCTTAGGTTTAGTCGGATGGAGGTCTCATTGGCTCCTCGTCATCAGTAAACACGATAAGGGGGTCTTCGTACAGTCTATCATGGCCATAGCAGCAACTCGCGTTACCTTGTCGCAGGGATATTGGACGCTAGTTAGTAAGTTCCACGTTTGCCCTGTTGGTGACAACATTGCACTCTATTCATGACTCCTTCTGTTCAAAGTAGTCGGGGATGCGAATAAGCAAACGGGCTCTGTTGGCCTAGTCATATTCGCACCTTCTCTTCTTCCTTTACTCATGGTCGGGGAATGTTACTACAGAACTGGGGAGCTTAGTCGACCAGGCCTTAGGTCTGGTCAGGTGGGGGGCTCAGTGGCTTCCACTGTCACCTGCAGACATGTTAAGGGGTCTTCCTCGCATCCCTGACGGTTGCAGTGCAGAACCCTTTCCCCTTGTGCAGATTGAATCGTTGGTACATGCATGTGTACACCTGATGCCACATACTTATCCAGCCCCCGACTGTCTTATTCGAGAAGTTTCTCGGATAGGCAGTTTGAAAAAATAAATATCAAACTAGGAACTTAATATTTAAAAATTGTGAACTGACTGAAGTATCATTTACAAGCTACTGTAAGAAAAAACTGCTTGGAAAAACTAGAAATAAAACATCATCCCCTCCTCTCGAGTTCGACTTGGTTGCTCCAGAGACTCTCGTGCTCTTATCATGACCCGCTGAAAAAGCTTGTCGAGTTCGCGTGCTGGGCAGTGGCACTCGGAGCGTCTTATCGTCGGCTTGTTTGTAGCTTGACGACTTGAGGGTGGAGTTAGCGCAACCTGAGACGTACTGGCTTTCGGAGAGGTGATGACTGTGTGATCTTATCGAAGGTGTTTGCACGAGGAACTTTCTAAGGGGACTCAACTATCTCTTTACTGCTAACTCGAGTGACCTGGATCGTTCGACTTCTCCTGCGGAGCCATTATCCTGCTGAGGAGAAAGCCCTTTTTGCCCTAGTTCCGAACTAGTCGTAGAACCTGCTCTCTGACTTGGAGGGGGTGTTTTTCCGAAGTCGTCGCTCGTAGTTGCGGTGGAGGTCTTGCTGATGCAGGGGTGCGTGCAGCAGCGTCGAACTCTGCTTCCCTACTTGAGAGTTGATGTTTTTCTGCGAGATCGAGGCTACGCTTGTCGCAGAGTAGTGCTTCCTGAGGGGAGCTCTTTATTGTGAGGAGACCCTTTGGGCCAGGCATCTTCATGCACTGGTACGCGTAGTGCGCTGCTGCCATGAACTTGGCCAAAGTTGGACGCTCTACGATGGCATTGTACACCGTCTCGAAGTCGACTATGTCAAACAGGATCTTCTCTGTTCGCAAGTTCTTCGGTGTTCCGAAGGTAATCGATAGTGTGATTTGCCTGATCGGTGTAACCGACGAGCCTGGGATGATACCGTGGAATGCCTGTGTCACCGTCTGGACCGATGACCGTGGTACTTGCATTGCATCTAGGGCTTTTGCGACTAGGATGTTGAGGGAGCTCCCTCCGTCTATGAGCACCCGGGCCACTTGGCGGTTATTGATCGTTGGTTCGACAACGATCGGGTATCATCCTAGTTGAACACAGTTCTCGGGGCAATCGGTTTGGTCGAAAGTGATCATGACCTCTGACCACTTGACTACCCGAGGGACTCACGGTATACTCGCGAGAACTTCTCGGGCAATTACCTTGTATTGCCTCTTTGACTCGTAGGAAGCCGAGCCCCCGAATATATGCTCGATCACTCTGACATGCTCCTGGAATGGCTCAAGGGCAGAGTCATCGTCGGAAGTCGTGTCCTGGCTGTTGTTTGCGACCTGCGGGCTCTCCCTGCGGAACTTCTCTCTTTCTTCCTTGAGGTACTTCTTGAAAATGAGGCACTGACGGAGATCATGCGAATCGTTCTGGTAGAAATCGCACTAGAGTTTTCCTGTTTTGTCAGAGAAAGTCGTCTGCTTACCCTTGGTGCGCGGTCTGATGGGATTCTAGCATAGAAAACAAAAAATTTCCTACGAGATGCAAACGAAAACCTAGATCCAATATAGAAAACCAAGATCCAATCTAGAAGAAGCTTGCAACGAGAGACAGATCATATTTACATACCCTCGACGAACACGTCAACGCAGCGGAGAATTTGACCGTTGTCGATGAAGCCCGCAGCCTCCCGCAGCTAGGTTATACCTCCCAGCCGCGAGAGGGATCTTCTCGTGTTCCAATCCGATCAAGCACCGCAACGAGCGGCACCTCCGAGATGTGCACACGTACGGCTCGAAGACGTCACCTCCTTCTTGATCCAGCAAGGCGGGAGATGAGGTAGATGAGATCAACTCCGGTAGCACGACGGCATGGTGGTGGAAGTGGTGGGGTTTCTCCGCGGACAAGGCTTCGCCAAGCGCTGCGCACGAGAGAGAGGAGATGGGAGAGAGGAAGGCGGCGGCTGGGATGGATCTGTCCGGAGGGCTGCCCCTCCCCTCCTTTATATAGAGGACGAAACTTGGAGGAGGAGGAATAGTACCCGTGAACAGTACACGTGTGAACAGTACGTGCGTGAACAGTACCCTCCCCCAAGTAAAGCCTCCCCTTTCGATCTTATCTCCTATTTTTAAGGGATTTGATCTTATCCATCTAGGAAGGGGGGGTTACTGTTCACGTGACATATTCACGTGTGTACTGTTCATGCAGTACCCTTGGTCCATGTGGACCCCTCCGGGATAAGTGGGCCCCACCCGGGGACCCCCGGAACCTTCTAAAACCTTCCCGGTACGATACCGGAAAAATCCCAAACTTTTC
This sequence comes from Stipa capillata, assembly GCA_019208055.1. NCBI lineage: Eukaryota > Viridiplantae > Streptophyta > Magnoliopsida > Poales > Poaceae > Stipa > Stipa capillata. Next base: position 36,281 of record JAGXJF010001614.1, on the reverse strand, counting down.
CGGAACCCTAAAAATACTTTCCCATATATGAATCTTTATCTCCGGACCATTCCAGAGCTCCTCGTGACGTCCTGGATCCCATCCGAGACTCCGAACAAAATTTCGGTCTCACCATATTAATATCTCATTCTCTACCCTAGCATCAACGAACCTTAAGTGTGTGACCCTACGGGTTCGGGAATATGCGGACATGATCGAGACACCTCTCCGATCAATAATCAATAGCGGGACCATGGTTGTCCATATTGATTCCCACATATTCAACGAATATCATTTATCGGTTTGAACCACGATGTCGAATATTCCATTCCCTTTGTCTTGCGATATTTTACTTGCCCGAGATTCGATCGTCGGTATCACCATACCTAGTTCAATCTCGTTACCGGCAAGTACTCTTTACTCGTTCCGTAATGCCACATCCTCTGTGACCAACTCTTTAGTCACGTGCTTGCAAGCGATACAGAATGTGCTTTACCGAGTGGGCCCAGAGTATATCTCTCTGTCACATGGATGGACAAATCCCACTCTCGATACATGCAACCCAACAAGTACTTTCCGAAATACCTGAAAGACACCTTTATGATCACCCTGTTACGGCGTGACGGTTGATGCCCCCAAAGCATTCTTCCGGTACCAGGGAGTGGCATTATCTCATGGTCTAAGGATCGGAACATTTAACAATGGAAAGCTATGCAATATGAACTTTGTGACGTGATCGAATTGCCTAACTTAATTTGGGTCTGTCCATCATGTCATTCTCCTAATGACATGACCCCGTTATTAACCGACATCACATGTCCATGATTAGGAAACCTTAACCATCATTTAATCAACGAGCTAGCCAGATAGAGGCATTGCTAGGGACACGGTGTTGTTTATAAAACTACACATGTATTATGTTTTCGGTTAATACAATTATAGCATGGAGTATAAACATTTATCATGAACAAGAAATATGATAATAACAATTTATTATTGCCTCTAGGGCATATTTCCAACAGTCTCCCACTTGCACTAGAGTCAATAATCTAGTCAATAAGTAAGCATTTAACACCTATGGCATTCCGGTGTTATTCATATGCTTTGCATGTGGTAAACTTTATCAATGGATCTGACATGTTCAGGTCCATGTATTTGCAAATCTTTTGCGTCTCCACGCATCACTCATTCTCGAATGAGTTGGCATTGTATATGTTTGGTCACTTGGTGGGACCTTAATTCCTCGTCCTGAATTATGTTGCCACCATTGTTGCACAATAGAGCTTCATAGTACTGGCTCACTTGGAACTACACCAAGTTCGATAACGAACTTCTTGACTCAAACATCCTCCTTTGTCGTTGTTAAAACAACGATATACTCAGCCTTCGTTTGTGGAATCCATCAAAATATTTAACTTTGGAATTCATCCAAATCCAGCATGGAACCTCCTTCCAGCCCATTGTGCCACCTTTTATTAAACACATAGCCTAATTGAGATAAATTGTTTGTATCTGTAACAAAACTAGCACCGATGTAACACCTTACAATGGACCGTTTGTCACCTCTGCATACAAAACATATCCTTAGTTCTTCCAAAGTACTTAAGGATATTCATAGTATTGTTCAAAGATCAACATATGATCATTCTGGTATATGCCCGTAACACTCAGAGCATACGACATATCTGGTTTGTGTGCATAGCATGGCGTACATGATTACAAAAAAAAATGCTCATTCGTTTAGCTCATCAAGTGTTTGTAAAACACTGAGTCTTGCATCAACCTCTTCCATGCGACAAGAACCCTTTCTTGGCGTTTCCATACTGAACCAACTCAATATCTCATCTATGCACTTTGGCTTAACCATATTCGGTGCCTCAATCTATCTCCATAGATTTTGATGCCCAATATGCTGTTTAGCCTAAGTCTTTCATCAAAATCTAATTTTAATGAAATCTCAACCGTATCAAGAAAAGACACATAATTTCCAATCAACTATATGTCGTCTACATAAAGTATTAGAAATATGTCTTAGCGCTCCCACTTACTTTCTTGTAAATATACAAGCATCTTCACCGTCCCTGATGAAACCAAACTCTTTTGACAATTTTATCAAGTGAAAATTCCAACTCCGTGATGCTTGCTTCAGTCCTCAAATAGAACGCTGAAGTTTGCATACCCTTTCTAGCATTCTCTAGATCGACAAAGCCCTTGGTTGTATCTCACATACATCCTCGGTTAGCTTCCTGTTAAGGAACTTAGTTTTGACATCCAGCTGCCATATCTCTTAATTGAAATATGCAATGATTGCTAGAATAATCCTTACAGACTTAAGTATCGCTACGGGAGATCTAATCTCATCGTAGTCAACTATTTGAACTTAGTCGAAAACACTTTGCGATAAGTCGAGCCTTTTAATGGATGGACACATCCACTTCTGTCTATTTTATAGATCCATTTACGCCCGATAGGCTTCATGCCTTCCGGAGAGTCTACCAAGTTCCAAACTTGATTTTCGCACATGGATTCTATCACGGAATTTATGGCGTCCAGCTATTCAGCGGAGTCAGGGCCCATCATTTGCTTCCTTGTAAGTTGCAGATCCATCGTTGTCACAACAACAATACTTCATCCTCAAACCACACGCTGGTTTAGTACAAAGTCTGCTTAACCTACGCGGTTCAGCTGCAATCTCGACCGAACTCTCTACAACACATGTAGTGGCTTCCATTTCAATCATAATAGGAAACTCCAGAACAACTTCCGGTGTTGCGCTACTCTGACCTAATGACAAAGATTCTCCAATCTTGCCGAGCTGCACTGTCCTCCCACTCACCTTTTCGCAAGAAACACTTTCTCGTGAAATCCACCTTTTGTGACAAACACTTTTGTCTTCAGTTCGGTGATAGGAGAAATACCCAAAAGTTTCTTTGGGATAACCTTTGAAGAATCTTTAATCCGATTTTGGTTGTAAACACTTTACATATGCTATGCATACCAAAATTTAATAAAAGACAATTTGGGTTCCTACCCATGCCATAACTCATATGGTGTCATTTCAACGGATTATGATGGCACTCTATTCAGTGTAAAAGCGGTAGTCTCTTAAAGCATAATCCACAAAAATATAACGGCAGTTTTATTTAATTACATCATCGATCTAACCATGTCTAACAAGGTTTGATTACATCTCTCGGACACTCCATCACTCTATAGCGTTCCGGGATGCGCAAGTTGTGGAACAATTCCATAACTCTTCAGATGTTCGCTAAACTCGTAACTCAAATATTCTCCTCTACAATCCAATCATAGACATTTGATTTTCTCGTTACGATGATTTTCTACTTCACGCTGAATTTTGAACCTTTTTAAATATTTCATACTTCTTTCTCATCAAATAGATATATCCATATATATCCACTCAAATCATTGGTGAAAGTTTATGAAGTAGAGGAATCCACCATACACGGCTACACATATCGTACTTCATACATCATTATGTATAATTTCCAAAAAGTTAGTCGTCCGTTCAACTTTGGCCTATAAACGGATTTTTAGTCATCTTCCTTTCAGACAAGATTTGCAAGTGTCAAATGATTTAAAATCACATGACTCCAAAAAATCCATCAACATGGAGTTTCTTCATGCATCTCTTTCCAATATGACTTAAACACAGGTGTCACAAATAAGTGAAATTCAAATCATTAGCCTCGCGGCGTTTTAGCGTCAGTGTTATGGATGTTGGTATTACCATCAAGATTTAAATGATCCATCCATTATGGAGCATGGCCATAATTTGAACAACCATTGTTCTCATAAAGCCGAAACAAAATAACAATTACTAAGCACTTATAATCAATCTCAAAGGCTCGAAAGGATGCAGACGGTGAACATAATAAACCCTTTTATTTAGTTCCCAATGTGCATCACTACCACATCTTTTGCTAGTCTTTTAGGCCATTGTAGTTCTTGTATCGTGTTGCATTGTATGACACTCATACCAACCGATCTAGTATCACATACCCAAGAATTACATTGTTTACTAGCAAAGAATACATCTACAACATGTATATCATCTATATACCTGAGCTGGACTTTTCCAGTCTTTTCTTTTCCTGCCAAATATTTTTCAGATCCTCTTTCAGCGTCCCCTCTCCTTTTAGAAGAATCTATCAACATCAACAATGGCACCAGTCATATTGGCACATAGTCTTAGGATTTTAGTCAAGTACTAGCACCCTTAGACCTGCACTTTGAAATTGATCACCATCATCACATGATTGGCGTTCTTTCGGATTCCACTTTTAGCTATCTTTAAGTATGGTAAATAAATTACCCATACACTTTATCCATCCCATCATAACATTTTATGATGAAGCTACTATAGCTCGTAGGGAAGTATGCGAGAATAATTTCAGTGCCAAACTATTTAGAAATCAAGACGCCTAGCGTCTTCAATCTTTGCATATACCCATACAATATGAGCACACGCTTTCTCACTAGATTATACTCAGTCATCTTGCAGCAAAACAAGGTTTTAGATATCACATATCTGTTACTCCTTGCTCACTTCTGAAACAATCCTTTCAGCTCCTAGATTATCTCATAATCTCCTCAATTCTCAAAACAATTTTGTAGATCAAGTTTCACGGAGACAAACATGACTTTAGACACTAAATTGGAATCATTGCTCTTGGATTAATACAACTTATTAAATCACATGGAGCTAGGTCAGGTTACCGAAAGTTTGCAATAGGACTTTATCTTAACTTGGCACTAATATGGTACCATTCCGTATCATTACTACCAGATCAATTTAGTTTTTCTATCTCAATTAACAAGCTAAGTGTAAGGTAGATAACGGATGCCAATGACTACTACGAACTATGCAAATTCACTTTGATTAGTTGTTCATGATAATAAACTCCCACTAAATTCAACATCCCTCATAGTTGTTTTAGTGGTACATGATCCAAATCCACTACACCAAGTCCGATCATCACATGAGATGCTGTAGTTTCAATGGTGAACATCAACATGTTGATCATATCGTCCATATGACTCATGTTTAACCTTTCGGTTCGCTGTGTTCCGAGGCCATGTCTGTACATGCTAGGCTCGTCAAGACAATCCCAGTATTCTGCATGTGCTCCGAGGTCATGTCTGTACATGCTAAGCTCGCCGAGACACCCGTCGTATGTGAACGTAGAGTCTATCACACCCGATCATCACGTGGTGCTTCGAAACGGCGAACTTTCACGACGGTGCATACTAAGGGAGAACACGAACATGATATTACTTTGTGAGGGATCATCTTATAATGTTACCGTCGTCATACAAGCAAAATAAGATGCATAAAAAGGATAAACATCACATGCATAGATAATGTGACATGGTATAGCCTTTTTCTTCTTGTGCCTTTGATCTCCATCTCTAAAGCACCGGCATGATCTCCATCACCACCAGCATGGCGCCTAGGTCCTTGGGCGCCGCACATGATTGTCACCACCACGCGTTGCAACTACAACTATTGCTAACCATAGCGATAAAGTAATGCAATTACATGGCGTTTGGAGTTGACACGCAGGTCATACAAAAATATTAAAAACAACCATATGGCTCCTGCCAGTTGCCGTACTCATCGACATGCAAGCCGTGAAATATTACAAAACATGATCATCTCATACATCACATATATCACATCACATCTTTGGCTATACCACATCACATGCCCCTGCAAAAACAAGTTAGACGCCTCTACTTATTGTTTGCAAGTTTTACGTGGCTTCTAGGGGCTGCATACAAGAACCGTTCTTTACCTACGCAAAGCCACAACGTGGATTCAAGTATTGCTATTAACTTCTTCAAGCCTCCCGTTGCAATTTAGATCTCACTATAGCAAGAGAGACAGACACCCGCCAGCTGCTTATGCAATACAAGTTGCATGTTGATCGCAGAACCGGTCTCATGTGCGAGGACATGTAAAGTTGGTCCGGGCCGCTTCATCTTACTATCCCGCAAGATCCAAAGTGCACGAAAAGAGGTAGCAACAAGAGAATCAACGCCCACAATCCAATTGTGTTCTACTCGTACAAAGCATCTACGCATAGATCTAGCTCTGATACCACTGATGGGATTCTAGCATAGAAAACAAAAATTTTCCTACGAGATGCAAACAAAAACCTAGATCCAATCTAGAAAACCAAGATCCAATCTAGAAGAAGCTTGCAACGAGAGACAGATCATATTTACATACCCTCGACGAACACGTCAACGCAGCGGAGAATTTGACCGTTGTCGATGAAGCCCGCAGCCTCCCGCAGCTAGGTTATACCTCCCAGCCGCGAGAGGGATCTTCTCGTGTTCCAATCCGATCAAGCACCGCAACGAGCGGCACCTCCGAGATGTGCACACGTACGGCTCGAAGACGTCACCTCCTTCTTGATCCAGCAAGGCGGGAGATGAGGTAGATGAGATCAACTCCGGTAGCACGACGGCATGGTGGTGGAAGTGGTGGGGTTTCTCCGCGGACAGGGCTTCGCCAAGCGCTGCGCACGAGAGAGAGGAGATGGGAGAGAGGGAGGCGGCGGCTGGGATGGATCTGTCCGGAGGGCTGCCCCTCCCCTCCTTTATATAGAGGACGAAACTTGGAGGAGGAGGAATAGTACCCGTGAACAGTACACGTGTGAACAGTACGTGCGTGAACAGTACCCTCCCCCAAGTAAAGCCTCCCCTTTCGATCTTATCTCCTATTTTTAAGGGATTTGATCTTATCCATCTAGGAAGGGGGGGTTACTGTTCACGTGACACTATTCATGTGTGTACTGTTCATGCAGTACCCTTGGTCCATGTGGACCCCTCCGGGATAAGTGGGCCCCACCTGGGGACCCCCGGAACCTTCTAAAACCTTCCCGGTACGATACCGGAAAAATCCCAAACTTTTCCGGAACCCTAAAAATACTTTCCCATATATGAATCTTTATCTCTGGACCATTCCGGAGCTCCTCGTGACGTCCTGGATCCCATCCGAGACTCCGAACAAAATTTCGGTCTCACCATATTAATATCTCATTCTCTACCCTAGCATCAACGAACCTTAAGTGTGTGACCCTACGGGTTCGGGAATATGCGGACATGATCGAGACACCTCTCCGATCAATAATCAATAGCGGGACCATGGATGTCCATATTGATTCCCACATATTCAACGAATATCATTTATCGGTTTGAACCACGATGTCGAATATTCCATTCCCTTTGTCTTGCGATATTTTACTTGCCCGAGATTCGATCGTCGGTATCACCATACCTAGTTCAATCTCGTTACCGGCAAGTACTCTTTACTCGTTTCGTAATGCCACATCCTCTGTGACCAACTCTTTAGTCACGTGCTTGCAAGTGATACAGAATGTGCTTTACCGAGTGGGCCCAGAGTATATCTCTCTGTCACATGGATGGACAAATCCCACTCTCGATACATGCAACCCAACAAGTACTTTTCGAAATACCTGAAAGACACCTTTATGATCACCCTGTTACGGCGTGACGGTTGATGCCCCCAAAGCATTCTTCCGGTACCAGGGAGCGGCATTATCTCATGGTCTAAGGATCGGAACATTTAACAATGGGAAGCTATGCAATATGAACTTTGTGACGTGATCGAATTGCCTAACTTAATTTGGGTCTGTCCATCATGTCATTCTCCTAATGACATGACCCCGTTATTAACCGACATCACATGTCCATGATTAGGAAACCTTAACCATCATTTAATCAACGAGCTAGCCAGATAGAGGCATTGCTAGGGACTCTGCTTCCCTACTTGAGAGTTGATGTTTTTCTGCGAGATCGAGGCTACGCTTGTCGCAGAGTAGTGCTTCCTGAGGGGAGCTCTTTATTGTGAGGAGACCCTTTGGGCCGGGCATCTTCATGCACTGGTACGCGTAGTGCGCTGCTGCCATGAACTTGGCCAAAGTTGGACGCTCTACGATGGCATTGTACACCGTCTCGAAGTCGACTATGTCAAACAGGATCTTCTCTGTTTGCAAGTTCTTCGGTGTTCCGAAGGTAATCGATAGTGTGATTTGCCTGATCGGTGTAACCGACGAGCCTGGGATGATACCGTGGAATGCCTGTGTCACCGTCTGGACCGATGACCGCGGTACTTGCATTGCATCTAGGGCTTTTGCGAATAGGATGTTGAGGGAGCTCCCTCCGTCTATGAGCACCCGGGCCACTTGGCGGTTATTGATCGTTGGTTCGACAACGATCGGGTATCATCCTAGTTGAACACAGTTCTCGGGGCAATCGGTTTGGTCGAAAGTGATCATGACCTCTGACCACTTGACTACCCGAGGGACTCACGGTATACTCGCGAGAACTTCTCGGGCAATTACCTTGTATTGCCTCTTCGACTCGTAGGAAGCCGAGCCCCCGAATATATGCTCGATCACTCTGACATGCTCCTGGAATGGCTCAAGGGCAGAGTCATCGTCGGAAGTCGTGTCCTGGCTGTTGTTTGCAACCTACGGGCTCTCCCTGCGGAACTTCTCTCTTTCTTCCTTGAGGTACTTCTTGAAATGAGGCACTGACGGAGATCATGCGAATCGTTCTGGTAGAAATCGCACTAGAGTTTTCCTGTTTTGTCGGAGAAAGTCGTCTGCTTACCCTTGGTGCGCGGTCGCCACGTACGCTTCTCGGGGAGATCGGCCAAGACCTCATCGGTTTTAGATCTCTTCTCCCTGTTCCCTCCGGAGGATTTTTTCTTGCGCTTCGTCTTCGTTGAGTCGTCTCTAGGCAACCTATTCTGTTGCTGCTTGATGTAACATAGGGTTTCCTCAGCACAGATAGCCTTTTCGGCTAGGTCCATCAGCTGTGAGATTGTCTTTGGAGGATGCATGATCAGGTCGTACATGCACATCTCGTTGCTGCTGCCTCGAACAAAGGCACGGATGACGTCCGCGTCTGCCATTTCAGGGATATTGTTGCGAACAGCACTAAACCGCTTGGTGAACTCTCGGAGGGTCTCGTCTGGGCGTTGGACGACTAGGAATAAGTCATCAACCTGGGCGGGACGCGTGAAGGTACCTTGAAAGTTTCCGAGAAGCATGTCGCAAAGCTGTCCCCAGGAGCGGATTGTTTCTGGGGGTAGGTTCGTCAACCAGGTCTTGGCTGCTCCTCTGAGAGCAGTCAGGAGGTAGTTGGCCATGACCTTCTCGTTCCCACCTGTGGCCTCGATTGTTGTAGTGTAGATCTGCAGGAACTCTGCAGGGTTCATGGTACCATCGTACGACTCTAGGGCCCCAGGCTTGACGCGAGACGGCCAGCGCACATGTCGGAGCTCTTGGGACAACGCTTGGCATCCGTTGATGGTTCTCCGATAAGGCGTGTTCTTACCGCTGTTCGGGGTCGGAGATCATCCCCGACTATTAGCACAGTGGCTGTGGTCTCTCCGGGGAGGAGATTGCTCTCGCTGGTGCCTTTGGGATCGGCACTCTTGAGCGTGTCACGGAGGTTGACGTACTGTTCCTCCCGGCGAGACCTGTTCTTGGGGTGTCATCCTTCTCCGTCTGATATGTCGGAGAGGGATCTTTCCTCGGTTGGAGCTGTATGTCACCAACTGGAGTCGGAAAGATTCGGCTTGGGCTTGGGCCTGCTGTAGTTCAGCCCCCGGCCATTGTAGCCACTGTACTCCATCGGGTATCGTCAAATCTGCCGCTGGTGGTGGTGACAACAGATTGTGCACCTCGGCGAGTCTTCGAGCAGTTTGGGACACATATACCCTTGTCCCTTGAGGGGTTCTGTCTACTGCCGTAGGCACATTCCCATTCCCGCGAGGAGTAGCCGTCGGGCTTCGATGTTGTGAGCCCCCATGCTGATCCGGGTCCTCGAGATCTTCTCGACCGTCATGGATCACGAGAACCACTCGAGGGTCTGGATTAGGTGAGGTGTAGTTCCACTCCATCGTGTCTTCCTCATCGGGAGGGATGATGTGATTGAGATCTTGATTGTTCGGTTGATCAGAAGTTGCAGGTGACAATCTGGACATCGGGCTGGTCGCTCCTGCCTGGGAATCGTTGGTCAGTACCAACGTTCCTCTGAAGGCCCTGGCGCACTTGGTCCTAAAGTGATGAACTTCGCAATTCGAGTACTCGCCAGTGGCGTATTCTCCAAGATCTACGCGGTCAGTTGCTGGGTACATATTTATCTGGTCGAAGTTGTCGTAGAAGCCCAGATCTGAGTACCCGGTATGTCGTGTGAGAGCGATCGGATCCCCCGCCGAACCTGCTTCTTCCTCCTCGGGTCGAACCTGAGAGGGCCTGCAGTCGGCGTCATGGGCTAATCGCGACTAGTTGCACATCTTGCCGACTCCGATATTTCCTTGACGGCTTAAGCCGGAGAGGTCCCCACGCTCGGCGTCATCTGTTGACGATTGGTAAACCACCGATCTTACGGTAGTCGTGAGACAGAGATACTTGTTGTTGGGTAGGGACCCCTATGGCACAAGGCCAAGCGATCTGACGACAAGGAAACGCCCTTTTTATACAGGTTCGGGCCTCCGTCAGGATAACAACCCTACGTCCTATTCGTATATATTGATCAGAGAATATCTTACAGAGGTGTATGTTAGTGGCTATCCTAGACCTAATCGGAGGCTATTTCGACTAGTTCCGCGGGACTTGACTCATTCGAGGCAGCGGTTCTTCTCGTGGGAATCGCTGGGGCTGCTGGATGGCTTCAGGCTTTAAACTTCTTGGATCTAACTTGACCTCTTGGGACTTGTAAGACTTGTCAAACATGTTCTCTCCTATGGGATTGCTGATTCTTTTATAGGGGGCTCCCCGAGTCGTACCGGACATGGACTTATGCCCGAGTAGAACTCTGGCTTCCTTAAACGTCAGGATTGACTTCCTAGTTTAAGAGGTGTCCTTTCTCCTTACGAGGGGTTACCTTATCTCCTGGGGATCCTTACCGGATACTTATTCTTATTCCAATAGTCCAGGGAATCGTACATAGATACCTCCTCGTATACGGGATACTATACTATTCATCGTCACAAACAATCACAATTAATCAAAAACAATCAATACAATAATTATGAAGCATAGAATAAATAATAACATATTAACATGCTTAAAATGATCCAAAAATTTGGCTTCCCGAGGTCGTTATATGTTGGAAAATAAGTTTTCTGCTAATTCCGAAGTCTACAGGGACTTCTGTGCAAGATTTTAGTACTAAAAAAATTATACATATAATTACAAAAAAGGTCAAGGGCCTCCTTGCAAATTTCCCGCCCATGGGTTAACCAGGCTGGTCAAATCGGTGGCCTAGGCTGGTCAGACCGCCTAACGGGCCAGTCAGACCAGTGACTTGTCTACCTGCATTTTTCCTCCTTCTCTTTTTTCTCTTCCTGGGCCGATGCCTTCCTGTGCCAGTTCAACCGGCGACCCAAATGCCTTTTCCTCCTCCCCCTCTATTTTTCTTTCTTCCCAACCGAGGCCATGCTGGGCTAGTGCTTGGCCAGCTCGGCCCACAACACCCTGCCTAGCCAACAAAGGGGGGGTGGCAGCTAGGGTTTAACCCTACCGGCCCGATTGGGTGGCGATGGCCAGTGCGCTATGGCACGAGCGTAGAGCGGAGGAAGACGCAGCGAAGACTATTGGCGTGCATGTGCGCGCAGGCGTGGCACAGTAGAAGGTAGCAGCGGTGGTGCGGGTCGGCGGTGCTATGAGCCAGCGGTGGTCGTGGGGTTGCTACAGGGTTCACGGTGCGTGGGCGTGGCCGATATGTAGTTTGCGGTTAGGCCATGGCCAACATTGTGTTTTTACCCTATGGTAATTAGATCATGCTTAGATCATGCTATCGACATTGGTCAGCGACCCTAATCAATATGGTGATCCGTGGAGAATTTTTCTTCGTAGAATTCTCCATCCAAATACGGGAACTAAATCGAATTTGAAATTATACGGGAAAAGCAATTGGATTAAATACGAGAATCAGTCTAGTTGATTATCTTTAAATATCATGTAAAGAGAGCCTACAAATCAGGCTCAGAGAGTACCTCGTACTGATAACGTGTTAGAAGACCTCCGCTACCGAGTGTAGTCCGGTGATCCCGACGAACGAGATAAACAATCACACACGGACACAAATACAATAAGTAAAAGTGATACAAGATGTAGAGGTACAATCTTTTTTCTTTTCATTTCTCGTCTCATCAACTCCTTATAAATGGTGAACGTCTCTGTTTATAGACTACAGAGTCTTTTATTACGAGGTTTAGATTAATATTCACTCGATAAAAAATAATGAGAATAACACCTCCAAAAAGGTGCCCCTTTCGACAGTTTCTCAACAAACCCTGCACGAACCGGCGCCACCAGCGGTGTCAATAAGTGCGTGCAACTGCGAGTAGTTGCTGTTGCGAGGAGGACTGCTCTTGGTTGCTCGCCCGGCATGCGTGGCTTTTAATGCGGCTCCCCTTTGCTTTACCATAGAGTAGTATACCAGTAGTAGTAGATTGCTTCCTCTGCTCTCCTCTAAGAGGGTGTTTGGTTGAGCTGCAGCTTTTTCAGCAGTTTTTGCTAATGGTAGCTGTGGGCTTTGCAGTATAAATTCAGCTATTTAGAAAAGCTACCTTCTGCTAGCTTTTTGCAATGTGCTAAAGTTTCAGTGTTCATTTTCTAAAATGCTGTAGATGGTTTAGATCAATCAAAAGCCATATATTTATTTTCCTCTAGCCACAATAATTTTTTCAGATAGCCAGCTAACAGTAGTTTTGTCAATAACTACAATCCAACCAAACACCTAAGTTGTGTCATGGTGTACAGCAGCTTTGTCAACAACTACAATCTAATCAAACACCTAAGTTGTGTCATGGTGTGCTAAGCCGTGGTTGTCACCTGGTCAACCACACTACCATTTCAACGAGAACCCCTTTGCCCATTTCAACGACAAACGAGGTAGTGCTGCCACCGTTCTCCCCGTTGCCTTGCCCGCGGTATAAGACCCCAATTCTCCCCCCAAGAACCATCCAAATAGAGATTATTTAGTACCACCGAGAAGCAAGAAAGGTCAGGAGAGGGGAGGGGAGGAAAGCGATGAAGTCTAACAGGAACCTATCCAGAGGGGAGGGGAGGAGGCTGGGGAATGCGGCACTGATAGCCTTCATGCTGGGATCGCTCCTCCTGCTCTCCCTCATCAGGGCCAAGTTCTCCCCCATCGGTAAACTACAAACCTTGTTGCTTAATTTGTGTGCTAATGGTGCTTTTGGCTGGCCATGGTGGTCGGTCATCAGCTTCTTTCTTGGTCCTGAATGGCGATTTGACCTTCCCTTTTTTTCTCTCTTTTCTGCTGGGTGTTGCAGGCAAGACAGGGGAGGCCATCAAAGCAGAGGAGCAGCAGGCGATGAGGAAGGAAAGTGTGAAGATGGAGACTATCGAGACCGCCGATGAGGCTGCAACTTCAATTGGTATACCTCAACCTTCCTCCACTCTTGCGTGCTGTGATGAATTTCTTTAGTTCTTGGGGGTTATTCTGGTTGGAGTAGCATGAAAGGATGTAGGACCAGGGAGCTGCATGATCCGGAAATTTGGTGGGAATTAATTGTAGCTGATCGTATAGAGAGTAATATTGCTCGTCATCAATTGTCAAGATTGATACAAATCTTCTCCCATTCTGGCTCTGCAATTCTAGCTGTAAATTTCTTGCAAGCTGTACTGCACACAAATTCATGAGTGTCGGAAGGAATTTGTGGAAATCAGACCAGATCTAAACAACTGAGCTGACTTTTCAATCTGCAGCAGAGGAGGAGGAAGAGCAGACTCAGCCCAAACCTGCCGACACCTCCGGCGGCGGCGGCGGCGGCGTGAGCACGACGGCCGTTGCGGTGGCCGCCACGGCGGACCACCTGAGGAAACCGGTGTGCTACGAGGACGAGCCGGCGGTCAGACACGTGCGACGCTGCCGGCGACGTCCGCGTGCAGGGCCGCAGCCAGACCATCTACATCCAGCCAATGGACCAGGAATGGAAGGTGAAGCCGTACTGCCGGAAGCACGATGCGTTCGCACTGTCGCACGTCAAGGAGTGGGCGCTCCGGCCCTTCTCCGGCGGCGACCCCGCGGCGCCGCATTGCACGGTGAACAGCTCCGCCACGGCGTTCGTGCTCTCCACCGGCGGGTTCACTGGCAACCTGTTCCACGACTACACCGACGTGCTCATCCCGGCGTTCATCACCGCACACCGCTTCGCCGGCGAGGTCCAGTTCCTAGTGAGCAGCTACAAGTCGTGGTGGACCAACAGGTACCTGCAGATCTTCCAGCAGCTGAGCAGGCACGAGGTGCTCGACATCGACGGCGACGACGAGGTCCGGTGCTACCGGAGCGTGGTGGTCGGGCCGACATTCCACAGGGAGCTCGGCGTGGACGCGTCCAGGACGCCCGGGGGTTACTCCATGGTGGACTTCCGCGCGATGCTGCGCGGCGCGTTCGGGCTGGAGCGCGCGGCGGCGGAGCCCAGCGGCGACCGGTGGGACATCCGTCGCCGGCCGCGCCTCCTGATCATCTCGCGCCGGAGCTCCAGGGCGTTCCTGAACGAGCGCGCCATGGCGGACATGGCCATGAGCCTTGGGTTCGACGTGCGCGTGGGCGAGCCGGACGTGAGCACGGACGTGTCCAAGTTCGCTCGGCTGGTGAACTCGGCGGACGTGATGGTGGGGGTGCACGGCGCCGGGCTCACCAACATGGTGTTCCTCCCCGCCGGCGCCGTGCTCATCCAGGTGGTGCCCTACGGCGGCCTCGAGTGGCTCGCACGCGGCACCTTCAAGGAGCCGTCGGCCGGCATGCAGATCAACTACCTGGAGTACATGATCCAGCTCGACGAGACGACGCTGAGCGAGCAGTACCCCAAGGATCACCCGGTGCTCAAGGACCCCTACTCCATCCACAAGCAGGGATGGGATGCGCTCAAGACCGTCTATCTGGACAAGCAGAATGTTAGGCCGCATTTGGGCAGGCTCAAGAACACTTTCATGGAGGCTCTCAAGCTGCTGCCCCATGGTCGACAGAGCAACTGATGATTCATTAACCTGATTTATCATTGTTCAATGGATCAGGAACATCATGCTCCACATTTTGCGCGATCGACCGAATCGAAATGATCTTGGATTATAGGTAGATAGGGGTTGTTTGCTAGATGTGGTGGTAATTTTTCGTTTGTTCAGTTCCTTTGGTTGTAACAAGGTTGAGCTTCACTTCTGTATAAAAGCATGTACGTGTAGAAAGTGTCCCCCCACCCCCCACCCTCTCTCGTTCTCGTGTTTGGGGACTAGTACTACAAAATGTAGTAAGAAGCATGTGGAATCTAATAAAAGGGTGGGATTGCATGGAATCAGAGACAGAGAGGTGTTGGTGAATGGACAGGAAAGAGGGAAACAAGGATGTCATGTAATGTTTTATGCACATAGTTCCACTAAGTGAATTCATCATCAGTGGTGGTTAATTTGTTATACCTCAAAATTACTTGCTTGACTTACAATCCATGATACATGTAATTTTCAAGAAACGCAATTACAATCATTGTTGTTTTGGTCTACATGCATATGATTCTCATTTGAGTTATATATCACAAACGCTTGGCGTGGAGTTTGAACGAACTCTTCCAGTAAGGATCACTTCGACGTGTTCACCAAAAGCAAGCAGAGTCCAATGCTACTACTCCACCCAATACCTAACACTAGTAGTTAATTAGTAAGTGAGATATTGCCAGCGACTAGCTCTCATCTCATCTCTGCAGAGCACAAAGAAAGCTGAAAATGATCTCACGGGTTAGAGGTAATCTGGCAGAGGGCCAGACGTCGCCATTTTTTAGTTAAGCTTGCGTGATCATCACTAGAAACAAGTCACAATTGCAGACGTGAGCCGGGTGGCATTTCGTGCCGAGGAAAAGGCCATCCATCCCTCCGCGCCTTGTCATGTCCTCGCCGCGTGTGTTGCATCGTTGTCTCGCACCGAGAACACAAAACAAAACATAAAGAAAAAAAATGCTTGACAGCCATGGCTTTCCGCCGGTGTGGCGGGGACGAAACGGAACGCGGCATTTGACAGTCGCTAGACGAGGATTCGCGGCGTTCCACGAGCGATTGCCGCACGGCTGGCTGGCTCTACAGGGAGATGAAATCTGCCACTTCCATTTCTTCTTTTGTTGTCGTGACGGCGGGGGAAATCTGAGGCGGTTGGCGGATCGGTGGTGCTAAATGCGCGTCTCGAAGCGCGACGCCAGACCAGATCTCTCGTGGATGTGATCACATCACAGCGCACGTCGGGCACTCGTCTCATCCACTCGGTCAGCTGTTTACTTTTTTCCGGACTTGCCTTATATGGAACAATTCAGTCATATTTTGGGCCAATGGGAAAAATAATACCACTATTAACAGATATAGTACTATTCGGTGAAATATAAGACGTTTTTAATTGATTAAGATAATACTTTGATTAATGATTATTCTATTAACATACGTTTTATATAATATAAAATTATAATCATAAATGAGTACTTTTAAATATAAATTTAATAATATTAATAATATGTTATATAAATTATATATTAATAGAGTAATAATTAGTTAAAATTTTATCTTAATCAAACAAAATACATCTTATATTTCTGGACAGAGAGAGTACATATTAGATAAAAAGTATAGACAAGTATGGTGCCGTGACACAAAGACCGGGGGCAGCGATGCCTTTTGCTGCAATGATGATGCAACTGGTTCAAGTCTTAACATTAGCAAAGTGTCCATATGTTAAAACAGAACAAATAAAAGAATATATAGATGCATCAAGTAGCCGTTCTATTTGGCGAATATGTGCATTGAGCCTGACGCGCTCAGTACCAACTATGTCATAAACTTCAATGTCTTCCTCCTATTTCTGCGCTCTCTAGCAACCATCATGTACCCTTCGCTCGCATGTCGCATCTTTTATTTGCTAAAAAAGGAAATTGACGTATAAAGTCATTGATCAAAGTATAAGTCCAACCGTGTCATGAAAAGTAAAATGTCTTTTTCCTACATTTCTTCCTCTTTAACTACAATTGTATATCCCTCTTTTGTTTTTCTTTCTTCCTGCCACGCCTTTCCTCCAACCCCAACCGTAAAAAGACAAAATGTCATCTTTCTCCTCCCGTTCTCCTCCTAGCCCAACCCTCGACTATGGCTCCTACCAGGTCATCGTTGCACCGTCACTCTACGCCACCGTGGGAGGGCCCACACAAGCTCTTGCCACCGTGGGATTGCATGTACGTTGTCGCTGAAGTACTACGCCCGGGGGCTTACCGACTGAAGGATAATGACGGCAACCTCATTACCAACGCCTGGAACATTGAACAACTACGTCGCTTTTATGCTTAAGCTTTGTACTTTCATATTTTAAGTATAGATAAATGAATAAATACTTCTTTGCTCCATCAAAGCAACTCTTGGGGCTTTCCGACTGGCCTACTATATATGCTCACGGCTACACATAGTAGACACTTGGGGGCTACACCATACCGGGTGCGTCTAAGAGCACTCGGGCTTTTCTCCTTCAACAATTACTTCAGTACTGTGTAAACCCACGGCTAATCTCTACGCAATGGGGGCTACGACGGGTTGGCAAGAGCACACATAAAGGACTAACTTACACACGAATGAATTTTACGAAAGAAGAGATAAATAAGCAACAGAACAAGTCAACCAAAACATGCATAAGCAAGTTACACTCGGCCTTCCCGAGTACTTCAAATGTATATGGAATAGATCACTTGTTATATTCCTACTTTCTACAGGACGACGCTATCAGCGATAGTCACTACAGCAGAATAGGCTTCTACTGACGGGCATTTCACCCCCTCTACTGACGGACAGGGGGCCCGGTACCCTCAGAATGTCAGTGGAGGGGGGACCTCCACTGACGGGCATGGGGACCGTCAGTAGTGCTCACGACTACTGACGGGCCAAACACGCTCGTCAGTGGAAAGCCCTCCACGGTTGGCCGGAGAAGTATCACCACTGACGGGCCACTGTTAAGTGCCCGTCAGTGATGTCTCGACTTCACTGATGGGCGTTTTATGAGTGCCCATCAGTAGTGTGGCCACTGTGCATTTTTAATCAGCACCAATTTCACAAATATCTTCACAATTTTCACAAATATATTAACAAATTTCACAAATATTCACAATTTTCACAAATATATTCACAATTTTCACAAATATTCATAAATTTCACAAATATTCAAAAATTTCACAAAATGAAAAAGTTGATATAACACATTCGTAATGACATAACACTTCACATAACCATTAATCACAGATATGAAAGAACACAAGTATATTTGACGAGCGACATAATAAAGTTGTTAAGTGTAGAAAGAACAAAGTGGCAACTATTCTTCAATTTTAAAAACAACTAATCTATCGATTCTCGCTTAAGTTTGGCTTCGAAAATTGGGGGCCGGCGTAGAATTCACCCATTGGATTGATGACTTCAAGGTTGATGACTTTGACGAAGACTCTTTGCATGCAGGCGAAGTCCTGACGCCAGTCGTACAAGTGATTTCCCAGCTCACTTCAAGCCTTCAGTTCTTTCATATCTTTTCAATGCTTGTTCTTATACCAGACAAAGCAGTCCATATGGGCACAGGTGTAGTACCCACATGTCACGTTATTTTCTGGCTGAACTCTGCAAGGAAACTTGTAATGGTGTACCATTTTTATCGCTTTTGAAGGTATTTTACTATGTCCCAAGAACTTGGCTTTGAAAAAAGCTGCATCCAAAATATTAGTGATATTCCTGAAGTCGGATCTCTTTTTCTCGTCGGAGTCAAAGTAAAATGCCTTGGCCCAGCTTGGAATAATCACTATGAGGACCCAGTGGTCGCTGCGTCAATGTGAACAGATGAACGTAAGCAGGCGGAGATACGTACGTAAAAAAAAATTCCCACGGTGCTAAGTTAAGGACTTACGGAGGGTTGTAGGGGGCTAGTATGTACTCCTTGTCCTTATGAATGACGAATGCACGCGAAAGGTATTCTTCCAGAAAGACTCGACTGTCCGGGGTCGAAGCATAGCCTTCGTTCATGCATATCGGATTGATTATTCCAATATTGAAGTCGCGTAGACGTCTGCACTCTTGGGCTTGGTAGAGAGCCCATAGCCTGACCATCGTGGTGTCAAGCCTATAGAAGTTGTACATGTTGAAGAGATCTTCAAAGTTGATGTCGAAGGTGTCCTGGTCGTTCTCCATGAAGAAATTGTATTCTCTTGGCATCTTGACCTTCCAATATTGGCAGAATGTTTGCGGATCTCTGGACATCTTTAGGTAATCTTCATGCAACGCCTTCATGTCCTCCAAAAGATTGTCCAACTCATCCTGCGGGAGCAAGTCCTAACCTGGATAGAAAATATCTCGCCAGAGACCCATGCTCCGTGTAGATAATTTGGATGATGATGCCGATGCCGAGAAGGATAAGGATTTCTTCATCTGCTTTTGCTCCTTTCTTTCCTTCTCGCCGGTGCCGGCCCATCTCTTTTTGCTTTTCTTCCTCTTGTGTAGCGGCTCAGGACTCTTGCCTGCCGCCATCGCTGCTTCCAGTGTTCCAGCTAGTGTGGTGGGAGAGAAAATCTTCCCTCTGGGTTCATCCAGCCGGTCGCATTGAGCCTCGGAGCGTGTGGCATACCCGGATTTAAGGCCGGATAAGCCCCTGTGTTTACTGTACCGGTCCCTGGATCAGTAGCCGGTACACACAGTACACTTGATACAAAGTCATACAATACCGAGTTTATTACATAAATGATCGGTGAGATCTTTAAATATACATACCAGGCCGATTGGCCGGATTGAAATAGCAGCAGAATGGAAACACATGGTAGCTTGCCCATCAATATGCCGAACCACACAGGCAACTGACTGGGGTAACGCCCTAGCCTTCGTATTCGACGTCGGTACTTTTGGAACGTTTCTTCTTCTTATCTGGCCAATTCAACAAGCCAGGTGAGTACATTGAATGTACTCACAAGCTCCCCTTCAGGGTGAATATCACAGATATATGCATGCACAGGGGAAATCAATAAAGAGGCTCTAACCTATGTTTCATAATTGTGCAGAAACATAAGTTTTCATTTGAAATAATTAGGTAGATGATAAAAGCTTATTTTTGAACACAACCTCGGCCCTGTCGAGTCATATCAATCAGTCATAATAGTATACCTGCAATTCGGCCGTCCGCCACGGGAGCGGCCATTTATCTGCATTAGATAGCCGTTCCTACCCTCAGGTAGAACGACGTCCGAATATACCACCTTTCTCCTCAGATAGCTGTTCCTATACTCTGGTGGAACAGCGTCCCACTCATTACCACACCTCCCGTGTAATCGCATTACACGAGGATCTCACAACTCACTCTGCATGCCCATCAGGCGATGCATCCTTAAACCCATGACCCATCCTTCATAATATAGTCTAACCGGTCGTGTGGCCATACCAGATTGTGTCCATGACCGAGGACGCGGCTATTCGAATAGATTTTAACACTCTGCAGAGGTTGTACGGCTTTACCCACAAGATGTAGTTCGCCTTGGGTACACTGTGCACCGTATACTGACAGGGTTAGTACAACGAGACGTTTCACCCGTTTCATACTAGAGCTGGACCTACTAGATGTTTTACCCAACTTTACTTTTGTCTCGCAGGCTAAAAAAGGGACTATTCTCATCTTTGTGTCGGACAACTCCCTACGCCATGCGGTAGAGGCCCTCTAGGATTTCAACCGCCTAGTCACATACTTCCTACTGCCCATGGGTCCAGATACTAGCACTCGACGGGGTAAAGGTCAAATCCTTCTCATAAAGGACATGTGGACGTACGGGGTGAACCTGGTTTAGCGGCACAGTAGGTTCGGTCCTTAAGTGATCCGAGAAAGACTCCATACCTTGTCCGTCGCACGGACCACGAGTGCCCCACTGGATCTTAGCTCGCTTATATTCCTTCCTGCTCTCGCCCTTCATTTCCAACCCAGATCCAAATCATCTCCATTTTGTTTTTGCTCTACAAAAACTCCCCTTCGAACATCTAACCCGTGGATTATACCGTGACTTCCCCTCCATCAGTCACAGCGATCCATCCCAAGTTTTTCTCATATGAGATTTTCGGGATTCGTTTATTTTTGCAAAAGCCTAATTTTTCTTCTACGGCAGGGCTAAGCAGTATATAAGTATAGACTAACTCTAGGTCTCCGATATTTTCTTCAGAACATATATCGTCCTTAGGGCGACAAGGAGTCGGAGTCGGACTAAGGTTTCTATTATATCGGACGTAACTATTGCTACATAAAATACCGATTTTTCTATCACATAGCATGCATGTTTTGCCAACAAAATAGTCATTTCGCAAACATGGGATTCAACATGATCAAAGAAGAAGAGCTTGCCTGGCAGTATCGGCCGGTTCTCGATCTTGTACTTGGTGTGACCACGATCCAAGATCCTCCACGGGGTATCTCGTAACATCGAATCTATACGTCGAGAAAAACACCGAATCAACAATGACGCGAGAGAGAATCAAATAAAAATCACACACACATTCACGAGCTTGCCAATTCTGTGCTCTGGAGCTAGCTGTCTGTTAGGGCTTGCGGAAAGGCGAGAAGGTGAGGTTCTCACAAGAATTAAGGGTTTTTTGGTTGAACGGCAAATCTCTAGCTCATTTGGTTAATGGTAAATCGGCACCCCAGAGGTTTCTGATCCTCGTTGGTTAGTCAGCTCAAATGGTTTGTTATCAATAAGGTATTTTTAAAAGGAAAATATCCGAAACACTTTTGGATGCATACTATAATAGGAGGTTAAAGAGATCGAGGTGGTAAGGGCCTCCATATTCTTTGTTGTTTTGAATAACACATTTGTATTTCAAGCTATCACTGGATTCAACATATTGTTTATTATTTTGAAAAACTTTTGGAATAGGAGTTTAAGTTATTCAGTCTATATTGAGTGAGACATACTTCTATAATTATGGGCGAATTGTAATTCAACTTGAATTTTAAATAATTTCAAAAATTACGGAGGTGGCACCACTAGGTAGTACTTGAATTCGGACGTGCTTAGGAAAAGAATCAACTCACTTGGACTTGTACCATAGAAGGTATGAGCCTCGAAGGAGCACTAGGAGGGCGATCGGGCAAGTGGAAGTACGCCGGTCGAGGGGAAAGGTTGACATCGGACGCTTAGAAGGAACAAGGCGTGCCTGTAGTATTGGGAGATAGAAACAGGGAGGAACCAAGAGGTTCCACACCTTCTGTATGAGAAAATGTACCCCGGAGGGAGGACAGTGCGGTCCTCGAAACAAAGGAGCGCATTCAAACGAACACGCGGCCATCCAAGCTGACACATGGGACCGTGGCATTAACGGCTGGTTAGCTCCAAATGGTTTTCTAACCATTTCTCGCGCGAGGCTAAACTGAGATGCCCGTAGAGGAACAATTGGAAATAGAAGGAAAAGAGGGGGTGTATGCCAATTTGGAGACAACACCACCGCCGACCGGTGGGGGCGTTCCCAGCAGCGGCGAGATCTGTCCGATGGTGACGGCATTCGGTGGTAGCTGTGCGGCGGCTATTCGGTTGGAGCGGGGCGGCCGGCTAGTGGAGAAAGGGGAGCGGCGGGTCGCTGGCGGCTTGAGGGCTTAGGCGCCCAGGGCTATCGGCTTGGAGTGGCTCGGGATAGAGGAAGAGTTAGAACGGATGCTGGGGAGTTCGGTTCAGCTTGGTGAGAAGGGGGACTCGGGGAGATGAACCACTAGAGAGAAGGGGAGAAGGGGAAAGGGGACCACGGCTCGCATCGGGTGGTCCCTGCCGGCGACGACGGCGGCAAGAGGAGCGGCGAGGAGGTGGATCCTGGGGGCGGCGGGAGCACTCGGCGGCGGACCTTCTTGAGGAGCGCACGGACGGCGCAAAACAGGTCGGCCCCCCCTGGTGGTGCTTCAGTCCGGCGCGGTGGAGTTAGGCGCTCGGTGCTTGGCTGCGGATAGGACCGTGCTGGGGCGGTAGTCCGCCGGTGGTGTTAGCGGGGGGACGGTGGGCTGGTTGGGGAGGAGGTCTGGTGCGGCGGCGGCAACGCATGGCTCATCGGCGAGGAGGGGTGGCGTGGATTTTTGACGCGGCTCTAGTGGGGCTTGAGGCAGGCGGGGCGATGGCGGTTGGCGAGAGGGCTCGCTGGGCCAGAGGAAGAAGCGGGGATCCGGGCCACGCGAGGCGGAGTGGAGGCGGACCTCACCTGCGCCGGCGGCGGGAGGCGTTGGGGAGCTCGTGGCAGCTTAGGCAGAGAAGAAGAGGGGGAGTTCTGCGGCGTGCTGTTGAGGGAGCAAGGAATGGAGCTGGCTTGAGGAGCTCGGGCACTGCCGGAAGGGGCTTGGTTGCTCGGTGCTCGGGTGAGAGAGTAGATCTCGGCTGGCAGCGTAGGTAGGGACGGGGAGGAGTGTGAGGAGTTGGGGGAGGCGTGGCGGCGGCAAGAGGGGCAACAACCAGGCGGATGAGTTGGGGAGGAGGGAGGAGCTCGGCCGTAGCTTGGAGAGGAGGGAGAGGCAGCTTGGGAAGACCATGGAGAAGGGAGCAGCTTGCTGGAGCTGGAGCTTAGCCCCGCAGAAGAAGTAGGGGCAGCTCGAGATGTGGAGGCGCCGCTCAGCTTTGGGGAGGAAGAATGGGGATATGGGCAGCTCGGTTGCGTGGAGCAAATGGAGTGGTGCTTGGTTGGTTAATGGTAGCGAGGTCAACGGCAGGGAGTAGGTGTCCGCTATTGCTCAAGCTGGGGAGGCGCTATGGTGAGCAGGGAGCACGGGGTGTTGGGCACCGTGCGATGTTTGAGCTGGCTAGAAGTGCAGTAAAAATTAGGCACCGATTTCTGCTGGAAGCGTTTCGTGTCCAAAGAAACAGTGGCTGGTTGTAAGGTGGTAGAGGCTTAATGCAGCAATGGAAAAGGCAAGTGATGCCAGGGTAGGAGATGGAGTAATGAGGAGCTCAATTAGCTGCTGTTGCAACAGCAATGTTAGGCACTGCAGCT
This sequence comes from Stipa capillata, assembly GCA_019208055.1. NCBI lineage: Eukaryota > Viridiplantae > Streptophyta > Magnoliopsida > Poales > Poaceae > Stipa > Stipa capillata. The sequence continues at coordinate 12,216 of JAGXJF010001614.1, read as the reverse complement.
AACAAGGGAAACACGGCAGGTTTCAATGAATTTACACTGTTAGCATTTGATTCAGCTCCGGCCTGGTGAGGGCGTTGGGACATGCTAAGGAAGATTTATGATTATTTGCTGTGCGCATGCATCTGCGCATGAACATGCATATACGCATATATATTTTAGTCAGGTTGGGGAGGTAGTTATCTAAAGATATATATATAGCAGATGGGATGGGTTAACACTATACGTATTGTTCTAGTGGTAGCTAAAGGTTATTGCATGCAATATATATCTTGTGCCAACCCTAACATGGGCAGTAAGCTATGGCGTGAGATGTTACTATGCTAGAACGTATTGATTAATCAGGTATATGTGTATACATGTATGGAAATTTTGTCCCGTAACTATCCGCATGATAGCTCTGTTATTCCAAGTGAGTCTAGCATGTTAGGTTGAGTTGGTGAGGAGATCAGGGTGATGGCGGACGTAGGATAGATAGGATTTTGGATATCTAGGAGAGAGAAAAGGTGGTAGGGTGATAGACGGGCATGCACACATACATATATGGGTATACGCGTGGGCGGATTTACAGGTATGCGTGGATGGACACGCAAGAAGTCTAGATGGAAAGATGGGCGGGAGTTGCCTTACGTTGAGGGATGCGGGGTCGAGTCGGAGAAAGGTTAAACGCGATGGAGGTCAAGTTAAATATAAGCGATCACGGTGGTTCAAGGTTGGAGGGGGTTGCTGGCATACTCACATATACGTATGTACTTGCGGCAGAGTCGAACGAGGGGTTAGGGTTTTAGTGTGTATGTGCATATATAAAAGCAGTATATATGTGCATATATAAATGTGTCTATCTGTGCAAAGGGTGGAGGAACTGATGCTATCTATAACCCAGTCTGGAGAATTCTTGAGCTGATTGCAATGAAGGAAATGTTTGATGTTGCACGATATATCTTCTCTGAGATCAATGAATGCCAGAAGAACAGAACAGACAAGATGAGATATGGCTCATACTTAATGCATATGATTCTTCAGAGAACAGATTTAGCACCTTCATCTTTTTCTTTTGACAAGAAGTGTTATCTCAGCAAGTTCAGACCCCAAAAGGATGATAATGAAGATGAGAAACCCTTCTACAGCATCCTCGATGTCTCTCAGCCAAGTGCCTCAGTGCCACCTGAGCCAGCTACCAGAGCCTCAGTCAACGTTCCTCAGCCAGCAGTTGTACCTCAAGCAGACCTACCTGAGCCTCAGGTGTCTCCTGCACGAGACTCAGCTAGGGAACCATCTCCTCCTGCTGAGCTTCAGGCTTCAGTATCAGTTGGCCTCTCCTCAGATAGTGTGCCCATGGTTCAACGTCTGGACAACGCTGCTGCAGTTGATGCTTTTATCAAGAAGGTTGTGCCAGTCCAGATTTCTGCTATCAAGAGAAGGCAAGATGAGCTGCAGCAAGAAATGACAGAGCTGAAGAATGAACTCAAGGCTGATATGGCAGATCTCAAGGCTTCAGTTAGCAGCAAGTTTGATCAGATTCTATTCCTTCTGCAACAGAAGCCAGCTCCCTGAAGATCTTCTTCCTATCTCTTTTTAGTGTTTAGTGGCAAAGGGAGAGAGATTAGATTCAGGGGGAGAGATTAGAGAGAGTATATGTAAAAAGGGCTAGGCTAAGAGCTGCATGTGTATGCATGTGTGTCAAGACATTCTCTGTTTTAAACAAATTTGCTTATTCATATGATGATGCTATTCTCTGTTTTTCATATGATGCTCTGATTGTTTGTCTTGCTCTGATACATGTGTCTTCGTGTCTTTGCCTTTTCTGATCTGATACATGTGTTGTTCTTTTTCTTTTTGCTCTGATACATGTTGTTTATTTTGCTCTGATACATGTGTTTAGCTCTAATACAAGTATTTTGCTCTAAATTCTATTGATTGTTCTGATATCTATTTGCTCTGATAATATCATTAGAAGCTCTGATACAAGTATCTCTGTTGATTGCTCTGATATCCATTTGCTTCGATAATATCTACTCTAATGATATCTGCTCTATAATATTTGTTTTAAGCTCTGATAATATTTGTTTTAAGAGAGTCTAGATTCGTACTCAAGCATGCTATTCCTTGTACATCTGTTGCTGAGTACTTATACAACATAACTGCTATTCTCCGCTGTGCTTAATCTTTCAGTTATGTTCATGGCAATCCTGCTTAACATTTACTCTCCATGATTAAACAGAACTATGCATTTGTATACAAACGCAAATTTCTTATATGCACAGCTTTAGGGGGAGTATAAACTAAACTTGGTTGAATGTCATACCCTTTTATACATCTAATGCTATGTTTAAAGGGGTTGCCACTAACCACAAAAAAGGGGAAGATTGAAAGTGCATCCAGTCCCAAGGAGTGTGGGAGGATGATTATCTAGCCCCAAGGTTTGGTTTTGATGGTTAATGGCAACCCTCACCTGTATCTAACGTTTACAACGAGTGTGAACAGGAGTTTAGATGAACAGGTGATCGATCAAGACAACATCTGAGTGATGATGAGGCCTAAAAAGAGCAAGGAACCATGAAGGTCAGAAGGGCTAGCTGAGCTAGTCTCCTGAGGCTCAGTTGCGAGGAAGCCGAGGCTGTGCTCGAGGGCAAGCGAGGTGATGGTGGCTTGATGGAGTTCAAGGACCGTGATTGCAAGCTGGATAAGACCTGGAGGAGCTAGGAAGCTGGTGGATCTGCGTCAAGGGGTTCGCTGTGCGTCTTCAAAAGGCTGTCGTCTTTAGATTGTTAGCTTAGAACCAGTGCCAAGATTCTGAGCGAGCTGGTCAGTGGCAGTGGTGAGTCCATTGTCCTCCTAAATCAGTTTTAGGCTTGTAGTGAGCCAGCCAGTGTTGCGCTCAGGTGCTGCCTGAGGCAACCGAGTCCACCTGAGTTTGGCATCTAAGACTCAGGTGGGTAGCTCAGCCGTGGCTAGTAGGTTACCAAGTGTAGGTTAGCTGAGTCTTAGATAGGTTTGTCTGGTGGCTCTTTGTCTAACGTGGCATGAGGGTAACGGCTAGCTGCCAGGGACTCTATAAATAGGGAACCTGGGGAGGTTTTGACCTCAACCTTTACCTCTACCATAGAAAGCACCCTGCTGTCAGAAGAAAGAGCTCTTAGTCTCCGAGAGAGCGTTGCCTGCGTGCATCCACCGTGAGAGAGAGTTGCTTTACATCCTGAGTGCTTCAGAACTGAGAGAGTTCATGGTACTGGTTCCTCCAAGAGACTGAGAGAGCTCTTGGAGTTCGTCTGCTCCAAGACCGGGAAGTTGGAGTCATTGGTGAGCAAGCCAAGTCTTGTGTGGCTGCCTCCAAGCGTTTGTGAAGGCGATTTGGGTCTGCATGTCTTGCTGCGGTGAGATCAAAAGGATTCCACACAAGATAAGTGAACGAGGAAAGAGCAAGGTTCAGTGCCGGCTGTGAAAGCAGCTTCCTCAAAGGAGACGTACCACTTTGCTAAAGTGGGAACTTCGGTAAAACAAACCTTTGTCTCTACTCGCTTATTTGTATGGTTTGTGTACACTTATGCTGATATACATAGTTCACTCTCTGCTGCACACAACTGAGTTTCCCACCTAAGACTCAGTTGACACTAAGAGCAAGTTGTTTCCTTTACTATTTTGTCTATCTGTTGCACGCAACTGAGTCACTCACCTAAGACTCAGTTGACACATAGTTGACTCTGCTCTGCTCTGCTTGCATTTATCTGAGTTATCTACCTGAGAGTCAGTTGCCTGAGTCAGTTCTTAGGTTTGGCCCATTTATTTTAAGTAAAGCCCATTAGGTTTTAATTTTATAAAGCTGACCTATTCACCTCCCCTCTAGTCGACTCCTGAGATCCTTTCACCGCTTAAGGCCGAAGTCTTTAAGTTGGAGAAGTGTGTCAACAGTGCAACCACATGCTATATGGGCAATGGCTTGGTCAAGTAGGTTAGTCAGCCTTTGGTGCCGATGTTGCCATACCGCAGAAGGGGTGGACGTAGCGACGAGGACCCTCGGCACAGATGGGTGGACCGGAGTGCGGGGACATACTCTCGACTCCAAACCAGACCCGGTGGGCATATCACACCTTAGGGGGATCAAGCTAAAAGACCTCGTCACAATCTTCCTGTTGTAATGCTGGCGACGGCCAGTGGCAACAAGGCGAGATTGTGTCATGTGGGTAAAGTGTACAAACTCTGCAGAGTAATAAACTAATCGATTAGCCGTGTCCATGGTTATGGATAGCACATGACTCATTCTTGATGAAAAGGACCTGTCCCTCTCCCCCTTGCTACTTCCCTCTACCCCTATGCTGATGAATCCTATGGTCGAGCTAAGGCGGGAGTCCTTGCTCGAGTGTGTTGGTCGTGGACCACACCTGTTGAAAACACCCCTGATGATAAAACTATTTTATATCAAAATGCTGCCTTTAAATCTATTAAAAGTAATTCAACTAAAAGATTGTTTTACGCAACTAAGCCATAAAACCATCCTTTGAAGCCTTGCATATAGTATGGTAGGACCATCTGCCGCCAGGTGGCTTGCTGAGTATGTGAAGTACTCATCATGCATGTGTTTCGTGGTGGTGTGCAGAGGATTATGCTGAAGAAGACGCCGATGAAGACTTCTTCTATGATGAACCCGAGGAATAGGTCGCGTGGGCTTCCGTCAATTTGCCTGTGGCACGGATGGAGCCGCTTCGCTTTTATTTCCGATGTTTCCTCTGATGTAGTAAATTTCTCTAAGACATGGAACTTTGTAAGCCATGTGGCGTATTGTACTCAAGTTAAGTTTTAAACTTTGAATGCATGCGATGTTATTCATTTCGACTGTGTATCGTCAGCGTGATCCTGGACTGACGAGGATATACACAGGGGGGTCTAGTAGTTCAAACTAGACTCTCACAGTGCCGGAGCGGAAGCTCCAGCTGCAGACGAGCCGGCGGTGGGTCCAGTCGGGAGGCAGTGCGGATCGCCCCACCACGCCCTGAGGAGACCATGGCGCTGTCGGTGGAGGATATTGGCCGCGTGCCACCGCCTCCGCCAGGTTTCCATGTGGATTTCCAACTGCTCCGGTTTCACCAGATCAACCCCGCGAAGTGGGACGAGGTTCTGCGCGAGATTGACGACGTCTGGGAGCTGGAAGAGTGGTAAGGGGCGATGGGTGCCGCCAACCAACTTGGAGTCCAGCTCCCAGAGTTGGTGAAGTCCTTGCAGAAAAACCTTGAGGCCGCGAAGGAGAGTGCGTACTTGGTGGACGGCCAGCTCCAGCCGTTGCTTCGGGTATGTTTTCTACCCTTATGCCTTCTTTGCTTTGTGTTTCATGGATGCGCAGACAGTACACCTGTCGGGGCGTAGCCATCTGGCCTCCAGCCGACTGGAACAGTTGGGCGAAGGTTCTTTGTCAACTTGTAGGTTTCACATCAGTGCACCCAATGGGTGTAGCCCCCGAGCCTCCGGCCGACTGGAACAGTCAGGCGGAAGTTTTTTGTCGACTTGTAGGTTTCACATCAGTGCACCCAATGGGTGTAGCCCCCGAGCCTCCGGCCCACTGGAACAGTCGGGCGGAGGTTCTTTGTCGACTTGTAGATTTCACATTGGGTGCACGATCAGTGCACCCATTGGGTGTAGCCCCCGAGCCTCCACTCGGTTCATGGAACCGAGCGGAGGGTTTTTTAGTTTTCCCAGGTAGCTAACAAGTTTTTGCCTCTCGTGTAGCTGTTGACCAAAAGGTCTCGGGACAAGACCGAGTTTCTCCCGGATCAACTGCCCGCCTTCGATCGACTCAGCCAGCGCAAGGCCTAGCGGGAGAACCTGAAGGGCACCCTGCATGCGACACAGGAGTAGGTGCGCGCGCGGGAGGCTGAGGTTGCGGCGGTGCGGCGGGAGACCTGCAGGGAGGCCGCCCGAGCTGAAGGTAATGAGCACAAACTTCTGTGGTTACTTCTGTCTTTACTGTATTGACTGAGTTGAGCGTCTTCTGTAGCTGCTGAAGCCGAGGCTTCCAAGCTGAAGAGAGAGCTGGAAGCCGCCGCCAAACTCAAGGAAGAGCTCAAGGCGTTGTGGGCTCATGTGCGGCAGCTCGAGGTGGAAAAGGCCGCCATCGAGTCTTCGCTAAAAGGGGCACAAGACGCCGCCGCTGGTAAGCCCCCGACTTGTTGTTCGATCAGTCGGGATCTGTTGGATAACTTACTGACACCGCTTTGTGGTCATTGCAGTGCTACAGTGGCACTTTGAAGAAGTGCATCTGATGGCCGGGTCTTTGAAGGCAGCTGCCCTACTAGCCTGCGATGCCCTTTGGGAGGCTGACCTGACACCAACTCGTGCGGAGGCGATCGTGGAGCGCCTTCAACAATTACTCGACCGGGCAAAAGCGCTGCAAAAGGAGTCGACTCGGTCCGGCGTTCAGTTGGCGTTTACGGTGGCGAAGTCTCACTACCCAACGCTCGATGTAGGAGCAATCGGGGAGGGACTTGCCGCCGATACCACCGACGAGGAGTTTTCTGTGCGGATGGAGGAGGTCCAGTCGGCGGCATACAACCTCGCCGATAATGTAGATCTGTAAAGGTAGGAATAGAAACAGTTGAATCGTTCCAAATGCACTGTAATATAAGTACTCAGGAGGGCCGAGTGTAACTTGTTTTGTGCATGTATTAGTGAATTTTTGTTCTATGTTCAGTTGATTTCTTCCTTCGTTAAGATTATTTCATGTGTAAGCTAGCTCTTTGTGTGTGCCCTTGTCGACCCGTCGTAGCCCCCATTGCGTAAAGGGTAGCTGTGGGCTGTTTTTTCATGTAACACAGGGTTGTGGCGTAGACCGACACGAAGACGAAGGGTTAATGCTGAGCTTTGTTCACAGTACTAAAATGTTTGTTCGCAGGTAAGAAGCCCGAGTGCATGTGGACGCACCCAGTGTGGTGTAGCCCCCGAGTGTCCACTATGCGTGGTCGTGGGCGTGCATAGCGGGTCAGTCGGGAACCCCGAGAATTACTCGGATGGAGCAAGGAAATTTTTATTCATTTGTTCGTTCTTAAAATATGCAAGTACAAAACTTAAGCATAGAAGCAACATAGCTGTGCAATGTTCCATGTGTTGGTGATGATATTGTCATCCTGATCCTTCAATCGGTAAGCCCCCAAGCGTAGTACTTCAGCAATCACGTACGGGCCCTCCCATGGTGGAGAGAGCTTATGCTTGTCTTTTTTGGACTGGACTTGGCGTAGGACCAAGTCGCCAACACTAAACAAGCGGCCGCATACGTGCTGGCTGTGATAGTGTCGAAGGCCCTACTGGTACTTTGCTGACCGAAGGAAGGCGACTTCGCATGCTTCTTCAAGCCGGTCGATAGCATCTTGTCTTGCTTCCTCCGACTTGACCTCGGTGTATGCACGGATGCGCGGGAATCCATGGTCCAGGTCAGTCGGCAGCACGGCCTCGGCTCCATATACCATGAAGAAAGGTGTATAACCGGTTGACCAATTGGGTGTAGTCCACAGGCTCCAAAGCACCGAGGGCAACTCGGCTGTCCAATTACCCTCAAATTTCTTCAGGCGTTGGAAGATTCGAGGTTTGATGCCTTGCATAATCAAACCATTGGCCCGCTCAACCTGCCAGTTGGTGCATGGGTGTGCCACAACAGCAAAATTGAGGCCAATGTTGTAGTCATCGCAGAATCAGAGGAAGGCACCACCGGTGAACTGAGTGCCGTTGTCCGTGATGATGCTATTAGGGACACCGAACTGGTAGATGACATCCCGGAAGAATTCGATGGCCCGTTTGGCAGTGATCGTGGCAACTAGCTTGGCTTCAATCCACTTGGTAAACTTGTCGACGGTGACGAAGAGATGTGTGTAGCCCCCAAGAGCTTTCTTGAGGGGACCAACCATGTCTAAACCCCAGACGATGAAAAGCCATGTGATCGGGATAGGTTGGAGTGCCTGAGCCAGCAAGTGTGTCTACTGGTGTAATACCCAATTGTAACAAAGTAGGTATTTGACTTGCATGCATGCATACATGTCATCATCCCCGCACCATCTCGTTTAAACCTGAAAAGGATATAATTGTACTTTATAGAATATGTTAATATCTCATCCTCGGTGGACATTTATACAAACACTAATCAACTTATTCGAAGTAGTTGAATTGGCAATGTCATTGATAAGGGTGGAGGAAGTCATCGAACACTTCGGTGAATCCCCGTCCCTAACTCCAAAACTCTGCAAGTACCAGAATTAGGGTTTCGACGATAGAGCAATTTCTAGTGGAGGCAAACTCCCCAAACTTCACAAATAGTTCCAACAGTACAAACCCTAGTCCCAGGTAAAATCTCAGAAGTTTTGGATATGCCTAGGTCCTAATTGAGGTGTAAACCCTAAATTGAGCCCTAATTCGAATTTGAACTAGAGACTGGGTCAAATCTTGTCCAAATTGGTTCAAATTCTCACAGTAGCTCAACAATAATATTTGGAACCCCCTGTAAAAATTTCAGGATATTTGGAGAAAAATTTGAACATAAAATGACGTGGGGAAAGAATCAGGAATAAATAAAAAGAAAAAGAAAAACTAAAACCCTAATCTACCCTGGGCCGCAAACCCCCTCAGCGGCCCATCTCCCTCGGCCCGTTAACTCAGCCCGACAGCCCCTGCAGCCAAAACCTGCCTTCTCTCTCGCCATTTTCCGCTTTCTCCACGCGGAAGCGCCTCCGAGCGCTCGGCGCCTCCGCCCGCTCCCGCATCCGCGCCTCGGGGCCCGCCTGTCAGGCCCCATCCGCCACGTCCCCGGCGCTGGTACGCCGGCGGGGGCGGTGCCCCGCTCCCGACGCCTCCGGTCCGAAGCCGCCGCCACCCTTTATAACCCCCTTCCGACAGCCTCCTTCCTCTCCTCTTCCCCTTCCTTCACCCGAACAAACCCTAGCGCCGCCGCTTTTCTTCCCGAGCTCCGGCGCCTTTCTCCGACGAGCTCCCGAGGCAGCCTCGGTTCCCCGCCGCCTCCCTTTTCTCTTCCTTGAGCTCCCCCGCCTTCCCCCCTAACCCCTTTCTTCTCCATTTCTTCAGGTCCGCAACCAGAGAGCTCCCCACGCCACCGTTTTCTCGAGCTCCGGCTTCTACTCCGACGAAGAATCCCCGTCGATCCCGAGGTCCTCCGGCCCCGATCCTTCTTCCCCGAGCTCCGTTACCTCCTCCCTAACCTCCCCCTTCCTTGCTTTCCTCAGGACCAAGCGCGGACAGCCTCCCCGACGAGCCACCGGTCGCCGCCGCCTCTGTCTGCGTCGCCACCGTCCCTCCAGTTCCCCACAGTCTCCCCGCGTCGTCGCATTCGTCTTAGGGTGAGCCGCCGCTTCTCCCCACCGAGTTCCTGAGGTCGCCGCCGCCCCTAACCCCCTTCGGCCTCCTCTCCGGCGAGTGCGCCGCCGTCGGCCTCAACCCCGGCCAGGTCCAGCGGTGAGATGAGAGAGGGAAAGGGGAGAGGGTGAGGTGAGGTCGCGTGGCCATTTCCCATTGGGCCACGGGTCCTCGAGTTGGCCCGTATGTCAGTAGGGGTGAGTTAAAGGGGTGAAGAAATGGGGTAGGGTGGTTCGGGTACGCGTAGGGTTTGCAGATCTGGATTGGGTAGCCCTCGGGTGCGTGTAGTGTTTAGGGTTTTGATTTTTAGGGCAGATTGTGCACCAAATTTCAAATGGCCATAACTTTTGAACCAGGAGTCCAAATTTGAAAATTTTTATATATTTGGAAAGCTTGTGAAGAGCTCTACACTTTAGCTGAATCAAAAATTTATTTTGAGTACATGCACAGGGTGATGTTTAGGGTGGAAGCTTTGCTACTTTCGAGAGTCCGTAAACCCTAGATTCGCATCCGTAACTCCGATTGCGACGAGTTGTACCTTTTTGGAAACCTCGCGAGATTTCCTACGTCAAGGAACAACTGGAATTCCAGTAAGGACACATGCATACCCTGACCTCGTAGAGTGCAAGTGTTAGTCCTTTTTCCTCGTCGTATGCCGTTAAACCCTAACTCGATGATTATAGCCCCGAACTAAACATTTCCCTCTAAGTTAGCCTCGTATTCCAGTGCATGCCCATATGGTAAATATTGCAGGTAATAACCATCCCGGGTAAGCAGAATATCCACACCCTAGCTCGACATTTAATAAAACCCAACGACTGATAAAACTTGACATGGATAAGGTTAGGGTTACGATTTCACATCTATCGGATTCATGGAAGCCACACTTGCTGTAGTAAAGTCATGACACCCCCAAAAACACTTTAGGAAGTTCCTTTCTATTGTTTCATCATGTCGCATGTCCACGTACACCGTTAGGGCCGTAACCTAGTCCTTACATATCTCACCTAATACCTCGTCATCACGCCAAAACCCTAATATCCTTAGATCGTCTTGTTTAGTCATGCATATGCATCACCTCTATTCATGCATACATGCCGAATCTTAATATTTTCTTTCATCATTTCTTTTCCGGTGTTCGTATTAATTACGACAGAACACGAAGAAGGCGACCACCCGGCTTACGACCCCACGCAAGACCAGGAACAACCAGATCAAGGCAAGCAGAGCTTGTTGCATCTTTACTTTCCGTACTCTTGTGTATGCCCTCTTTATATATGCTATGTGTATGAATGTTTATCAGTGAATCGTCGCAAGGTTGCGTACACTAGCATGTGTAGGATGTGTCTTACATCGAGAACATCTTATAGCTCTTCAACTAAATTGTTAAGTGAGTTGGGAGAGCCGAGGGCGTGCACAATGGGTACGGTTGGTGTTAATTGAAGCATGACGGCGACCCAGGAGTATGTAGAGTTTTGTCGCCACATCAACCCTATCTTCAGCGTGTCACCATCCCTTATCACGCGGGAACGTTAGCGAGAACCAACGCTGAGGATAGCTGGGGTAAGCCTCCATGCACTTTGGAGGCTCGCTACCTCCAAACTGTTATGCACTCACTATGCCTGCAGTGGTTGAGTTGTCGGTAGCGGTCCGAGAGATTAAATGAAATTGTGTGGATACTGGATTGATTTGGATTTGACCGAGGGGATGTCCTAATTGATTTGGATATATGTCAATTGGATTCTTTTGGATTAAACTTAGGGGCTGCCCTAATTGAACTGGATGATGTTTAATGGTTTGTCTTGGATTGGATTCATGGGCTGCCTCAATGGATTTGGAATTGTTGGTTTGATCCCGTGATGGCTTGTTTACAATATGTTGTACCCTGAATTAAATTGTTACTTAGCTTGTCTTTACTTCACCTTGTCAATGTTATGTTCTTAATTTTGTATATTGTTACTCTGAGAAGCATCCATGTTTAATTGTTGCTATATTAGTATGCGTAGGACATTTAATCAAGCACGAATAAGTCTTGCGAGTACGTTTGTACTCACCTAGGTTATTCCTAGAGCTTGCAGGTGAGCCGGTGGTCGAAGATTATTTCGATGATGCCTAAACTTGTGTTTCCTCGGTAGTGTTCGACTCTTGGGATAGGATGTGGTTTTTGTTCAGCGGTCACTATGCCGCAGTGGGACTCATTTTCTGTTCTTCCGCTGTCGCTTAATTACTCCGTACTCGGATATGTTTTCGGATATGACCGACTGATGTAATATGTTGTCCCATCGTGGACTGTTATTAGTAATATCATATTGTAGAGCTTTGTGATGATATCCGAGTTGTTAGATCAGGCTGCCCCTGCACAATGTGTGAATGATATGAAGTGTATGGGTATGCCGTGAAGAGTCGAAGCCGTACCTTTTCTCTACTAAGTCGAGTAGGTGTTGGTTGAGTGACCCGCTGGCTGAGATGCTGTGCCGGCCAGGCAGGGTGTGGGCGTGTTCTACCGGGCTTTCGAGCGACCCACTAGCCTCCGAGCTAGGTTAGGGTGTGGGTAGAACTGCCGGGCTCCTCCGACCTTGTTTGTCGTGGTAGGATTCGGGAACGACTCTGAACCTTCACCGGGTCATGGAATCGTATGTGGTTCTAGGAAGATTGGTCGCTTCCGGCCGGCTCGCACGTGGCGGGTGTCGGATCGTTCCGCCTTGGTGCGTACGGCGCAGGTACCGTGCCACCGGGCTGACGAGTCCTTCGGTCCTTGGCGACTTCGCGTTCCCCTAATCATATGCAATTCCGGGTCCGTGACAACCGCGCGAAGTACTGGCATCTCTCACAAGTGCACACGATGTGTTCGGCATCTGAAACGGTAGTCGGCCAGTA
>JAGXJF010001613.1:0-57204 GCA_019208055.1 Stipa capillata | reverse complement strand
CCCATTGGGCCCTACCGCCGCCGTGTGTGTCCCCGCGGTTGGAGAGGGAGGCCGGTGGCCGCTCGAGGGCGGCGGAGGGATCCCCGGCCGGCTGCTTGGGGATGGCCGGAATGCTTGGGAGCTGGCAAGGGCACGGACGGCTGCGGCCGCTGGGGGCGCGGATGGCGGGCGACTCGAGAGTGATGGTTGCTGCTTGGGGGCGAGGCTCGTCAGCTCGGCAAGGTCGGAGGCGGGTGGCTCACCGTTCGTGGTGGCGGGATCCAGGCGGACGAGGTTGGGGCGGCAGGATCTGGCGGCGCTCGGGCTTGGGGGCAAGATCCAGTGGCCAAAACCCTAGCCCGGGGCTTCTCGGGGGTGGCTCGGGCTGGGAAGAGAGCGGGTTGGGGAGAGGAGACAGGGGATGGGGAGATTTGTGAGGGATTTTCCATATATATACCCGGCGGCAATTTTTCATAATAAATCAGAACTAACATGGGCAATTTGGTAATTGAGAGGTGCGGGAAGCACCTCAAAGGGGGCTTTTGCTTTGTAGTGTATTTTTGAGAAGCACTTCTCAATTTTTGGGTGTTTGTTTGGGCTTCTACTTTTAGAGCCTAGAAGCTCTTTAAGCACAAGCTAAAGCCCAAACAAACACACCCTATAGGGAATGTCTATTGCTCAGTTGTCTGAAATTTTTTTAAATCTCAGTCACTTTTTAAGCCTTTGGATCAAAATCTAACAACCCTCATCTCCACTAAAATACAAATTTACGGACTGAAAATTGCAGTAAATTTTCACTAAAATTGCACATCTCTAAAACTGCAATTTTAGGCTAAAGGATGTGCAATTTTACAGACTAAAAATTGCAGTAATTTTTCACTAAAATTGCATACTTTTAGAACTGTAATTTTAGGCTAATTGATGTGCAATTTTAGGTGACTGAGATTTATAAAAATTTCAGGCAACTGTGAATTAGCCAACACGCACCCTATATATACCACCCTATATATACCAGGCAATCAACGCAGAGTTGACCCACTCCTCTGTGCCAGTGGTTCATCGCTGCAACTGGCGCCGTCTATTTTGCCTTTGCCTACTTCGTGCCGACGATATCCGCCACGAGGAACTGGCTCGCGACCGCTGCAGCCCTGACAATAACTTTCGATGTCGCTCTGTTGGCCATCCTAGTGAAAGATGGTGACCATTTCTTCTGCTGATCTTTACGGCACTGTAGTTAATCAGTAACAGAAAGCTCACCATGCCTGTATTGTTTTTCTTTTTACAATGAAGGGAGATCGAGTAAGCAGAAGGATTACAGCGTCCATGGGACGCAGGCGGAGAAGGTCTTCAACGCGTTCGGCGCCATCGCTGCTGTTCTCGTCTGCAACACCTCCGGATTGCTCCCCGAGATACAGGTACCATGCATGGATCTTTGCGAGATCGTATGCAGCAGAGTGGCATGTTTTTTTGTTTCGTGTGACGATGTGATGTGTTCTAATTGTTGCGCACATATATGAAGTCGACGCTGCGCAAGCCGGTGGTGTCTGACATGAGGAGGGCGCTGCTGCTGCAGTACACCGTGGGCGCGGCGGCCTACTACGGGATCAGCGTGGCCGGCTACTGGGCGTACGGCGCCTCCGCCTCGGAGTACCTGCCCAACGAGCTCGGCGGGCCGAGGTGGACGGCCGTGCTCATCAACGCCACCGCCTTCCTCCAGAGCATCGTCTCGCAGCACGTAATTTCTCTTATCATTTTTTTGTAAGAACGTAATTTCTATTGAACCGCACGCACTCCTCCCAACTCGAGCACGTGTGTTTTTGTTCGGTGACACGCGCGTGCGCTTGTGGATGCAGCTGTTCACGGTGCCGATCCACGAGGCGCTGGACACGCAGCTGCAGAGGCGGGAGGAGGGCATGTTCTCCTGGTACAACCTGACGCGCCGCTTCTTCGCGAGGGGGCTCCTCTTCGGCGTCAACGTCTTCGTCACCGCGCTCTTCCCGTTCATGGGGGACTTCGTCAACCTCTTCGGCAGCTTCGCGCTCTTCCCCTTGACATTCGTCTTCCCCAGCATGATAATGCTCAAGGCACGTAACACTGGCACATATATATTCCAGAACAAGAGATAATAATGGATCAAAACAGATGCACCGTTCTGCCTGTCTATCGACCTGCCTAAGATGAGCGCATGATTTGATGGTGTTGCGCAGATCAAAGGAAAAGGTGGTGATGGGAGATGGAGCAGGCTCTGGCACTGGGGCATCATCGTCTTCTCCTCGGTTTTCGGCGTTGTTACCCCCGCCGCGGCCGTCCGTCTGATCGTGCACAACGCCAGGGTTTACCATTTCTTCGCGGACATGTAATAGTGGGGCGTTGAACACTTGAATCATCTGGGCGATGGGCCTGGGCGGTACATATACACGAAGATGCACTTCGTAGATGCTACGACGCAGAACATGGCGATTACTAGTGGAACATCTCATTCGTGCCAATTCGTGGGCATGTCGGCGTTGGACAAAAGCAGGAAGCATTGAAGCACTTCATAAGAGAAACGGACAAAAATGTTACTCGTACTTCAAATTATATGAAAACTGCATATTTTTACAAACGCATGAAAAACAAACAAATCTCGGGTAAAACGGCAAGAAGGGAAAAACGAATCCTCTAAACCTGATGTCAGACATCCAGACGAAAACAAAATTTATGTGCACACGCTGTATCATCACTAGGTACACTACCGTTCGATCCATTAGCAGCTTCTCGTTTTCCTTTTCCTTTTTTTGTTCTTTTAGTGGCAACGGCCTTGAGAATTCACAGAACACATTTGTTGCATTGGAGTTCGGATCATTCCTGGTTGGACGTGTATACCCGAGACATCCCCTGCTCCATCTTGGAGCGGTGGATCACCTGCCCTGCAAACCTCGTCAGCGCAAACCGATGCCTGGCCGAACCTCTGCAAGCCGATCAAGGCTTGCATGGATTGCGCTTGGAGCTTGCAATCCATCTTCCAGTGTGACGCAGGGTGGTCTCCAGTATGCCACCCATTTGCAATGATCCAAACCACCACTTGCTAATATAGCTTTATTCTTGTGGTGATTTGACTACGACAGATTGGACATGTCTCAAGAGTCTGTCCACAGTCACAGCAGGTCTGCAATGTAAACACTTTGTTAGAAAAGGAGGTTGATGCTGACGTTCCAACACGTGCAAACATGAAAATGATTTCCCATAGCAACAACAATATGCTAATCTACTGAGGAAGAGGGTATGGTGTATCACCTGGTGTCCGCAGCCAAACGCCATGTCTTTGGGGTTCACAAGACAGATAGGACAAACCTGCAGATGAATATATTGTTAGTAAGACACAAGACTGCAAATTTCTGCCTAAACAAATAGAAACTAAGAGATCAAGCGACAGAACACATATGGTGTCACAGCACATGAAAGTGTACCTGATTGTCGTAAACTGAAGACGGAGCAGCAGGGGTCGTAGTATGTGCAGTTTCATAGGGAGGATACGATGATGACGATGTACTACTCTCTGGGTAGGCACTTGGTTTACTAAAGCTTTTGGATCCATAGGAATAAGCATCATGGCTTCCAGTAGGGGGAGGCAAAGGAACCCTTTCTGGAGACTTCAAAGAGCGACGACTGCTTGCCAAATTGATAGAAGTCAGTATATTCTTCAGAATGTATTAATAATTTAATAGAGCAAGCATTTAATGAACGTGAGAAGAATAGAGCATACCCTAAAATTCCTAATTCCACAGTTGCTTTGTACTGTTCTGGTATTTCCATCAAGGCTGAAAGAGCAAATGCTGCCTCTTTCCTTGATTGTGGCATGTTTTTGGACATTATCTCTGAAAAATTCACAAACTAGACAAGTAATAGATTGTCAGTGTTAGTGTGACATCAACATCTCAGATCCTATTCATTAGATTCCTCAGTGACTTACTTGAAAATTGTCAAAAGCTCGGGCAGGAATGTTATCATCAAACTCCTTCATCATGTCCCAGGGGCCATCACCAACTCCTACTAATACAATAGATAACGGCAATTCACTGCATACAAAGACAAATACCAAAGCAATGAGCAACATCCATGACACCGGAGGGCAGCTAAATTCTGTTAACATAATAAAGTAAGTAGTCACTGTAAAAACCAGAGATGAAGTGTGAATCAGTATGAGTACATCGAAACATTATAACAAAGGACACTAATGAAGGACGAACCTGGCCCTCACAATGGCATCAACAGTCTTTTGCTCTTGGGAACTCAGCTTTCCAGATGCAGTATCTACACTCCTCGTAACCTAAGTTGATATATCAGTTAATAAGAGAACAGAAAAGAAATTTCTAATTTTGAGGTTTGTACTGCAGCTAGAACATGAAAATATGATAACCACAAATATGAACTGTTTAATCAAGGGATCCCTTTGGGACTAGAGGATCCGAATTTCAATATGGAATTTTTCAAAAAATACGAAACAATTTACCAGATATAGGGGAATGATTTTGAAATTTTGCATGGCTATAGAATATGTCCTCTATATATGTGATACTCCTTAAAAAATACTAGCAATCATACACGTGCAATGCACGTTTTATCCAATACATACACTACATCTCCTGTAATACAATCACTAATATGGAACTTTATCCTTCGATTTTTTGGGTATTTGTCAATAAGCTGGCTGTGTATGTAGGCAGCAATGCAAATTTGGAAGGAGAGGTTGTAATGGGCAATTAGTAGGGTGTTATTAGGGGAATAAATGTGCAAATATATATAATTTTCAGGATTTTAACTTAAGTCTTAAGCCCTTGGATCAGATTGGATGGCTATGATGGTTTGCGTCAAACCCTAACTCATACTTTTATAAGTAGTATAGATATAGATTTGGAAATGTCCACAACCAATTTGACGAAATTTGCAACATTTGACCCAGTTTTACAAGATATTTGCCCATAAAGGAAGTCAGGAAGTACAAATAAAACGTTTCAGATGGAACACGATTAGATTTAGAGCACGCCACGTGTCATCCCACAAATTCAACAATTCATGAGCCCAGCATATGCAACTCCTATACATGATTATAAGTTGTGAACTATGCTTTAGAATAGTTCACTAAAACATGGTCATAGAAAAAAACAAGTTTCCGTATTAAATTTCCACTTAAGCACATAATTATCTTCTGTTGTTGTATAACTAGCACTCCGGATAAACATACAAACATACAGACTATACAGTCATATAGAGGTAAACCATCTTGCAATTGGAATGCAACAAGTCTAAATTAACCATGTCTCACATACCCACTGCTCAGAATTACCAACTATGTGGTTACATCCAACGTTAGAACAAGAAGGCGAAGTGTTAACATGGTACCTGTCCATCAGCAATTATCAACAAAACATGGTACTGCCCGCCACTTCGCTCCACGATGGTCATAGCCATCTCAATAATTGGTGCGAAGGATGTTGGTCCTGTTCAAAATCAACATTAACACTTAGAATTAACACACATACTGAACCTACTTGAAAGACAACAGGGTAACATAAGCTTACCAGCTAATCGCAAATGTGGAACAATTTCCCTGTACCTCTTTAGAGCTTCTGAAAATCCATCGCAAGGTCTCTCATCAGGATAAAAAGAGAAGACGTCTTGGTCATGTGTTGATGCTGAAAAAAGCCAAACATTGGATTATGATTTAGAGAAATTTAATACATCAGAGAAATTATCAGCTATTACACAATCTCTACCATCTCCAAATCCAAAGCAGGGAATCATGTTATCTTCATCAAATTTTGACATTGTTTGTCCAATGATCGAGATTGCTTGTTCATAAGGATTTGGTGCACTGCTAATGTGATGTAAACTACGTCCATGGAAGGAGAATTTCCCTGATGAAGGAAACAAATCATAAGGATCAGGAGGCAGTGCAGCAGAACAGCTTATTGAGCAAACAAAGTGAAAGAATGGTCCAAGAATGGTCCACACTAACCTGTCCATTCATTGCTCTTTGTGAAATCAATGCCAACTATAAGATTCGAGGACTCGAGTCCAGCTTGAGCTAAAGCATCCGTAACCTGCACACAACCACAAAAATTATCAGTATTCAACAAGAGTTTAGGGGAATAACCGCATTAGAAGTGAAACTTGATCATTTGCTTATGTGCCTGACTCTTATACTGGTGGCACAGAAGCCAGTATGCAGAGAAAATGTCAGAACCTAAGGAGATCAGTGAATGTAAACTTTTCACCGATAGGCAACCAGCTGTAGCAACTACATAGGGAATTATGGCGTAAAGATTTAATCATTTAATTGGAAAAGTGAAACGGTAAAAAAATTGCACCACTGTTTCCCAATATACAGGCATCAACTCGTCACATTTTGGCAAGGAGCATTCCATTACCAAGGACTGAATAAATTATTGCCACTATAACCTGTTTGAGAGGACCGAGCAAGATATACCAACTACGACCAAACATAGCGCCAAGTTGCCAACCTTACAATAAACGTTTTTCATTCTTCTAATGAGCTGTGACCACCAAGCCATTTATTTTCGTGTGCGTGAATATTTCATCAACAGTAATCGATGGTTGACCACCAATTTAACTCGTGATCTCGTTCTGATTATGCGTAACCTCAAACCAGTTGACCAACTATGGAGCATCCCCAGCTAGCTAGAAATTTCGAATGGCTGCAGGTTGACCAACTATGAGGCACAAATCGGTGATGGCCCAAACTTCCCAGCAATCCAGACTCCAAAGATGGGAGAACTAGGGATTAGAATCACATACAAGCCTAATCGAACGGAAACTTCGAATCGATCCAATTCACTGCTTCAAACTATAAGATCTAACATCCAAACCGACACATGAAATCGCAGTTGTTGCTTCAATAATAACCAATTTCCTAATAGCAATCACGCAAGGTACCTGATCCACCGACTGAAAGTCGTCGGCAATCCGCGAGTACCGCCTGTCCAGGCGCGGCTTGGAGGCCCCTCCACCCCGCGCCGGCGGCTGCGCCGCGGCCGGGGGCGGCGGCTGCTGGTAAGCCGGGTACGGCACGGCGTAGTAACCTCCTTGCGGGTCCTGCCCGCCATAGGGGTACCCTCCCGCTTCCCACTGCTGCTGCGGCGCGGGAGGCTGCTGGAAGGAGCTGGAGTGGCCGTACCGCCCGTGGCCGCTCCCGTTCCGCGAGTTGCTCCTTGACTGGCCCCCTCCCATGGCTCCTGTCGGTCTAAGCGATTCTTCGTCGGGAGAACAGGGTATTTCTTTGGAGTAAAAGGCGGTGGCAGCGGCTGCTGTGGCAATGGCGGCGGACGGCGAGACCAGATGAGGAAGCAACCGCGCGCCGCCTCGTGAACGTGTTGAGTGTGGAGGCGAGGCTTCTGCTGTGCTTCGTTCGTCGTTTTTTTCCTGTCCGAGTTGGGTAGTAGTTGGCTTTTGATTTCAGTCCCTGACTTTTGTGAGGGTATCACGGGGGAGGAGATCAAAGTCTGGATGCAAGTAATATCTAGCAGTAGTACTAGTATTCCAACTGTTCCTTCCTGCCGTTCACGTCTAAATCCCCACGTGCAGGAAAACTCATCCCAGGGACGGAATTCCCCAAGACTTGCCTACGTGGAACCTTCCGGGCACTTCACATGGATGAATCTCTCAAAAGCGAGCAAGCTTTTCAAAAAAAAAGGAAAAGAAGAAAACAAGCAAGTTTTCTTTTAAAAAGGATAGATATCATTTGTAAAGATTGTATTCTTTGATCTCATAACACGTGGAACCAATACTCATGTTAGGTCTTATTTAATTAGATTTTTCAATAGTTTTCTATTAGAAAAAGCTATAATCAAATTAAATGGCCAGTTTTGGAATAGTTTTTTGCCAACAATGTTTATGAGCTTTGCAGTGTAAGTTCAGCTGTTTGGAAAAACTGTATTTCTCTAACTTTTTGCAATGCGTTGAAACTTCAAAACTTATTTCCTAAAATGATGTAGATGATTTGGATCAATCTAAAATCATATGTTTATTTTTTCATAGCCATAACAATTTTTTTAAATAGTCAGTTAATAATAATTTTGTCAATAGTCACAGCCCAACTTTACATCCAGTAGTATTTTTTAAAATTTGCAAAATTAGCTCGTGATTTTCACGTTTTTAGGGAAAAGGCGAGGAAGCTTTTGGGGGCAACAGATGTGTGGTTTGTGCTTTCTTTTCCGCGCGCAGACAGCATATTTGTTTCTATTAAGTTGTACTACATGTGATGCTGATATTAGATCTAATCCCTCATAAGTACTCATTTAATATTTGAGTGAGTGGTGAATTTGCTTTCTGATCTTATTTATTGATGCATGTGCCGTGCCTTGTTGTACGAGAGTTTGTTCAACTACGCACGAGTGAAATCCCCAGCAATTTCCTTCTGTTATTCAAAACCTAACTTTTAAACTAACGTGTTGACCGGGTATTACACTATTACTAATCGGATATAGTATATGGTGGGTACTACCCGCTCTCATATCTAATCTATATTATATGGTCCAGAAATTTACTACCTACTCCTACGTGTTTATGTTCTTTTGGCAGAAGCAACATGTAGAACGGTCTTGCAGGTGATTAGTTTTCTCATTTGATTATCGACCAGACGTATACATTTGGGTGACGAAATCAGACGGCTATCTTTCATCGTGTTGATCACCTCGGCTCGGCACGTCCCTATAAGTTTCCTCAGCTCTACTACCAAGTCCCAACACATCCGACATACATTCCCGTGTGCATCTGCAAGTTGACCGTTGGTCCCTTTTATCCTTCGTAATTCAAATTGATGGTATGAGATGCCGAACAAATGTGTGCAGTACTCTTCTTTTGAAGATAGGGAGTGAACTAAGCATATAAGTATTGAGAATTTTATAGGAGCACTCACGTTACGATGGGTTATGATAAATCATTTGTCTAATTAACTTTTATCTATTTTATCATTAGTCATCTTTTTTTATTTCCGCTGCTACTCTTCTACAATAAGGAAAACTGACCTGGTACCGCCAATGTAAAAGTAAATTCATTTGAATATTTACCTTTGCACCCGGTGGGATTTTGACATGTAATGCACCAATCAAATAAAAAAATTGCCACTTCAATGCAATTTGCATGACTGGAATTTCCCATTTTACAACTTCGTCGTACTCTTTTATTATTATCAAATCATTTTTTTTCTTAAAAAGATGTCTCGTTTGACGTCACAAGGCTATACGCTGCATGCACCACTGTTACATAAGCAATACAAATCAACAATATAATTAGAAGACGTTGACTCAGCACGTAGTCTTCAATAACCGGCTAGGCAGGTTGTCTTGAAACTATATACTACTCCTGCGTACTCAGTAGTAGTGTCTTTGTTTTATTTTGCATTTCAGAGGCCAAAAAAAAACTGGTACAATACACATGACATAGATAAGGTAGAATGCCCAGCGTATACGCCACTGGATATGACAAGGACGTGAATACTAAACTCAGAAGAAACCAAGGGTGCTTACCCGGCCCGTTTCAACCTCGATGCCAACCAGCCGGCCGGAAACGATCGACCGGCCTTTTTTTCGGGCCGATCAGCGTCATATCATCTGCACCGTTCAGCATCACTGCTAGTGTATTGTTGTTCGATCTTTTCGCTGACGTTGAACCCAGGTGACGTGCTGGACCGAATTAACCATCTATTGGCGCCTCCTACCACTACGCTTCTTTTTTAATCTGGACCGAATTAACCATCTATTGGCGCCTCCTACCACTACGCTTCTTTTTTAATCTTACCTGCTTTCTTTTTCTTCCTTTTGGCGGGAAAGCTTACCTGCTATCAAATAATTAGTCAATGTTAATGCTGATTTGCAGTTGCAGCCTTGCGGGAAGCTTAGACGAAAGGCGATCGATCCATCCAGCCCATTGATGGTTTGATCTAATTAAAATTAAGCCATTGCTGACAAATGGCCATGGCTAGCTTGCTAAATCTATTCCGGGAAGAAAATAAAAAGGGTGACATGTCTTTAGACGTCTGCGTTGCAGCAAAATCTAGAATGCCTTTCCAGAGAAATATGAAGAAATCGGCAGGGATGTATGTGCCAATCGCACGTCAGAGGAAAAAAAAGAGGGGGCTCTTGTAATTTGCCACTACAAGCACGATCGAGGTTGGCAACGATCGCAAGGCAGCTTGACGCGCGAACAACACGTCCCCTGCACGCACCCCGGATTACGTGCGCCTGTTGCATACGACCCTTGCATAGTTGCACCTCCATCCCGAAGTAATCATACCACCGTGGACCGAAGCAAATGTATACAGCGGCGCACGCACGCGGCAGTCTGAAATCGGAGGGCGGAACTGCTGCATTTGTAGGCATGCGTGTGCGCCGTGCCGTTCTGACGCTGTCTGACTAACTATTGGTGGCAGGTCCGGTCGACATCCATGTCCATGTTTGATGTTTTCCATCAATTGAAGTTTCTCACAGTAATTTGCCATGAAGCCTCTCAAACGTGTGAGCGTTTTTTATGTCATGATATATTATATTTCATATAAATTAAAAATATATAAATAAGTATTAGAAATTATTTGGTTATATGAATATAAAGATTTTCTTTAGAGTTTGGTGCATATCACAGTTGTCAGATAATCAATTATTTTTTCAAGAAGTTAGACTCGATGAAAAGTCTTCTTTAAAGTTATATACAGATTACTTTAAAAATTCTTATGAGTTTTAATCCCATAAATCAAATAAGCTATGTAGAATTTTTTTCTAAAAAAAATAAAATTATCTAAAATTTTAATAAAATTCCTTTCATCAAAGGGCCCTCAATGTTAGGACAGCGAATGCGGGTGGCCACTGCTAGGTTTGGATAGGAGTGTATCTAAACTCTACAGGGCATGTTTGGTTGGGCTGTGGTTGTTGACAAAACTGTTGTTGGCTGGTTGTCTATAAAAACTGTTGTGGCTGTAGGAAAGTAAACATATGGATTTTGGTTGATCCAAACAATCTACAACATTTTGGAAAACGAGCACTGAAGTTTCAATACATTACAAAAAGCTGGCAGAAGACAGTTTTTCCAAACATCTGAATTTGCACTGCAAAGCCCACAGCTACCGTTGGCAAAAGCTGTTGAAAAGCTGGTCGTTTAATTGTGCTGTAACTTTTTCTAATAAAAAACTACTAAAAAGCTCAATCAAACACCTAATTAGATTGACGAAGAACCTTTGAGTCGACTTTTTATTTTAGAACACGTGATGCGACTGCGAGTACGTTTTCTTTTTCGGAGGGTATATTGCGAGAACGTTTGGATGGGACTAGCTCAGGACGAAACGCGTCGGCCCAACACAGCCCGTTCGTTTCTGGCCCATTGGAATTTGGACAAAGAAAATGTATGTGTTCTTATCTCTGTCTGTTTATTAGTCCATGGGCCTAGTGTTTCTTCCCAAAATGACCTCCTACCCTCCTTGTACCTCGCCTTCCTTCGTGCGCCCCAATTCGCCATGAAACTGGTAAGCGCCAAGCTCTCTCTCTCTCTTCCTCTCCTCGCTCGCTCGCTGGGTCTCTCTCGTCGAACCCTAAGAATCTGATGCCTCACAGACTTGCTTGGCCGCCGGAGGCGGTGGCGGCTACCACTCGCCGGCGAGCCACTTCCTGGAGCTGGAAGGTCTCCGCCTCCTCCTAGACTGCCCCATCGACCTCTCGGCCCTCGCAGCATTCGCCCCCTTGCCCCTCGGTGCAGACTCCGGTGATATGGGGGGCCTCATCAGCGCGGTGCCCTACTACTGGTCGCCGGCGGCGGCCGCCGCCGCCAAAGCAGGAGGCGTTGACGCCATGCTCGTGTCGTCCGCCACGGGGATGCTTGGGCTCCCCTTCCTCACCCGGCTCCCCAGCTTCGCAAACACCAAGGTGCATTCCCCGGTCTCTGCTACTCTTAATGCACATCACCCTGGGTTGCGATTCGTACTTGTTTAGGCTGCAGCTCGTGTTAGGAATTTGAAGGATTGTTGCTTCTAGTGAAGAGGTGTTGCATGTTTGAAGTGTTAGTACAGGAGTTAGCTTTATTCAATCATCGATAGCAATTCAATTCAGATCATCAGGAGGAAGAAGCTCATTGTTTTCTCTTCAGCTTTCTAATAACTAACATCAGCACTCAGAGTATATCCGGTTGTTACGGACTACACGGGATATGATATGATTTGTTGTGATTCGATCTTATCTCTAGAAACTTTTTAGAGGGTGTTTGGTTGGGCTTTTCAGCAACTTTTCACTGGAAAACAGTTTTTCAGCAGTTTTTTGCCAACGGTAGCTGTAGGTTTTGCAATGCAAATTCAGCTGTTTGGAAAACTGCTTTCTGCTAGCTTTTTGCAATGTGTTGAAGTTTCAGTGTTCATTTTCCAAAATGCTGTAGATTGTTTGAATCAACCAAAAGCTATATGTTTACTTTCCCACAGCCATAACAGCTTTTCCAGACAGCCAGCCAACAACAGTTTTGTTAACAGCCACAGCTCAACCAAACAGGCCTTTATACTCTAAGTCTTGTAATCTATATATACTCGCCCTCGAGGCTCAATACAATCGTCCAATGCATTACACCATATTCATCCTCTTACAAGCAGGTTGTCACTAAGGTGTATAAAAAATGGCGGTAGGACAGTTGGACTTATGATGTTTTGTTTTGAAAAAAGAGAATGAAAAAATTCCTTCCACTCCTGTGTGAATACAAAGGGCATGCTCATTGGCTTTACTTCCGTCTGCAGACAATTTTGTCTTGGAACATTTGACTTGTGTTTAATGGGGAAATTTTGCTCGTGCGACAAAGTGATCAAAATATATGTTTTTGGCTGGAAAATCTTCAGTGTGATGAAAACTTCACCTCCAAAGGTAGGCAATAAGGCATAAAATGAAATATAGGAGGGGGTTGTTGATTGTTCTATATGGATAGATTTATGTGACAGAGGTAGCAGCGAGGATTGGAAAGTTAATGATGGGGGAGCTGGTGGAGATGCATGGTGAGTTTGTGAGGTACTATGGGCCAGATGTGGATGGGTCACCAAAGTGGATGGAAGAGGAGAAACTCAATAAACTCCTGTCGGTGTTGCAGAAGATAGTGATTGAAGATGAGGGAAAGGATTTAGCTCCGTTGATGCCTCTCTACAGGTACATTACTAAGCCATATACCTGCCGAATTGCATGATCTGTTACTTCTTACTGTGGAGCAAGTTATATATCTGAAAGCTTAAAATATGCCCAGTTATCCACATCTATCCTTGCCCTTTAGACATGATTCAAACTGGTTAATCATAGTTGGTTAATTTTAGGGGTGTGATAGGAGCGAATAGTACCCAACCATCCAAGAACATAATGATCATATTAGAATTCGAGTTTAATGAAATAATGTATAGAGAAAGCACATAGAACCCGTCCTATATAACTATTCAAAAGTAAACTTATCTTTATAGAATAATTTGTCTTAATTTGTGGTTTACCTAATTATAATCAAAACAACAAATAAACCACAGAATACCATACATAACTTACCTGATATGTACTTGCTATTGGTTTAGAATGTGGAACTTCTAATATTTTACTAGGCAGGTAGCAAATTCGGAAATTCAATAGATAACATAATTTAATTTGTATCTGTATATGGTAGGTTGGTAACATCAGGTTGTTTTTTTGGAAATCAAGTACGGATCTGATAGGACAATTATTTGACTGATTACATCAGTGTTAGGCCAGTGGTTTTGTTGACAACTGACAATATTATCATTTGAGTAAAAGAAGATTTACGTGCTCCCATATGCTTAGTATCGTAGTTACATACAAATGAAGCTGACTTGATTTTAGTTCTTACAAGAAAATGTGTGAGATTAGAACATATGGTTGCAATTCGATCAATCATATGCCTGCATAGAAGATACACTACTTGATAATGACATCAGTACTTTCATGGCACTGCTCAATCGTCATGGTTTATCTTAGCTTAATTGGAGTACATCTACTTGGCAGTCTGGCAAACATAGAAGAATGCATGCAGAAAACCCAGCCTGTCAAATACGGGGAGGAGGTTTGCTTCAATGGCATGTTGATGCTGAAAGCCTCTAGTTCTGGCCTGGAACTTGGCAACTGTGTCTGGACAATAAAAGGTCCAAGAGCAAGTATTACCTACTTGCCAAGCTCAGTATTTGTATCAGCTCATGCCTTAGATTGTGACTATAGCTCTCTGAAGGACAATGATGTGATTTTGTTTTCGGATTTCTCATCCTTGAATGCCATGGATGAGGATAATGATAATCTGGGTGAGAATGCAATGGATGAAAAAGACACTGTGCTTTGTCATGACTCAGTGTCGAGGTATGCTAATGTGCTGCACTCTGTTTTTCATGACTTGCATATGTGTCAATTATAACCTTCGATGCCCTTTTCCTGCATGAAATGTTACTTCAAACCTTTCAGGGATGATGGTGTCGATGAGGATGAAAACTTCCAGTGCCTGTGCAACAATGATGATATTGCAGAGGAGATCGAGAGAATCAGCTTCATATGCTCATGTATAATGGATGCAATAAAATCTGGAGGCTCTGTTTTAATACCAATAGGACGACTTGGTGTTATTCTTTTAATTTTGGAGCATATATCAGAAACGATACATTCTTCCAACATGAAGGTGATTGTAGTCCTTGTAATTCGTATAGTGACCCCATAGTTAAAAATATATTTCTATTGTGTTTAATTCATTTTTGTGCATGTGACCAAAACTTTAGAGGTTCTTGTAGTAATCTTGTGAATACCAGCATATACTTTTACTTGGGATATGCATGGTATTACTAATGTTGAAATGTCAAGTTGACAATACCTGACTCGCAGTCAACTGCCTGTGAGATGGTTAGCTTTAAAAAGGGTTTAAAGATGCACGTGGTACAAAGTGTCTTTTAGTTCTACACTGTACTCCTGTGCCCCTTCTTGTAGTTCTGCACTATGAAATATTAAGCTTATGTACCACCTTTTGTTCTTCTCATGTTATTTGCATCTGTTGTTTTCAGCTGACAAACTGTTCTTGTTTGAGTCAGGTACCCATATTTATGATTTCTGGGGCAGCAGAAGAAATAATTGCTTTTACCAATGCCGTGCCAGAATGGCTATGCAAGTCACGCCAAGAAAAGGTCATTCCCTTCTCACTATGGGAGTTTTGAAATATGAAACTAACATGGTCTTACTGTGATGATGTTTATGCTGCAGCTATTCTCTGGCGAGGCATTATTTGGCCATGTGGAGCTTTTGAAGGAAGGCAAACTATTTTTGTTTCCACATTTATACTCTAAGGGCCTGCTGTAAGAACTTGATCAAAATTTGATTCAGTTATTACTTCTTTTTACATGATAGGTAGCCTTAGGATCTTTCACTTTAGGGTCACCAACTATGACTTTATCTTCCTTGTTACTCTCCTTATGGAAGGAAGCTAGGTACTGGCTTTTTTCCCTAAAAAAAGGTACTAGCTTTTTTATTATTTTGGTTTTGGTTGCGTGTTAATTTTACACAGGTGCAACAATGTTTAGTTGCTATCTTTAGTATGATTTATAGAACATGTCTTGTCCTTCTTTTTTTCATATGCGCTTACTTGGACAGTTGGGCTTCAGTTACTGTTCTAGTCTGTTGGTCCTTCATTTTCTGCTGTGTAACAACACTAGAATCCTGTCAGGGAAGCATGGAAGGAGCCTTGCATTGTATTTTGTCCACACTGGAGCCTTAGGCACGGCCCCGTGGTCCATTTGCTTCGCCGTTGGCATGCAGATAGACGGTGTCTTCTTGTTTTGGAGGTAAACAAGTGTGCAATCTTTTTACCGAACCTAGCATAATATTGACTGCTATTGTGATGCTAAAATACATAATTATTTTACGTGCAGCAAGGAGTTGATGCTGAGTTGACTCTTAAGCCTTTTATGCCTTTGGCAATCCAAGTTCTCGAGTGTTCTTTCCTTTCTGGAATAAAGTATGTTGAAACAGCAAAAGGTTATGTTTCTACTCTTTCGTACTAGTAAAGCGAAATATACTGAATAAAAACTTGACTTGTTGATAGGGTGGGGAAAGTGAATCCGTTACTGTCAGTGCTCAAACCAAAGCTTGTTCTGGTATGCTATTACTTATTTTCTTGCACCATCAAGTGGAACTACTTTTCTTCATGCCAATCATCATTTCGTTCTGCTCTATTTCACCGTGCAGTTTCCTGAAGATGTGAAGTCGCGGTGTCCACTGAAGCAGGACTCTCCTTGGTCATTCCTGTATTACTCCAAGGGCAAAACCATCGAGGTCCCAAATTTACGGGAAGAATTTGAGGTGCAACTCGCAACTGATGTTGCCTTCGGGTTGCAGCCTAAGCAGTTGGACAAGACCATCGCTGTTGCGAGGTTGAGAGCAAAGCTCCACCTCAGCAATGGACAGTATGTGCTGGTTGCTCCAAAGATTCACTCTGACCAATCAAAGCGGCAGTTGCTACTCTGCGGAACTGTTGATGCAGGCCGTGTTTTATCAGCATTGCAAGAGAGGGGAATTGCATGCTCATTTCCTACAGATGATAGTTCGGCAGATTGTGAACGCTCGATTTTGATTACTAGTCCAGGAGAAGCTCTGGTGAAGATAACACCTGAAAAGACTGCAATTTACTGCGATGATGAAAAAACAACCGAGTGCATTTACGATGCTCTTAGTAGTGTTTGTAATGGAATCTAATTGCATGATACATGGGTAATGTTCCTCAAGAAAATGATGGATGTGGAATGATATGATTCATTGTGTTGGAGTTCTACGTGTGGGACCCACTATCGGAATTCAGGAGTGATATTTATGGAATTCAAAACCATCTAAAGTTGAATAGTAAATAAATAAACGTGAAATTTCAAAGTCAAAATATAATTTAGTCCCTCTGTTTCATAATGTAAAGCATTTGGTCAAAATAAGATTTTAACAAATAATTACTCTATTAGTATGTGGTTTATGTAAGTATAAAATTGATATCACTAGATAAGTAACTAGATAAGTATCTAAAAGTACTTATTTATTATTATGGTTGTATATAACATATAAGTATTTATATCATGGACGGAGAAAGTAGAAAAGGAAGTCGAATAATAATTTCTGTGCTTCACCAGTGCATGCCGTACCATATAGCCGACGGACCAGTGCAATCCACTTGTGCTGATGGGCTAAGCCCATTTTCACCACACTGACTCCGGCCACGCAGAGCCAGGACAGTGGCCACCCACCTCTCTGATCCCCGATTAAATCGCCAAACCCTTGCCCTTCCCTTCCGCGGCCGGCCGATGGCCGCCTCCCGCCGCTTCGCGCGGAAACTCCCCTCCATCATCTCCGAGCACCAGCGCCTCATCTCGCCGGAGATCGAAGCCCTGGAGGCCCCTGAAATCCCCACCTCCTCCGCCTCGATCCCCCTCGACCCCTCCCTGCCGCTCCTCCCGCTCGCCGTCTCCCACCTTTCGCCGCGTAGCCCCCTTCCGGCGCTCCCTCCCGCGCACGCCTCCTCCCCCGCCTCGTTACTCCGCCTCCTGCACCGCGCGCGGCACCACCCGCGCCTTGCGGCGCTCGACCTCCACCTCCTCCTCGCGGCCGCCTCCGCGTCCTCGGCGTTCCGCCCCGACCACCGCCTGACGGGCCTCCTCGCAGCGCGCCTCTCAGCCTCCCGCCGCCTCCCCTCGCTCCGGCGCCTCCTCCAGCTCGTCCTCTCCAGCCCCTGCCCGTGCGCCGACGACTCCATCTTCGCCTGCCCCGAGCTCCTCCCCACCTTCCGCAAGGCCATCCTCGCCTTCGCCACCTCCGGCGACATCCCGGCGGCGTCCGACGCCCTCGCTTCCCTCCGACGCGCCGCAGACTCACCCCTCTCCGCGGAGTTCTACAACATCATCCTCCACGCCCTCGCTCGTCTCCACCGCCACGACGACGCCATCCGCTTCTACGGCGAGATGACGTCCGTCCACCGCGTCGCCCCGGATGCCTACACCTTCAACATACTCATCAACAGCTCCTGCCGCGTGGAAGGCGTCGACGCTGCCATGCGGTGGTTTGAGGAGATGCGGCGCCGGAGCTGTGCGCCGACTGGTGTGAGTTTTAATACTCTGATGCGCGGGTTCGTCAGAGAAGGAAGGTATAAAGAGGGTATTAAGGTCGCACACGAGATGCTGCAACTTGGGTTTGGGCTGTCGGTTGTGTCTATGGAGATTTTGATCGGTGGGTTGTGCTGCCGTGGCGAGGCTTTGAAGGCGGCTGAGGTGTTTACTGAGTTTTTGGTGGATGTGGTGGTACCGGAAGGGTTTGATTGCTTGTGTCTGGTTGAGTCTTTGTGCCATGTGGGAAGGGTGGAGAAAGCAGTGGAAGTGGTGGAGTTGGTATTGGAGAGGAATAGGGCATGCTGCTTGAGTGTTCCTGCTGGTGTAACGGTTTTGGACTGCTTGATGAAGGCAGGGAAGCTGGATGTGATGTGCCAGTTGATGGGCAGGATGGTCGAAAAGGGGATTGTTCCAGATACCATTTCATGTAACTGTATCTTCGAGGCACTTTGTGAAGCTGGGAGGTCATCTCATGCAAACAAGCTGAGGATACTGGCTAAGGAGAAGGGTTTTGAGGCTGATGCTGTGACATATAGCATGCTGGTGCAGGGGTTTGGTAGGCAGGGAAGGATGGAAGAAGGGGAGGCAGTGTTGGATGAAATGCTTGATTTAGGATTTATACCAAACATTACAGCTTACAATAGGCTTCTTGATAACTTACATATGCGGAGATCTTTGCAATAACAAGCAAAGTTGTCAAGGCGTGTGAAAGCTCCAAACTGAAAGCAGA
The DNA here is from genome assembly GCA_019208055.1 of Stipa capillata. Lineage (NCBI taxonomy): Eukaryota > Viridiplantae > Streptophyta > Magnoliopsida > Poales > Poaceae > Stipa > Stipa capillata. Next base: position 38,377 of record JAGXJF010001613.1, on the reverse strand, counting down.
TTAGGAGTTCTGCACAGTACAAGAATTTTTTAAACCATATGAATGCACCAAACCGAAAGGATGTCACAAAGTTGGTGCTTTGTATTCCTGCTCACGGATTTTGGAGGAACATATAAGATACGACAAAACATGGGAGAGATGACAGATGAGACCAGTGGTGCTCATAATTGCACTGTCAGAGGTTTTGAAGTTCGAGGATTTGAACTGAGGTATTGTTTTTATTATACCCTCAGCCCTTTAACTGCAAAGTTAGTTTTGATTATGTTGTCTTTACACACTTTACTTCTTAGTAAAAGTGTCACTAGGTGTTGCGTTGACCTCATAGTCTGTAAACAGGTTATGTGATTCACTGATTTGTTTATCCTCCTACAGGGTCTATATTTACTTAGTTTGTCACTTTATTTGGACTCCTAGTAAGAAAGACACTTTATTTGGACTCCTAGTAAGAAAGATAGGAAAAGGTTAGGGAAAAGGTTAGGGCCTTCATGGGTGTATCTCCCACTGTTTCTGATCCTTGTAAATTATCAAATGATGTCATATTTAAATACCCTCGCTTAGAAGTTGGTATGCAAGATCTCAAAAGTCACAACCTCCATCAGCGAGGGTTTTCTCAAATTGATCCAATTAGTATCAGCTGTATTAATTTGCTGAAATTTGTATCTGCGCGTCTCATGCTTGTCTTTCTTTAGGATTGTTTGATTTATAGCCTAAGTTGATTGCAATTTTGTATCGTTACTGTCCATTGGCCAGTTCATATTACAAATGCAAACCGACTTGTTAATGATATGTGTGATGTTTTGTGCTGTTTGAACTGTAATTTTTAACGCGATGTTCGAGTTGAGGTTTTGCTAATTTTATTAAGTTTCTAATTTATGCATCTTTTTTTACCAGATTTGAAGGTCTCGCTGTTTGGATGCTTTTGCAAGGCCCGAAGTGATATTTTTTTATAGCATTTTCCAAACATCTCTCAAATGGATTGTACTAGGTTCTGTTGAATACAATGCCTCATCCCGTCTAGTGATTTAACACCTGTGAGTTAGGAGGGATGAATAATTTTGTTAGAGAGCTACCTTAATATTGTCTTGTGTCCCGCAGACCTACCTAGCTAAGTAACTTACTATTATCTTTCTTATGTCTAGTGTCCAAATGTTGTAGTTCTCCGGTATCAACTAACTGGAGAATTACGATATCTCGATATTAGACAAATGAAAGATAGCAGTAAGGTAGGAAATGAACAGCCTTGAGCTATCTTACTGTAATTTTTCTTATGTCTAGAGTTTCTAGGTATTATAGCTCTCTGGCCTGGATGAGTTGGAGTGTTATAATACTAGGAGACTGTAGACATAGGAAAGACTATAGTGTGACAGCTTCCAAAGGTTACATATCCCTCGAGTTCTGGCATTCAATTGATCATAATACCTGATAGGATGAGACATTTGTGAAAATGTTTGAAAATGCTATACAAGAAGATAGTTTACTGGGCCTGCACGGAATGTGGGAAGATAACCTTCTCAGCGGGTTGGAGGAGGCAATGGGATGTTCCCCTTTCAACAGAATCGTATTTGGATTGGCAAGGCTGACAACGTTAGTGAGATCCTGTTTAAGCACTTTGAGAAATGGTTGGGAAGCCAGGGGAACTAATGTTGCATGCAAATCAATCAGCGCTTCTGCGGATCTTGGTCCCTAATCATCAGTCAGTCAGTCAGCAGTGGCCATTTACTTCATTATCTTTCATGGATCTTGACCATGAGGAGAATTTGTTGTTCTCTTATTATGGAAGCTCAAGTGTGTACCGTACTATCATTGACTAAATATTTTGATGTTAAGCCATTTTAGTAACATTATCTATGAAACATATCAAATGGCTTGTATATTGATATGATCCCAATTTCTTTCTTAAACATATCAATTGGTTTCCATAATAACAGTATTCACACTGTTGTCATTGTTTTTGCTCTCCTGGTTATAACAAACTCTCTGACGTATATATGGGCCATGATAAAGTTTTGTTGGTACCATTCTGAATAAAACTTGGCACAACATGCTAGTACCCGTTGGTTCTAATTTTGCTGCCATGATATGTACCTGCTCATGTCAAGCCAGCACAACTTGTGTTCCCGTTTTCTAATAATTTGCAATAAAAATGCAGAACCAATGAATTCTCACTCCATGATTATTTGGAGCCGATCCTAGAAATAAAAATGCAGAACCAATCAACTTTCACTCCATGTATCCTCGGCGGTGGGAACGAGATCGGTGACCAAGGGTACCGGACTGGAAGGGAGCTCGCGAATTTTAGAGGGAAAAGGTATCTTCTGCTTAGTTTCCAAAAAAAAAGGTATCTTCTGCTCTCTAATTAGGATACGCAATCCACCAAAAGCTCATTTTGTCACGTCAAGCACCAGTAATAGCCGATTTCCAATAATGGTCAGTAATAGCCGATTTCCAATCATGCTCCTTAAACTAGTTGTCACTAACTTGAAAAACTGCAAATTTTACCCGAGTCACGCACATAGAATGGGCAGCATTCGAGATTCGACGATGCATAGTCACTTGCACATTTTCTCAAGTAGTACTTCCAATACGCTTTCCTTCGTTTCATAATTTCATTTGTCTGACAATGCAAATCCCCAAGCTTCAATAAAAAAATAACTAGACGAAAATGCAAGAGTTGTTCTTTTAAGTCGAAACAGGCACGGAGCAATTGGTCAGAGCCGTGTAGTGATAACATATTAAGTAAGAGCGAACGATCAGCACCGTACCCGGCGCAGCGCGCCGCTGGGAGGCGGGTCGAGCCAGAGCGTGCAGCGCGGGTAGACCCAGTATCTGTACGGCAGCCACCGGCCGAAGTTGAGCTGCGTGTGGAACTTGCCGACGAGATGGAGCGCCACGGGCCCGCCCTTGGCCGTCGCGTTCTGCCACACTATCACGTCCTCCCGCGGCATGACCACCTCGCTCACCACGATATGCACGCTCCGGAGCACGGAGCCGCCGGGGGCCTCGTGCAGCGGCGCCGGCCACACCGCCTGCGTCCCGATCAGGTTGCCCTCGAAGTAGAGGTCCAGCTGCATGTAGCGCAGCACTATGTCGATCTTGGTGTTGGGGCTGGAGATGGCGGCGAGGACGGTGAGGTCGGAGTTTAGCGCCAGCCCCCTGCGCCCGAGTTCGTCGATGTACCCCGCGTTCAGGGTGGCCGAGGTCACCCGCAGCCGGGGCGGCTGCGGGCGGTACAAGAGGTACACCACGAGCACGGCGACGCCGACGGCGATGACCAGCAGCCAGAAGAGGATGCAGCACGCGGTGAAGCAGTACGCCACCGGCCGCTTCTTCCTTCTCTCCGATGGGAGGATAATCGGTGACTTCCCCCGCCTCGGCGTCCTCTGCGGGGAATGCCCATGATGCTGCTGCGGGCTCCCACCCAGCGTTGACGGCGTTGTATGTGTCGGGTCATGATGCTGTGGCGGGCTCCCGCCCAGCGCCGGCGCCGGATGACCCACGCCGTCGTCTCGCCTGATAATCGTGGTGACGCGCTCTACTGGGGTGGTGCCGTTGCCGGACGGTGGGCGCGGGCCGCCTGGCGGCGCTCCTACGAGTCCTGGCCTCGTCTGCCGTTCTCCCGGGACGCCTCCATACGGATACGGCTTCTGGTCAACCGCGTGCCTTGGCGGCTCCTTTCTTCTCTGCGACATCGGCACGTACGACGCCGCCCTGCCGCGTCGTGGCGTCGCCGCAGCGGCAGCCTCGGCGGCGCCGGTGAGACCCGGCGGCTGCCCCGGTCTGTGGGGGACGCTTCCCTCGCCAGGATGCGAGGTATGCACCGATGTTTCGGTTACTCCTGCTTCCCCAACGGTCCATCTTGGACGAGCTGCCATGGCGGCACCGTCGCGCGGTGCCCCCGGGGCAGCCTGCCCGTCTCTCTGCGCGCTCCAACTGAGATGACGGGACGGCGACCGCGCCGACGCCATGTTGGTTGCACGAGCACGGCTCGCCCGCTCGCCACCTGCCGCTTGTTTGCTCATGGCTTGGCAAGGCGGGTGGCAAAGGGAGAACTACGTAGAAAGAATCAAGCACTGCAATGCAATGCAAGAAATGGTAGAGATAACGGGAATGGAATTAATCGGTGGTGAAGAACTGAAGAGTGGGAGGTTCTAGTTCGAAGCACCTAAGATACAAGGAGAAGAGGGGGAGTGAGAATTTTGGAGGGAAAGGGAGGCAAGGAAGGTATCATTCGATCTGTAACCGGGGCAAGCAACTGCGCCATGTCCATGCCTGCTGCTTACAGCTAGCACTACACTACTGGCTAGGAATTTGTCGTTGCCTTGGCACGAGGGGTTCCTTGCCGGTTGCCAACCAGACTGATACTCCTTTTCATCTTGTACTCGCAAAAAATGGCTTCTAAAATCTCCTGAAAGGTGGTTTCTGTCGAGAGACCGGCGCTGGACATCAGGACATGAGCCATGGAAACTGCACTCTTTTTTAAAAATTGTTTTGATGCCGTATTTTGTCGTCGCGCAATCTTGCTGATGAATCAAGGCTGCAATGCTCGGATACAGGTTCTTTGCCATTCGGATTCAGCTATGTCAGGATTCAGGTTCTGTGATGAGTTTTCTTTTGGTACCTGCAGGCCCACGCAAGGTATGGACCGAGAAATGTGATCTTCGTTCGATTCTCCCTTCCTCACCGCCACCCCGCCCGAGTCTTGCTTGTGTTGTGACTGCATCGGCCGGTAGGTTTGCGTCTCACGCCCCGGTGAAAACACATGGAATTGATCCAAGTTTCCTTTTTGTTGGTATAGTCGTGGGCTCGAAGGGGTGCGATTGCACGAGTACATGCAACGTCGCTGCTTTTTTTTAGGTCGGAGACAAACTTATAAAAGAATTATCCGATTAATTTAAGAAAAACTGAGTGAAAACTAAAACTACGACACGCCTAGAACCTAGTCTAGGTAGATCTAAGACATGATTAATCGATATGGCCACGACAATATAAACTTAACAATACCGTTAAAAACATACATCTATTAAAAACATCTGCAAACATTATCGTCATCACCCATCACGCTAAGCCTCCGATTTTATCACAGACAACCATTAAAGCATCGATCAACACAATGACTGCACCAAATCCACACAAGCCAAGACATCACAGTCAACAATCGGATCAGCAAAAAGGCGACTATGATTTCGATGATTCGCTTTGAAGAGCGAAGCACTGCATAAGTTTTGTACTGGCCAAGCCTACCACAATAGTTGATGTGTACTACCCACCAAAGCCACCTGTAAGTGTATGCCTCTTGACATAACAGCTCCAACTTTATCACGTGGAAAATGAACCGGTGTACAGCAAACACCCAACTAAGACGTTCGAAAGCTAACACTAATCCCGTACCACACATTGTTCGTCGACACCGCTCATCTCCGGTCATCGTCACCGCACAGGTTGCACCACCCAGGGACCCTCGGCAACTGCCCGTGCAACACATCGCTTGCCGGCCACGGCATCACTTGTCCCGAACATCACCGCCTCCATGCGCAGTAGGTGCCGACGCCACGGTCGGAAGCCCATAGCCCGACCCCTGCCGCCGTGGACAGGCCAGATCGTCGAATAGGAATAGCCTCGCCTCGACGGCCGAGCACTTGCCAGATCTGGCAGGGCCACGCTAGAGCTGCACAGCCCCGCGGCCACTAATCCCTCGCCTACCGGCGCCCCCTGAGCCCTGTGCAACCATTGACGCACGCCGTGCCGCCTCAGGACGCCATCCTGACCTTGAACGTGCTCGTCCTCGTCGCCTCCCCTGGAGCAACCTCGCCATGGTCACCCGCAGCGACTCGCCGTCGAACGTGGCCGCCGGACTGAGAGCCTGCCGCGCCCCACTGAACCTAGGTACCGCGACGTTGGATCCGCCGTTCCCCCTCGCTGAGCCACCGCGGCTGGCCGCGAACTGCCACACAACCCGCCGCCATCTTCTGCCGCAGCAGCTCTGCCCTCGTTGCAACGGCGGCAGCCATCACCTTGGGCACCTGCCTTGCGGTGTAGCCCCGCTGCCGTGGGCCGCCAGATCCGGGGCACCGACGACCTGCCATGCCCCCAGCGCCAACGGTTCCGCTGCACATTGCCTGTGCTGGCACGCAGCTGCCTCGCTGCCCACCGAGACACTCGGCCACCGCGCCATCCGATGAGGACGCCACCGAGAAACACTTCCAGATCCCACCGCGTGAAGGACCCCGGCCAGAACAGCCCCGCCCGCTTCGAGGCAGCGGCGGCGAGGGGTGCAGGGGACCTGCTCCTGGGCGGCGCTAGGTTAGTCACCCACGGGAGGTCCAGTTTTTCTTCTCTGCAATCTACATGCAATGTTACTGTCGGCTATTTGTTGTTACAGGATCTGGATCAATGATTCTAACATTCCTCGTCTGTTTTGGATGACCCAAAACATCTTAAATTTTCAAGGAGTGACGAAATCCAAACATTGTATTTCAGAAGTGATCACATATGGAAGATCCATTGTCCAGAAGTCCATATTAGTACAAGAACAAGGTGGATCAAATCGAGGAATGGCCTGGGAAAACCATTTCTTCAGAAGATCTCCTTGGAAAACCACACCAAGGTGATCCAACAACGGCCGGGAACACCTGGACCCACTGTCATTGCCATGTTGCACCTGGGCCCACCGTCATGGGGCGTGAATACGATGGGCCGCAGAGACGAAACCACTCCTTCGCTGTTCCATAAACCCAAGGAAACGACGCCTCCTCGCTTCCTCCACTCCCCTGCCGCTTCTACTGCTACCCAAAACCCTAAGAACACGGAGAAGAGGAAGCGAGGAGAAGCCAGAGGCGACGCGGCGCCTTTCCTCCCACCAGGGATGATGAATCTCGGCTTCTGGGGTACGTATTGTCCTCCGGAATCCCCAATTTTGTTCCCGATTTGATGGCATCCTTTTTGGTGCAGTGTGGTGTCTGTGCATTTGGCCGCGTCTAATCGTCACATAAATTTTGGTAGTGCGATCGGTGGTGATGGTTGTATCCCTTACTTTCTGATCAACCGTTAGTGATCTAATCAATTATTCCTAGGGTTCTTCGTTTCTTACTGATCTTTGATGGTGAAAAGTTGAGCATTTATGTGATTTCCGTTTGCTCTCTCCGTCTTGGGGACGGTAAGCCTAGGAGCCATCGATTATTTCCTTGACGTGTGATTATGTACCATGTCTTGACCTGGAGAGAGTAATGTGGTTTCTTGCTTCTGTTTAGCGATGTTCCTGGATTTGGTTTGTTTGAACCAAGTTTCATGGACATAGGATTTGATGATATTAGTTTCTTCTGTCCTTCAGTAGTGATAGGTGGCAATTGAGCGCACTGGTGACTAGCAAGATTGAGGTTGACATGTCTTAGCTTGTATAACTTGTAAAGGTTTCCAGGAACACTAGGAAGTTTATCTTTAGGTGAACACCGATTGGCTGCGATTTCTTGGTGTCTGTAAAACTAAAATTGTATTTGTTGTAATGTACGTAGTCTTCAACTTTGACTTATGTTCTGTTGTGATCTGCGTTTCTTTTCACGATAAGCATGGTATGGTAACTGGCTATTGGCATTGCAATGGTTTTTGTTCTGCGTGAAGAAATACCCCAATTGTGTTTGTCATAATATAACATGATGCATATTGCTTTGGAGAGCTCCAGAAAGCTACAGATGTTTGTGTTTCCCTTACCAATTTCCCATATTTATTAATGACTAATGGCTACTATGAATGAATATTAATATTTTTAGGAGTTATTGTCAAACCTGGAGAGCAGTTGAAGTGTGACCCAGGAGAGTTACACTATCATATTTCACAGGTGTAATTTACAGGCTTTATTAATAATTAACCTTTTAGCTCATTTGGAGGTGGATCAAGTTTGTTTACTGTTCAATTGTTCTTTTTTTGTTTACAACAGATAACACTGGAGGCTAGCAAGGCGAAAGAGAATGTGGAAGTTTTTGTAAACATTGATGGTAAAAGGATTATGCTTGGCACACTGTCAGTTGATAAGTATCCTCAGATTGCAACTGATCTGGTGTTCAACAAGGAGTTTGAGTTACTACATTCCTCAAAGACCAGCAACATCTCCTTTACTGGCTACCAGTTCAAGACTATGAAAATATATCCTTCCATATTTCTTTTTCTTTATTCAATGTTTGCTAAGAAGCTTGATGAGTATGGATTTGTATCCCTTAATTGTTTTGCTTGTCTGTATTCACATCTAACTCTTCTACTAAAGAAGGTAAATTTGTAGTTATTCTAGTATTGGGCATCTATGATGTTTTCATAGATGTTTTCTCTATGCAGTTGACATAACTCTTGTAGCATGTGACCTTTCAGGTGATAAATCTGATGAGGATTGTCCATTGGCTATTCCACTGGTCTCCAATGTAGATGGTATATCTTTTGCTATGCATAACAATTGTTGTTTAAGAGTTAAGAGTGCTATATTTCTTTTGAGGATATCAGGCTGGTTGAGCTTACATAAAGCATATACATGTGTAGTTTGAGATGTGCTTTGTCCTCGTTTTTGTGCTAAAATATGGTAATAAGGTAATTTGAGCTGCCACATGGACCCTCGAAGCATATGCTTCTTTGACATTATTTATTTTCAGATGTTAATAACAAAGAAGCTACACATGGTGCAAATAAGGTTACTGCACCGAGGCCTGCTGATGTACCATCTTCTAAACCAAAGGCTATAGTTGAGGAAACAAATAGTGCTGGGAAGCCAAAAGCTGATGATAATGATTCAGAAGGCAGTGGATCTGGTGATGATAAGGTCTGTAACTTCGTATAAGAATGATAAACCTGAGTCATTATGGAACTGTTGTTCACTGGATGATTTTCTACTTGCTCTAGTATGTCTAGAGTATCCATTGGGATATTGAATGAATTAGGTGAATGACCTAACAGAAGTCAGTTAATTGTATTACTAAAAACTAGTTCACATAGACAGTGCATGCGTTTTTTACTTTTTTTTCAATATATATGATTCAGTGTTTTCCATGTACTAAATCACTACTTTTATACAACCTGCCATATTATTTCAGTAGTTGGCTAGCAGACCAGTAGTAGTAGGCTAGGACGCCAATACAACCTGCCATATTATTCAGGCCTGTTATTTTGACATATCTTCATTTATGTGGATTCCTGTAACTATTTTTCTGTTTTGTTTTTCTTAACAGCTGCAGAGTGCTAAGGGTGAGAATAGGCCAGTGGAAACACCCCTGAAGACACCTCCGGGGAAGAAGGCAAAGATAGCAACACCAACTATGGGCTACAAAACTGGTGTGAAGTGTTCCTTTTGATATTAATCTTGCTGAACTCACAGTTTCTTTGTATGGCACGGGGATCTCACTGCTTGATGAACAACTTGCATGCAGGCAGCGCTGCTGCTAAGAGAAGTGGCCATGTGCACGTTGCGACCCCTCATCCAGCAAAACAGGCTCGTAAGACACCTGCAAACAACGACAAGTCTAAGCTATCCGCTGGCTACATGTGCAATTCATGCAACAGGCAGGTTTTCCTTCCTTCTGTTTGAATCTGTTACCATCTAAATGCTGTTATATCCTCACACATGCACTTCTTTTCTTCAGGACTTTCAACTCCTCCATGGGTTTGGAAGCTCATTCCAAGGTGAAGCATAGTGCCGCTAAGTGAGCTGAAATATTTTCTGGAGAAGCCCGGGTTAGGTTTTATCCTGGGGTTGATGTTAGCTGAATTTTGATATCGGAGAGGCAGAGACAGCAACAGGATCTTTTCTCTTTGGCACCATTCTGGAATGTTTGTTAGTGTTATGCTAGAATGCTTTTATCTGTGCCAAGTTTCTGAAATCCGTAGTAATTATGCTGATTGGTTAAGTACGACAGTTTTGTTGATGGATGGTGCACGGTCCATTTTTTAAGCAAATGAGTAAAATACGCTCACGGTCCTTAAATTTGTTTGTCCCTGTTGTGAAACATCGCGTCTCTTCCGACAGTCACGATTGATCAATTCATAACCGTACTTTGGCAGTTGCTAGCATCCCCTCAAAGGGATGCGTCCTTTTGAGTTTACAACTGCTGTCCCTATGTATGTGTATATATATGTAAAAGCATCAAAGATCAATACAAGGAATCACAATTATTTGTGTTGAATCTCTATCTCTATTCCTACTCTCTAGTTGTACTTGCAACATGTCATTAGCACAGTTGTACTTGCAACATGTCATTAGCAATGCATCGTCCACAAGAGCAAATCGGCCAAGAACAGAGAACTTTGAAGATCAAGGAAGACAAAAGAAGCACTCGGATAAGGCATGGCCGAAGCAATCATCCGCCAGATTCTTACCATTTTAGCGACCATTGATGCCGCCATCACCTCGCTTCGCCCTCCACCATCTTCTCCCCCAAGAAGATCCCGTCGCCGCCGTGCTTGCTCTCAACGTCGAGCCCTTCATCCTTCAACAATGGCAGCACGCATAGCAGCGCCTTGTTGCCTTCTCGCTGTGGCACAAGCGTCCTCAACAGCCTCGGTGGTCAACGGACCCTTAGCCCCATCAGTGACGACGTCCTCCTCCACGGCAATATCTTCAACGGCAACGATCGCGAGGCACGCCCACCGCCTCGCCCTCACGGCTGCAGCGGAGGTAGGCAGCCACCCGCGTCGTTGCCGGTGGGGCCCTAGCCCGGCACTCGAAGACCTCCCACTGCCCGGCCCATCCCTCCTTCATCGCAGCAACAACGGCGCGACGCCCACCAGCAGCAGCGGCTCGACCTCAACCGCGGCGCCCTCTGGCGTCCTCTCTGGTCGGCGAGCAACGGACCCGGAGGCGGCCGGCCTCAGCCCGCCCCCGGCGCAAGCGGCGGTGACTGGCCCTCTACCAGGCTTCTGCGCCATCCGGCGTCTTCCCAGTGACTTCCTCGGCCTCCTGCATAGCCCGGCGACCGCCTCCGCGGCGCACCACGACGCTGCCTCGTGCGCATCCTCCGGCGGCACTCCCGCGGCTGGCAGCGTCCTCGCCGCACATGACGATCGCCTCACCTCCGGCCACCCAGCACCAGCAGCTGGCCTCAGCTCGGCAACCTCAGGCAGAGGCGGTGGTTAGGCTCCCCGCCCCGGCGCGACTCCTGGCTTCGGAGGGGATCCTCCAGCGGCAAGCATGGCTCGGGTGGCGGCGGCGACCCCACCTGGCCACATCACATGGGCGGCGGCGGTTAGGGGAACCCTAACCTCCCCTAACCGGTCAGCTTAAAAGCCCCCAAACCCACATGGGCCATATGGGCCAGCCGGCAGGTCCGCCACAAAGCCAAAAGAGCCCAGAACAACAGCCAATGCAAAATGGGCTGCACGGCTGGCCCGCCATAATGGGCCAAGTGGACCAGCAAAGCCCATCCAGGCAAAAACAGACTGGGGCTGTATATTTGCAGTTTAGCCCCCTAGTTTTCGTATAATTACATAGTTTTTAACATTAGTTCAAAATATTGCAGTAAAACCTCATGTTTTTACTGTTAATTGCATATTAGCCCCTAGATTCTTACTAAAATTGCATATTAGCCCTCAGGCTTTATGTAATTTACATTTCATACCCTCAGGTCTTAGTATATTGCATATATCAATATGTAATTATGTACTAAGTGTGTATTACCTCCGTAATACTATAATATATTATAGTTATATATTATGCATTTTCTTTATTCATTTGCAATTACTTTGTTTAACATTATTATTGCAAATGTTATCTTTTCCGCTTATAATTATTATTTAAAGCCTCACTTTGCTTTAAAATTGTGGAAAATTATGCAAGTTTGCACACGTATAAGGTAATGGAGTCTATATCATCAGCTGCGATTGTAGCATCGCCCGGTCTTTGCAATAGAGTCCATGATAATAGCAGCGATTTATTTCGCCCATTATTTTGAGGTCTACACCACTTTACGGTGACTACCTCCAAAGTGCATAACCAAAATTCAAAAGTATAGAGTATGTATTTTTGGCGGTGATTGTAGTATCACCCATTTCCTCAGAAATGAAACCCAAAAGTATTTGCGACGATTTTATCGCCTATACTATATAGAAGATCTACACTTGGGTTATTAAAGAACCATCTAACCCAAAACTTTGCACAATCCTTTGCAACATTAAAATTTACTCTCAAGTAAATTAATACAAGCATGATCATTCATGCAGGACAATGACAGACATATCCAAAAAGGACTTTGCCGAACTTGCCCTAGATGGGAGCAACTATTTGACATGGGCCATGGACCTTAAAATAAATTTATTAGGTCGTGGTTAAAGGATCAAAATGTCGGCCTACAGGGGAGGGGTGAATAGGAGACTAAACAATTTTAAACAATTCTTGCTATTTTGTGGAATTTAACTTGATGAATAGCAAGAATGACTATATCTAGTATATGAGATAAAGTTTACTAAGCAACACAAGTATGAGCAATATAAAGTACTTGCAAAATAAGTGCGGAAGAAAATAAACAAGAGAGACGAAGATTTGTTGCCGAAGTTCGGATCCTTGGAGGAATCCTATGTCTCCGTTTGGGAAGCTCGATCACACGTGATCAAGAGCCAGTTTCCTCTCAAGACTTTATCCCTCGAGGACGCTCGTGCGTCTCCTCGACTTCCTCTTGATGATTCTTTTCTCTCGGAGGCGAATCCCGGCCTTTACAAACTTCCCACGGCTCACCACACGGATTGGGAGTTCGTGAGTGACTCCTAACCGTCCAGGAGTCTCCAACCTCCAAGAGTAACAAGCGCGTTGAAGTCGCAAGGAGGTGAACCTAGTGCTCAAAGAGATCTTGACCTTTTCACTCAAATCCTCAAATCTCACTTCTTTTCTTTCCTCTCACAAAAGGGTGTCTTGTGTGCTAGAGAGAGAGAGAGGGTGAGAGCTCTTTGATGTGCAGCAAATGGTTTTGCAAAAGGTTGCTAGTGGAGGGGGAGTGAGAGGCTATATATAGCAATACCCAAAAACTAGCCGTTTTGAACTGAAAACGCCCACATCGGAAGTTCCGGTCCCAAAACCGAAACATCCGATCTATTCAAATGAAATGGTTATATTATCCTCCATAGCGCATCTCTCGGCTATATCGGAACTTCCGATACGGGAATTGGAACTTCCGATATACTCGGAGAAACCATAAAAGGCTTTCGGACCAGATGATCAGAACATCCGACACCATACCGGAAGTTCTGGTTTTTTTCAGAGCTAAAAACACAGGTTGAACCGGAACTTTCGGCCAGACCGAAACATCCGATCTTGGGACCGGAACTTTCGGTTTTTTCAGAACGCTCAAAACACATGAGACTTCAGAGGTTCCGGTGAAACCGGAACATCCGGTCCAGGAGCCGGAACATCCGATTAGACTATAAAAGCACTCTTTTGTGTTCGTGTCGGTGATTTGTTTTTCTCAAGAAGGAAGGTGTTCAAAGATCTCTGAGCATTAAGACCACCTAATTGCTTCTGCGACGCACTCCCCTTAATAGTACGGCTTTCCTAACACTCAAATAAAATGAAATACATTACTCTATGAGTGACTCCGAAACCGCCATTCCTTCTTCATTTTTAGGGGTCGTCGATGTCCGTTAAATCCTTTTCTTTGGAATTAACTCCTGTTCATAAACTCATATAGCATGTTAGTCCCTTAATCGTTCGTCGTCAATCATCAAAACCGGATTAACAGCCTAGATGTACTTTCAGTGGTCTTAGTGCTACCATTAACCCACCTCAAGAAGGTGAGGAGGCTCTACCAGAAAGATCAAAATATGCAGCTTTGCATTTCATGCGGCATCACCTCCACCTAGATCTCAAAACTGAGTATCTAATAGAGGAAGATCCACTAGCCCTATGGACCTTCCTCAACGGGCGTTATGACCAACAGAGAGCGGTCATGCTATCAGAAGCACAACGCGAATGGTCCAACATTCGTTTACAGGACTTCAAGTCCGTGGTGGCTTACAATTCCGTCATTCATAAGATCAATGCTAAGTTGAAATTCTGCAACAAGGCTGTTTCAGATGCCGATCTGATCGAAAAAACCTTGTGCACTTTCCACCCCTCCATGCGCATATTGCAACAGCAATATCGCCAATAAAAATACACCAAACATTCTGAGTTGATTTACACGCTTCTCCAAGCTGAGAAGCATGATGAACTTCTTATGAAGAATCATCAAAGTCGCCCAATGGGCACTATGAAAATCCCTAAAGTTCATGCCAATACTCAGAACCAATTTCATGGTTGTAAGAGGAACCGTAAAGAATTCAAAAGAAAGTGGAAACAAAATAACAAGCAGAAATACAACAAGTTTGATAAGGGCAAATGTCATTTCCAGAAAAATGATCAGAAAGACAACTCTCAAGTTTGTCATAGATGTGGATGTACGATTCATCGTATGAGGAAATGCCATACTCCAAAGCACCTGGTCGATTGTATCTCCAATCCAAGGGCAAAGGCAAACAAGTTCAAGGAGCAAAATTCGAAGCTCACTTCAACGAACAACCAGACATCACTCTGGAAGCAGGATGTTCTCAAACTCTTCCTCAGAAGGAGAATCAAGAGCAAGCAAGAAAAATGATGACCCCATGGACCTTGACGATATGCTTATGAAATTTAATTTCCAAGACATGTATGGAGACCTCAATTAGTCTCCAAATTGTTCATAAATTATCCTATGTTGTACGTACTAAGTAGTAAAAGACATACTATATTGTCAATTATTGTATTGTATTATTATGTACCTCAGACATAAAAGTTAAATATATGATGTATGTGTTCTATATAAAATTAAGTTCGTAATGAATTTTATTTTACTTTAAGTAGAATTTTGAAGGCAATCCAATGGAGGAGGAAATATGTTTAGTGGATAGTTGCACCACTAACACAATTTTAAGGGAAATAAAATATTTCCAAACTCTAAAAAAGAGTAAAGAGAATTGAAAGGACATCTAAGCCCCTAAGTGGGTTTTGGTGTAAATGACAAGTGATTAGGGGACTAACCACGTTTTCAAAGTGTATGAATAGGAGTTAGTCCAAGGATTGATAAGCAAAGGTGGTCAGAGACCCCCTAAGCAAAAAGGAGAGAAGAAGACGGCGTATTTAAATTTATGCAATTTTATCTTATGATTGAGTCATAGGAAAGTCGGACTATTAAGAGGGGTAATGTGATGAACAAAAATGGTGGTAACAAATTTCCTAAAGATCTTTCATCCACATCCCATGTTCGAGAAAAACCCCAAGAGAGAGCAAGTGAGAATCCAAATAGAATACCCTACTTTTGCTCTCTGCTGTGATCCGGATGCTTGGTCCGGAGGTTCCGGACCGAACCTCCGGGTGGCTCGGAATCCGGGTGCATTCCGGGTGGATTTCCGGATGAGTCCAGTAGCCTCTGGACTCGCCTGGAAGGCTGTCCGGAGGACAGCCCGGAATCCATTCATCCCGGAGGCACCGGGAATCCGGTTGGTCCGGACCTCTTGGAGGTTGAGTCCGGAGGTTCCGGGCTGAACCTCCGGGTGACCCTATTTTTCGGATGGACTCCGGATGAGTCCAGTAGCTTCTGGACTCACCCGAAAGGCTGTCCGGAGGACAGCCCAGAATTCGGGTGATCCGGAGGTTGAGTCTGAAGGTTCCGGATGGAACTCCGGACTGTGCGCGCAGAGCCCCAACGGGCAGATTTTGGGGGGACCTATAAAAGGCCCACCCCTTCTTCCCTAAGGAGTACCCAACCTGTAGCTTTTGAATACCTCTCTCCTCCACCATTGTTGAGCTCCAAAGCTTGAGGATCTCCTCCCCTAGTGCTCAAATCCCATCAAGCCTTTGAGGGAAAAGAAAGAGGAGACCTAGATCTACAATCCCACCAAGCCAAATTTGAATCCCCCTTGAGTTCATCACGTTGCTTGTTACTCTTGGGATTGTGGGGATCCCTAGACGGTTGGTGTCTCCCGGAAGCCTTCAAGGTGTGGATTTGTGCTCCGGGATCGTTTGTGAAGGTTTGGAGGCCACCTCAAGGTCTATCATGAGTTATTTGAGCTCGGGCTTGGTTTGCCGAGGCTCAAAGGAGAAGAAGGTGAGACTTTGTGTCGCGAGGTGCTTTGTTGGGCCTCCGCCTCTCCAACGGAGATTAGCATTCCTCCAAGGGTGTGAACTTCGGGTTAATTCTTCATCTCAAACTTGTGGTTGCTTAATATTCATATCTATTGTGCTTGTGTGGTTTATCTTGTCTTCCTTGAGTTAATCATTGTGCTTCTCATATTGTGACATATAGGTTGACTCACTTAGTTACACATTTAGAGAACTTATATTCCGCACTTCCCTAAAAGCAATTAAGAAAAAGTTAAAATTTGTAGTCGCCTATTCACCCCCCCTCTAGTCATCTTTGATCCTTCAAGAATATTATGACTATCGTTGGATGCGATGCCATAATCTTTGGCTCTGGTCAAGTCACAATCATTCTCCCCATGGGTACAAAAATAACAATCGAAGATGCACTCTTGTATCCCGATTCAACACGTACCCTACTAAGTTTTAAAGATATCCGTAAGAATGGTTTCCACGTTGAAACTTGTGTTGAGAGCAATGATGAAAATCTTCTCATCACTAAAAATGACGGATATGGAAAACAAATATTTGAGAACATTCCTTCTTTATCATCTGGATTGTACCACACAAACATCAGGCCAATTAATCATGTTGCGTATAAAGTAATTTTTCAAAATCTTGAGAAGTTCAAGGTTTGGCATGATCGCCTTGGTCATCCCGGCATAGGGACGATGAGAAAAATTATTGAAAATTCTGTTGTCATGATTGAAAAATTGTAAAATTTCTCAAATCCTCAGATTTTGTATGCACCACGTGTGCTACAGGGAAATTAATCTTAATACCATCTCATCTTAAGATACGAAATGAACCACATGTGCTACAGGGAAATGAACCTCTTAATTTCCTTGAACGCATTTAAGGAGATATATGTGGTCCTATTCAACCTTTATCTGGACCATTTAGATATTTTATGGTTCTCATCGATGCATCTACAAGATGGTCGCATGTGTGTTTATTATCCACAAGGAACCATGCTTTCGCTAAAATAATTACTCAAATTGTCAAATTAAGAGCAAGTTATCGTGAACATAGGATAAAAACCATTCGAATGGATAATGCCAGAGAATTCACTTCACGAGCATTTAATGATTATTGCCTAGCATTAGGCATAAATTTAGAGCACTCTGTACCTTATGCACATACTCAAAATGGTTTGGATGAATCTCTTATCAAAAGAGTCAAATTAATTGCTCGACCACTTTTACAGAATTCCAATCTACCAACTTCTTGTTGGGGTCATGCGGTTTTACATGCCAAAGAATTAAGTCAAATTCATCCAACTGTATATCATACAGCCTCTCTGTTGCAGTTAGTACGTGGAAATCAACCAAGCATTTCCCATTTGCGTCAATTTGGCTGCACTGTATACATGCCGATATCACCACCGCAGCGTACATCATATCCATGGGACGTCACAGAAAATTAGGGATCTATGTGGGTTATAATTCTCCGTCAAGAATAAAATACCTCGAGCC
The DNA here is from genome assembly GCA_019208055.1 of Stipa capillata. Taxonomy (NCBI): domain Eukaryota; kingdom Viridiplantae; phylum Streptophyta; class Magnoliopsida; order Poales; family Poaceae; genus Stipa; species Stipa capillata. The sequence continues at coordinate 20,794 of JAGXJF010001613.1, read as the reverse complement.
CCTAACAGGGGACTTATTTACAGCCCGGTACGCTGATTCTATCTTCGATGAAGATAATTTCCCGACATTAGGGGAGAGAAAGATAAGTACCACAAAGAATGCTGAGAAATAGATTGGAATGTCACAGGCATTCAATCCCTAGACCCACGTACTAAAGAATCTGAATCTAAAGTTTAGTGAATCATAAATTTGCAACACATTGCAAATAACCTGCCAGATGCGTTTACTGACCGTAAAGGTGTAACAAAATCACATATTCCGGCGATTAATGTGTCAGAAAGAGTGGAAGTACCTAATAAAACCACTCAACTCCCTAATGAGAGCAAAAGGGGGAGAACTTTGGTCACAAAGGATCTAGCTTCTCAAAAGCATCCACGAAAACAGAGGACACTAAATCCTCAAACAGTAAATGCAAACCAATCTTAAAAAGAGAAATATTTGTTGGATCATCAACATCCACAACCCAACAAAAATGTGCACATAAATTTAAGTACTGGGACATCGAAACAACCTAACTCAAATGTTGAGGAAAATCACAATGAGTTAGAAGATGATAATGAAATTTCCATAAACTATATTGATTCAAGAGAGTCTTTTAAGAGAAAGACTACATTTGTCAACATTTACTTCTCCTCAATAATTGCTAACAACCTCCAATTGGATCCAGAACCTAAGTCCATGGCAGAGTGCCTCAAGCACTCGAATTGGTACAAATGGAAGGAAGCAATCGAGGTAGAATTGCCCTCGCTCAAGAAAAGAGAGGTATTTACTTAAGTAATACCAACTCCTCAAAATGTCTTCCCTGTGGGAGCAAAATTGGTTTTCGTTCGAAAAAGAAATGAAAACAATGGGGTGGTGAGATACAAAGCAAGACTTGTAGCACAAGGGTTCACGCAGAGACCCGGCATCGATTACGATGAAACCTACTCTCCCGTTATGAGTGGAATAACGTTTTGGTATTTAATATCTTTGGCAGTACAAATGAAATTATCCATGCAGTTGATGGACGTAGTGACTGCATACTTATATGGGTCACTCGATTCAGATATTTACATGAAAGTCCCTGATGGACTTAAAATCCTGAATCCGCAACATGTATTGTGTAAAATTACAAAAATCACTCTATGACTTAAAACAATTGGCAAGAATGTGGTAGAACCGATTAAGTGAGTTCCTTTTTCAGAAGGGTTACTCAAACAATGATGATTGTTGAAAGTGCATCCACTCCCATGGAGCTTGGGAGGATGGCTATCTTGCCCTAAAGTTTGGTTTTGATGGTTATTGGCAATCCTCACCTGTGTCTAATGTTTGCAATGAGTGTGAACAGGGATTAGATGGACAGGTGAAAGCTGAAGTGAGACAACTGTTGATGATGAGCCCTAAAAAGAGCAAGGAACTGGGAAGGTCAGAAGGACCAGCTGAGCTAGGTTCCTGAGGCACAGTTGCGAAGAAGCCGAGGCTGTGCTCGAGGGCAAGCGAGGTGATGGTTACTTGATGGAGTTCAAGGGCCGTGAATGCAAGCTTGATAAGTCCTGGAGGAGCTAGGAAGATGGTGGATCTGGACCAAGGGTTCGCTGTGCGTCTACAAGGGCAGTCGTCTTTGGTGAAGAAGCTTGGAACCAGTGCCAAGGGTCTAAGCGAGCTGGTCAGGGACTGTGGCGAGGCCATTGCTCTCTGGTCAGTTGTAGGCTTGTAGTGAGCCGGCCAGAGTTGTGCTCAGGTGCTGCCTGAGGCAACCGAGTCCACCTGAGTTTGGCATCTGAGACTCAGGTGGGTAACTCAGCCGCGGCTAGTAGGTTACCAGAGGTGCATGTTAGCTGAGTCTCAGACAGGTTAGGTCTGGTGGCTCTTTATCTGACGTGGCATGAGGGTAACGGCTAGCTGCCAGGGACCCTATAAATAGGGAACCTGGGGAGGTTTTCAACCTCGAACCTTTACCTAACCTTTGCCTCTAACCCGATAGCAACCTGTTGAGAAAGATAGTGCTCTAGGTCTCCAAGTGAGTGTTGCCTGCGTGCATCCATCGTGAGAGAGAGTTTCTTAGTCCTTCAGGTGTAGCATTCGAGGTACTGGTTCCTCTAAGAGTGGGAGTGCTCTTGGAGTTGGTGAGCAAGCCAAGTCTTGTGTGGCTGCCACCAAGAGTCTGTGAGGGCGATTCGGGTCTGCCTGTCTTGCTGCGGCAAGATCAAAAGGATTCCACACAAGAAAGGTACTCGAGGAAAGAGCACATTTTGGTGCCGGCTGTGAGAACAGCTTCCTCAACGGAGACGTACTGCTTCGCAAGAAGTAGGAACTTCGGTAAAACAAATCATTGTGTGCTTTACTTTCTGTCTTGTGATCTGCTCTTACTTATTCTGATATCTATGTATGCTTAGATCACTAGAGCACCTTTATTTGTTGCACACTAACTGAGTTTCCTCACCTGAGACTCAGTTAGCTCCTGCTAAAGCTAGTACCTTTCCTGTTCACGTCATCTGATGCACTCACCTGACTCTCACACCTGAGACTCAGTTAGCTCTGAATATAACTTGCTCTACATCAGCTGAGTTTACTATCTGAGTGTCTGGTGTTTATCTGATATATCTTGCTGAGTCTCAGTTACCTGCATCAGTTGCATATATTTTCTCTAGGATTGACCTATCTCCAGAAGAGAAACCCATTAGGCATTTTAATTTCTAGAGCCGACCTATTCACCCCCCCTCTAGTCGACTCCTGAGATCCCTTTCAATTGTCCTTGTGTATTCATAAAGAAATCCTGAAAGGGATTTTGCATCATCTCAGTGTATGTCGATGATCTCAATATCATTGGAACTACACAAGACATACAAGAAGCAAGTAATCATCTGAAGATGGAATTTGAGATGAAAGATTAGGGTAAAACCAAATTCTGCTTAGATTTACAACTTGAGCATTTTCCCTTAGGAATTCTTGTACATCAGTCTGCTTATATCCAGAAAATCTTGGAGAAATTCAATAAGGATAAATCATCCAAGACACCTATGGTCGTTCGATCTTTTGATGGAGATAAAGATCTATTTAGACCTAGGGCCGATGACGAAGAGATACTAGGACCTGAAGTTCCTTATCTCAGTTTCATAGGAGCACTAATGTACCTAGCAAACTACACTAGGCTTGATATTTCATTTGCAGTTAATCTATTGGCTAGACATAGTGCATCTCCTACAAAGAGGAATATGGTTGGTGTAAGGAATATCCTCAGATATCTTCAAGGCACAAAAGATCTTGGTTTATTCTATCAGAAAAATCAAGATATGACTATGGTGGGATACGCAGATGGTGGCTATTTATCTGATCCGCATAATGCCAGATCTCAGACTGGTTTTGTATTCCTACATGGTGGAACAACCATCTCTTGAAAGTCCTCAAAACAGACTTTAGTGGCTACTTCCACTAATCATTCTGAAATAATTGCATTATATGAAGCATCACGTGAATGTGTATGGCTTCACAGAATGATTAACCGTATACAACAGTCATGTGGAATTGGTTCCTTAGAATCACCAACTATTATCTACGAAGATAATTCTGCTTGTATTAGACAAATGCAATCAGGTTATATAAAGAGCAATATTACAAAGCACATTGCTCCTAACTTATTTTATCCCCATGAATTACAGAAAAGCAAACCAAGTCTTGTGAAAATCTCACAGATTTATTCACAAAGTCCCTACCAACATCTTTATTCCAGAAATATGTTCATGGAATTGGTATGAGGCGAATTCGAGATTTGCAAGGTTCAGGGGGAGTAAACTCCTAAAATATAACCTGATAAAAGATCATCAGATCATATATTGTACTCTTTTTCTTTATGAGTTTTCCCTAAATGGTTTCTCATAAAAGGTTTTTAATGAGGCAATATTAATACAAGCACTATATGTCATATTGTTTTCTCCTTATTTTTCCCATTAGGTTTTAAAGGAGTTTTGGATGACATATTCTTTAATATATATATTTTTCCTTAGGTTTTTTCTATAGGATTTTAGAGGAGTTTTCTAGATGTTCTTTATATACAAAGATGAAATTGATCAAGGGGGGAGTGTTGTGAAACATCGCGTCTCTTCCGATAGTCACGATTGAGCAATTCATAACCGCACTTCGGCAGTTGCTAGCATTCCCTCAAAGGGATGCGTCCTTTTGAGTTTACAACTGCTGTCCCTATGTGACGATGACATAGCACCCGGGTATCATCAAGGAGGACAAAGCCGGCCTTCCGGACGTAGGGTGGGCCGGGCCGACTACTCGGAGTTTGACTTCTACACAGGGGCGCTTCATCGACTTGGAGTACAAGACATATAAGTGTATCTACCCGGTAATCCCGGATGCTAGTTGTAACCAATTAGGAAATCAATCTGTAAACCGATCCGGACTCTTGTAACCCTACCCCCGCCGGCTATATAAGGCTGGGTAGGGATTCCCCGATCGGTAGGATAAGAAGACTAGAAGCTACCTAGCGACTTAGATATATATAAACCCTAGCAACCTAGAGATCTCCTCTCGGGGTCTCTCGGCACTCGGAACACAAGCAATATCATCCACCAAACATAGGACGTAGGGTATTACCTCTTCCCGAGGGCCTAAACCTGTCTAAACTCTGTGTCCTGTGTGCACCCATCTAGATCTGCTACGTGTACGCTGCCCCATATTCATTATTGCCGGATCAAAACACCAATAGTTGGCACGCCAGGTAGGGGTTGTGCGCATAGATCCATCAGAACAGATCCAGATGGGTTTCTCCAACGACAACAATGACTTCGCTCCAAGCCGATCCGTGAGGTTCGATTCCCTGCGGCCTGTCGCTGATCCAGGACAGTTTTTCTGATTCGGAAGACTAGACTTCATCGTCGACAAGCTCGGCAAACTTCACCTCTGTGACTCGGCTTCCAGCCGGTCGACAGAGGCTTCATCTCTTTCCTCATTGGAACTCTCCTTCGAGTCGATAGCCCCAGTGACCGCCTCGGAGGATGGGGTCACGCGACAATCAGATCCACTGCTTGAGCATGGGTTTTCACCTTTCGAGCAGGGATCCCGACTGGTTGGCACAATCGAGTCTCTCTTGCCCATCCTCGACTACGACTCGGATGGCTTCGAAAGTTCGGGAAGACATCACCTTTCTCGGGAAGTCTTCATGGCTGGCTCGGCGGCGCTGGCAAACGATGGTGGCCAGACAATTCCCATCACGGATCAGACCCCCGATCAGCTTGAAGCCACTCGGCTTCGCCTTCTTGCCAAGGAGGAAAGACTGACTGAGCAGCAGATTGTGCTCGCCGGCCAGCATGAGGAAACACAACGCAACAATAACATGCAAGATCGAGGTCGCCATGTCAATAACGCACTTCGCATGCGCGAGAGAGACGGCATCCCGATATTTCCGCTCCCCAGTCACAACCTCGTCGCTGCCACGGTGGTGGCACGTGCTATCAATATCCCCGAGGGTACCCAGGTCACGACGACCTCCGACGGCTCTGGATCTTGATGGAAGAGGCAGCTCTCCAGTAGGCCGAGATCTCCTAGGTCCGTACGGTTTCACCTACGAACACCCGGAGCCGACGATCTTCCCCACCAGGGAATTCACACGCCGCTGAACATCACTGCGCTAATCTAGAGCCTCGTCGCCCCGCAGGGTCGGTTCGTAGCTGACTCGGACCGGATCGCGATATACGGGACACTCTTGATGCACGACACCCATGCTCATCGCGGCACGGGGAAAATAATCACCCTGCCGGGTCGGTCCACAGCCGACTTAGACCCAACCATGACGGACGAAATGCCCCTGAGGCTGGGCGCTACGCCCGACGGGACACTGGACAACCGCGGCAGCCACCATGGCGACATCCGTGCTACAAGCCAATGCCACTCTTCGACTCCTTCCGGCATGGCTTATGCAGGTCCGAAGGCATTCGGTCCTCGCATCCACAACATCATCTTCCCGCCACGATTCCGAGTCACCGGCATCGACAAATACACAGGCGAGACTTGGCCAGACATCTGGCTAGCCGATTACCACACGGCGTGCAGAACTAATGGAGCAACGATTATGTCGCGATTCACTACTTGCCCCTGTTCTTAGCCGACTCGGCCTGAGCTTGGCTTACCAGCCTGTCTCCGGGTAGCATCCAGTCCTGGACCGACTTAGAGACCCTCTTTGTGAATAATTTCCAGGGTACCTACAACAGGCCCGGGAACACGTGGGATCTCCACAGTTGTACCCAGGAAGCAGGAGAGACCCTCAGAGAGTACATCCAATGCTTCTCCAAAAAGAAGAACTCTCTGCCAGAAGTCCAGGAGGACGACGTTATCACCGCTTTCTCCAAGGGTGTTCGCAGCACGGACCTCATCCACAAGATCGCACGCAAGAATCCTCAGACTACACGCGAACTCTTTGATAATGCCAACAATTTCACAACAGGTGAGGAGGCCGTTCGCAGTGCGACCAAGGACGATAAGGGGAAGGGCAAGGCTCCCAAGTCCCCAAAACGAAGGACCGTCGCGAGTCATCCAGGAAGAAGCACCGGAAGTGCAAGAGTGGAGACCTTGTTACTGCTGCTGAGCGCGCTTCACAGTGTTGTCCTCAGCGTGGTAATGCCACTTTTGAGGAGATGATGGGCCAGCCGTGTCACTTCCACGGGCCAAAGTCAAATCACCTCACACGTGACTGCAATCTCTTAAAGAATTTGAACAAACCCTTCGCCCGCAGCTAGAACAAAAAGGACCCTCCACCGGATGAGGGCGACGAATTCCCAAAGGAGACTGCATGCCTTATGATCTTTGGTGGCCCGAATGGCTACGAGTCCAAGCGTCGCCAGAAGCTCACGGACCACGAAGTTAATGCGGTTGAGCCGGCTGTACCCCAGTACCTACGATGGTCCGAATCCGTCATTTCTTTCGACCGCTCGGATCATCCCGACTACATTCCTCACCCTGGAAGGTTTCCTTTGGTGGTGGATCCAATTATTTGGGGTGTCCGCCTTACCAAAGTCCTTATGGATGGAGGGAGTGGTTTGAACATCCTCTACGTCAAGACCCTAGACGATATGCAGATCTCCCGCTCAGAAATCACGCCCACCGGCGCACCCTTCCACGGGGTTATGCCCGGCAAGCTGGCGAGACCACTCAGGCAGATCATTTTGGCGGTCACCTTCAGGACACCTGACAACTTCCAGAGCAAGACCCTCACTTTTGGGGTCATCGACTTCCTAGGCTCGTATCACGCTATTCTGGGGCGTCCCTGCAACGCCAAATTCATGACTGTGCCCAGCTATGTCTACCTGAAGCTCAAGATGCCGGGTCCCCACGGGATAATAATGGTGCAAAGCAACTTTCAGTACGCCTACGCGTGTGACCTGGAAAACTGCAACCTCGCCGCAGCCCAAATCGCTGCAGCTGAGCTTGACAACCTCAAGTCGGCTGTGGTTGAGGAAGCACCTCTAGCCAAGAAGACTTCAGCATCGACATCTTTCTAGTCGACACGAGACACCAAGACGATCCAGCTCGATCCGGAAGACTCCTCCAAAATGACGCAGGTTGGAACTGCACTCAATGACAAATAGGAAAGCGCGCTCGTTAGCTTCCTACGCGACAACCGGGACATCTTCGCATGGACAACTTCTGACATGCCTGGAGTTCCGAGGGAAGCTGCCGAGCACTCGCTTAACGTTTGGCCAGATGCCAAACTGGTCAAGCAACGCCTACGCCATTTTGCTGAGGACAGGCGCAGAGCACTAGGAGAAGAGATAGCCAAGCTTCTGTCAGCTGGCTTCATCAGAAAAGTATACCATCCCGATTGGTTAGCGAACCCAGTCCTCTTTCGTAAGAAGAGTGGAAAATGGAGGATTGCGTTGATTGCACGAGCCTTAACAAAGCATGTCCCAAAGATCCCTTCACATTGCCTCGCATCGACCAGGTGATCGACTCCACTGCCGGCTGTGAAATTTTGTGTTTTCTCGATGCCTACTCGGGCTACCATCAAATCAAGATGAAGGAGGACGACGACATCGTTTCTGCTACGTCTCCATGCCTTTTGGCTTAAAGAACACCGGCGCTACATACCAACAGTGCATACAGCGCTGCCTCCAGGGGCAAATCGGTAGAAACGTGCAGGCCTACGTCGACGATGTGGTGGCCAAGTTCGAGAAAGAAGAGGATCTTCTAACCAACTTGGGGGAAACATTCTCCAACCTTAGGCGATTCAACATGAAGCTCAACCCAGAAAAGTACGTCCTCGGAGTGCCTTCGGGAAAGCTACTCGGTTTCATTGTTTTCGAACGAGGATTCGAGGTTAACCCAGAGAAGATCAACGCCATCGTTATGATGGGGCCACCAAAAAGCCTCAAGGATATCCAACGGCTGACGGGGTGCATGGCGGCCCTTAGCCGATTCATTTCTCGACTCGGCGAAAATGCCCTGCCCCTCTACAAGCTCCTGAAGAAATCAGACAACTTCACATGGACATCTGAGGCTCAAGATGCCCTCGACGGGTTGAAGAAGCGCCTGACCATGCACCCGGTTCTGGTTTTCCTGATGCCCAACGAGCCGCTGCTCCTCTACATTGCAGCGACTACCCAGGTGGCCAGTACTGTCTTGGTCGTTAAACACTCCAAGCCAGGCCATATCCAGAAGGTTCGGTGCCTGGTCTACTTCATCAGTGAAGTGCTTTCTGAGTCCAAGATGCGATACCCACAGATACAGAAGATCATCTATGCGGTATTCATCACGTCTCGGAAGCTAGTCCACTACTTCCAAGGACACCCGATTACGGTGGTAAGTTGCTTCCCAATCACAAACGTTGTCAACAATCGCGACGCCATAGGAAGGATTACCAAATGGGCAATGGAACTAATGGCATTCAGCATAGTTTACGCCCCCCGCATGGCTATCAAGTCTCAAGCTCTCGCCGACTTCATGGCCGAGTGGACAGAAGTCCAATCCCCGCCCTCTGTTGTTGACCTAGAACATCAGACGCTTTACTTTGACGGTTCACTGATGCTTAAAGGCGTGGAGGCTGCCATCGTTCTCATTTCTTCGAAAGGGGAACGCTTCAAGTATGTGTACAGCCTTTGCATTGTGACCGCACTTAGAATTCTCCGGCTTCTCGCTCGCGGAGACTCCGAACTGGTGATCAGGCAGGTTATGAAGGAGTGGTCGTGCAGAGACCCAGTCATGAAAGCCTACTGCCAAGAGATATGCAATCTCAAAGCCAAGCTCGATGGCCTCGAGATCACGCATGTCCTCTGCCGAGACAACGAGGCTGCAGACGCACTTGCCAAGCTGGGGTCCAGTCGGGATGTTGTCCCGGCTGGAGTTTTCCTCCAGGAGTTGCATGCTCCCTCCATCAAAATGGAGACAGCGTCTGGAACCAAAGAACCACACCCCGAGGGATCCGATAGCATTCAGCATACTTCGCAGGAAGTCTTGGTCACCACTCCCGGCTGGACAACGCCCTTCCTCGACTACCTCCGGCGGGACACGCTCCCACAGGATCAGACCGAGGCACGGCACCTTGCGAGGCGTGCCAAGGCCTACGTTGTAGTTGAAGGTGAACTTTACAAGAAGAGCACCTCCGGAATCCCCCAGTGGTACATATCTAAAGACCAGGGGAAGCAACTGCTGCACGACATTCACTCGGGAGTTTGCGGGCACCACGCGGTGCCAAAGTCGCTGGTCGGGAAAGCTTTTCGACAAGGTTTCTACTAGCCGACCGCCATTTCGGATGCCGAGCACATCGTGCGCACTTGCGAGGGATGCCAGTACTTCGGCGGGCAGACACACTTGCCGGCTTAGGCACTCCAACCTATCCCAATCACATGGCCTTTTGCTGTCTGGGGTTTGGACATGGTTGGTCCCCTCAAGAAGGCTCCTGGGGGTTACACACATCCGTCGCTGTTGACAAGTTCACCAAGTGGATTGAAGCCAAGCCAGTTGCCATGATCACTGCCGAATGGGCCGTCGAATTCTTCCGGGATATCGTCTACCGATTCGGCGTCCCCAATACCATCATCACGGACAACGACACTCAGTTTATCGGCGGTGCCTTTCTCCGGTTCTGCGATGACTACAACATTGGCATCAACTTCATCGTAGTGGCACACCCACGCACAAATGGGCAGGTTGAGCGAGCGAATGGTCTGATTATGCAAGGCATCAAACCTCGGATCTTCTAGCGTCTAAGGAAATTTGCGGGTAGATGGGCAGCCGAGCTGCCATCAGTGCTTCGGAGCCTGCGAACTACACCCAACCGACCGGTTACACAACTTTTTTCATGGTATATGGAGCCGAGCCCGTGCTGCCAACTGATCTGGACCACGGATCCCCGCACGTTCGTGCTTACACCGAGGACGAATAGGAGGAAGCAAGACAAGACGCTATTGAACAGCTTGAAGAAGCACGGGAAGTCGCTTTCTTTCGGTCGGCAAAGTACCAGCAGGGCTTACGACGCTATCACAGCCAGCACGTACGTGGCCGCTTGTTTAAAGTGGGTGACTTGGTCCTACACCGAGTCCAGTCTAGCAAAGACAAGCACAAGCTCTCGCCACCATGGGAGGGCCCATACGTGGTCGCTGAAGTACTACGCCGGGGGGCTTACTGACTGAAGGATAAAGACGGCAACATCATCACCAACGCATGGAACATTGAACAGCTACGTCGCTTCTATGCTTAAGTTTTGTACTTCCATATTTTAAAAACGGACAAATGAATAAATATTTCTTTGCTCCATCCGAGTAATTCTTGGATGTTCCCGACCCGCTATGCACGCTCACGGCTACACATAGGAGAACGCGGGGGCTACACCACACCGGGTGCGCCCAAACCGCACTCGAGCTCTTCTCCTTCGAACAATTATTTTAGTACTATGTACACGACAAGGGCACACACAAAGAGCTAACTTACACACGAACGAATCTTTAGAAGGACGAAGTTAATAAACACAGAACAAAGTTCAACCAAAAACATGCATAGACGAGTTACACTCAGATTTCCCGAGCACTTGGCATGCATATCGAACAGTTCAAATGTTTTATCCCTACTTCTACAGGTTAGCACCGTCGCCTAGGGAGTTCGCGGCAGCATGGACTTCCTCCATCAACGTCGGGACGTCTTCTTCAGGGAAGTCGGTAGTAAGTCCCTCCTTGATATCCTTCATGTCGATCAAGGGATAATGCGACTTGGCCACCACGAGCACAAACTCGACTCTGAATCGGGTGGACTCCTTCAGCAAAGCCTTCGCCTACTCAGGTGTTTGCCATAGGCGTTCCACGACCACCTCCGTGTGGTCCGGAGTCGGGTCGTCCTCCCACAGAGCGTCGCAGGCTATCCGACCAGCCGCCTTCAGAGACTCCGCTGTCTCGTTGATCTTCCCAATGCGTGTTTGGAAAGCTGCGAAGACAAGGGAAATACATTAACAAGATGACCAGCAAGTTTCCTACTGGGCAGACAAGGGTCAAGTCCTTACCAGCGGCTGAGTCCGAGGCTCGCTTGTTTGCGGACTCGGCGGCATCCAGGGCCCTCCTCAGGTGACCATCAGTGGTAACCGCCTCCCTCTCAAGCTGCCCAATGCAAGCCCTCACCGCTTCAAGCTCTTCCCTGAGCTTGGCAGCGCCGTCGAGCTCCTCCCTGAGCTTGGAGGCCTCCTCCTCTGAACTTGGTGGTACCTTCAAGCTCTTCCCTGAGCTTGGAGGCCTTTTCCGTTAGCTTGGCGGTCTCTTCAAGCTCCCTTCGGAGCCCGGAGGCCTCGCCTTCAGTAGCTGCAGAGGGTGTTGCACCGAGTTAGCATAACACAAGCGGAAGCAACTGAAGAAGGTTAGACTCATTACCTTGAACATCCTTCTTCAAGGACTCGATCTGCACCTCCTTCACGGCCACCTACTCCTGCACTGTTGATCTCTTGCTGTATAGCAGTGTCGTTCTTCCATAGGGATTGAAGTATAGTTATTAAACAGGTTCTCAAAGCTAAACTAAATGGGACAGTTTTGATGATATTTCCTAGGCCTAACAATAAATCTGACAATGTAACAAGCAACTGACTAGGATTGGGAAAGAAGCAAGATTCAGCAAAGAAAGCAAGGAAACAAGACTAGGAAAGAAATGTTCTCAGATTACATGTCACAGCAAAGGAACCAAGGAAACAAGACTGGGAAAGAAATGTTCTCAGATTACATGTCACAGCAAGGAAGCAAGGAAACAAGACTGGGAAAGAAATGTTCTCAGTTTATAGCAAGGATCGAAGAGAGGTTGATGAAGCTCAGCAGCAATCCAGCAGGAGAAGCAAGGTGTTTTAGACTGGGAAGATCTATCTCTGGCCGAGCTTTCTTCCTTTCCTCTCCCTTCGTTCCCCTCCCCCGTAACCAGCCTCCGAAAAACCCTGGGTACTTTGCTCTTTACCCCTTCAAGTTCTTTTCTTTTACTACTGGTTGCCTCCGTACCTGTCTCTCTCTTTTATTGAAGCTCTGCGTCACCTGCCTGTGACACAGCTGGTTGGAAAAGTTGTGAACTTGGCGATCTGAAGCACGGTTGTGTCAGCTGGCTGTGACACAGGTGAATGAAGCAGCTGGTGAAGTGGCTCCTGTGTCAGCTGGCTGTGACACAGATGACTAGGGCAGTTGTGGACTTGCAATCTGAGGCATGGCTGTGTCAGCTGGCTGTGACACAGCTAATTGAGACAGCTGTGGACTTGCTTAAGCTGGGTCAGCCAGCTGTGGCACAGCTAGTAGACACAGCTTCTGCTTCAAGTTCTTTAAAGCCTCCCGTTTGCTGTCCTTTGTCGAAGAATTATGCGCCTAGTCGTGCATATCTGCAAAATTGTGGTGCAGCCTATAAAAGTATACATGTGAAGATATTCTGCTATTTAGTGACAAGATTGGGCCAAAAGCAATCAAAATCGATGATGATAAACAACTGAAATAGCCCAGGAAAATGATACAAATATAGTGTTTATCACACCCCCACACTTAGATTTTTGCTTGTCCTCAGGCAAAAAGAAAATTGCATTATGCATCCTGATAGCTTAGCTAGCAAGAGTATCCTGCAACCCTGATTTCCTTTGCAATATACCGACATAATTGAATCCTGCTTGTCTTCAACAAGAATCATCTGAATGTCATAATTGCACTAACATGAAATGTACTAAAGATTTCAACTATCTTAAGCTGTCAAATGGGATTTATGTAGACTGTCCAGTAATGAGCTTTGGTTCTGGTTTATTGAATTGTAAAAAGAAAGAGTCAAGCACTGTGGTATTTGTACCACTTATTAGACAATGTGACAAGGTCACTTATTTAAACGGTTTCAAATCCAATGTGGCTGTGCCACTTATGAGAACTGTGACAGAAGTCACTATTCATGGGATTGAAAACAACTGCGGCAATGCTGCTTATTGAGAGCTAGAACCTATAACCAAAGCCACTTTTTATTTCAGCTACCACCGATCCCAGGATCATAGTACCCTACTTAATGGTTTCAGTTAAATAGCTCAATATTGGACTAACTACACAGATCAACATTTGCTTAAGCAAAATAGAAGAAATCTGAAGTAAACCTTAGATTATTGCAATTTGACATCCAGCCTCAACTGTTTCAGACAAGCAGTACTCACTTATATTTTTATATTGCAGAGCATCAAGAATAGCAAAATTTACTTGTATAAGATTGAAGCACTTCATTATAGACGAGCTGACTTAAAGATGTCAAACGAAGTATTGCAACACAACTCACTTGGCCAGAATTTAACCATTAGAAATAAGACAACAGTGAAATGTTCCAAATCATGAGATATAAATGTTGGGACGCAGTGACTGGAATCAATTCACCTAGCCCTGTGTAAAGTGGCTGTGTCCACCTGGGGCTGGCACAGCTGAAGGTTCTCCATCTTCCTTGTCCTTACTGTTTTGCATTGACCATTTTATTTCTACAAAAACAAACAAAACAAAACAAACATAAAACACACCTAGACTAAACAAAAGGAGAAATTAATTTATTTCCAGGTTGCCTCCTAGGAGCGCTTGTTTTAGGTCTTTAGCTCGACCCTCCTGTGTGGACTAGGTTGGATTTGAAACAAGAGTTGTGCTAACTCTTTCCTCCTCCTGAATTGGTTCAGAATCTTCCTCAGAAATTGGTTCTCCATTGATGTAATGTTTCAGATGCTAACCATTGACCAGAAACAATCCTTGTGCAAGGCTTTCTACCTCAACTGCACCATTGGCTAAAACTCTCTTCACAACACAAGGACCATACCATCTTGACTTAAACTTCCTAGGAAACAAATGGAACCTTGAATCATAAACTAGCACTTTCTGCCCTGGGTAGAACTCACGCCTCAAAATATGCTTGTCATGAATGATTTTCTTCTTTTCTTTATAGATTCTTGAGCTTTCATATGCATCATTTCTCAACTCCTCAAGCTCACATAGCTGCAGCTTCCTGCGCTGACCAGCTGTCTTAATGTCCAAATTAAGAGTCCTAATTGCCCACTATGCTTTATGCTCAAGCTCAACTGGAAGATGGCATGATTTACCATAAACTAGCCGAAATGGTGACATGCCAATGGGGGTTTTGTAAGCGGTTCTGTAGGCCCACAATGTATCTGGCAACCGGGTAGACCAATCACCTCTGGGCTTGGAGACTACCTTCTCAAGAATTTGCTTGATTTCCCTGTTTGACAATTCAACCTGCCCATTTGCTTGAGGGTGATAAGGAGTAGTTACTCTATGATTGTGTACACCATACTTTTCCAAGAGCTTCTGCAATTGTGCATTATTAAAGTGAGATCCTCCATCACTTATGACTACCCTTGGGATACCAAACCTTGGGAATATGACTTCTCTAAACAATTTGCACACTGATTTAGAATCAGCATGTATAGTGGGTACTGCCTCCACCCATTTGGACACATAATCCACAGCAACAAGTATGTGTTTATACCCCTTTGACGATGGCAGAGGTCCTATATAGTCAATCCCCCATACATCAAGGAGTTCTACTTCCAAAATATTTTGTTGAGGTATTTCATGCCTTCTGGACATTTTTCCTACTCTTTGACATGCATCACAAGATCTTACATAATTATTGATGTCCTTGAGCATGCTTGGCCAATATAACCCTGCTTGCAGCACTTTTGCTTGAGTTTTAGATGTGCCGGCATGACCACCGTAAGGAGAGGAATGGCAATGAAATATGACACTTTTCATTTTCTCTTCTGGAATACAGCGCCTCATAATGCCATCAGAGCAAAATTTGAACATGTATGGCTCATCCCAATAGTATTGTTTGGCATCATGCATGAATTTCTTCTTTTTCTGATAATTCAATCCCTCAAGTGTGATGTTGCAGACAAGATAATTAACTAAATCAGCATACCATGGTGATTTCCTCTCCACCTGTGTCACCACATGTGACACAGGCGGTTGAGACAGCTGCAAATCCACCTGTGTGACGTTCCCTTCCACCTGTGTGACTTTCATAAGTTGCTCTCCAGACAGAGAATCGTCAATCTTGTTTTTCTGTCATTTCTTGGTTAGATATCCTGGATAGATGATCTGCAACCAAGTTTTCCACTCCTTTCTTATCCCTTATTTCCACATCAAACTCTTGCAACAAAAGTATCCAACGAATCAGCCTTGGCTTGGCATCCTTTTTACTCAACGGAAACTTAATGGCTACATGAGCAAATAAGCTCTGAACTTGTCAAAAGCATATACTACAGCCAAGAGCTCCTTTTCAGTGGTTGTGTATTTTGTTTGTGCATCATCAAGAGTCTTGCTTGCATAATATATGACATGAAGTGATTTTCCCTTTTCTGCCCAAGTACTGCTCCTATTGCATAATCACTGGCATCACACATAAGAATAAATGACAGTTCCCAATTTGGTGGTTGCACAATTGGAGCAGTAACTAAAGCTTCTTTGAGCTTGCAAAAGGCTTCCATGCAATCATCTCCAAAGACAAATGGCACATCATTATTCAGCAGATTAGTCAATGGCTTTGCAATTTTTGAGAAATCTTTTATAAAGCGCCTATAAAACCCTGCATGTCCCAAGAAACTCCTGATTTCCTTGACATTCACTGGGGGTGGCAACCAAGCTATCACTTCTACCTTTGCCTTGTCTACTTCAATGCCCCTGGCAGATACAAGGTGGCCAAGAACTATTCCTTTCCTTGCCAGAAAATGGCACTTCTCCCAGTTTAACACAAGGTTGTGCTCCTTACAGCGCTGCAGAACAGTTTCCAAGTTCTTTAAACAGTCCTCAAAATCATGCCCATAAACTGTGAAGTCATCCATGAAGACTTCCATGATTTTCTCTATCAAGTCGTTGAAAATGGACATCATACACCTCTAAAAAGTTCCTGGTGCGTTGCAAAGGCCGAAAGGAAGCCTTCTATATGCGAATGTGCCATAGGGACAGGTGAAAGTGGTTTTCTCCTGATCATTAGGATGTATAGGAATTTGCAAGAATCCTAAGTACCCATCCAAATAACAGAAGTACTCATGGCAAGCTAATCTTTCTAACATTTGGTCTATGAAGGGAAGTGGGAAATGATCTTTTCTGGTTGCCTTGTTGAGTTTTCTGTAATCAGTGCACATTCTCCATCCTGTAACAGCCCTTGTTGGAATTAGCTTCCCTTGATCATTTTCAACTACTGTCATCCCTCCTTTCTTTGGCACAATGTGTATTGGACTCACCCATTCACTATCTGAAATGGGGTATATAATATCTACAGATAATAGTTTCAGTACCTCCTTTTTAAACTACTTCTTGCAAGGTTGGATTCAATCTCCTTTGGTGTTCCCTGGTTGGCCTACTTCCATGTTCAAGATAAATTCTATGAGTGCATTTATCTGAGCTTATTCCAATCATGTCTTCAATTGAGTATCCTATCACTGATTTGTATCTTCTTAGCACTTCCAACAAGCTATTCACTTGAACTTCTGTGAGAGAAGCATTAACTATCACTGGGAATTGTTTCTCTGAATCCAAGAATTGATATTTCAGATGAGGAGGTAGGTGTTTCATCTCAACTATTTTATGAGGTTTTGCAATAATCTCACATTCAGAAGGCTCATCTACTAACACTTCAACTTGTGCTACTAAACTTGATTCTGCAGGAACATCTTTTTGATAGAGATCAGTCCATACTTCATTTATTGGAGCAATTTCTTGGCTTCCTTGATATACTTCTGCAACACACTGCTCAATAACATCAAGCTTGAAGCATTGCTCAGCACCTTGTGGTATATGTGTTGGATGCTTCTTGTCAAAAGCACCTCCTCTTCTCCAAATTGGAGTTTAAGCTTAGCACCCTTCACATCAATGATAGCACTGGCAGTTGCAAGAAATGGGCGCCCAAGAATGACTGCTTCAGAATTATCTTCCATTGCCAGGACCACAAAATCTACTGGATAGGCAAATTTGTCAACCATGATGGGTATATCATATAGCATTCCTGCTGGGTGCCTAAAAGTCCTATCTGCCAATTGCAAAGTCAAGGCAGCAGGTTGTAATTCACCTAGCGACAGCATTTCGCACACTGAAAGTGGTAAGACACTCACTGAGGAACCCAAATCACAGAGAGCATTGAATTTCTTTGGTCCAACAATGCAAGGGATGCAAAAGCTGCCAGGGTCATTTAGCTTTTCAGGCAATTTGTGCTAAATAATAACACAGCACCATTTTGTCATTGTTACTATTTGTGGCTCATCTAAGCTTCTCTTCTTGGTGATTAACTCCTTGAAGAATTTTGCATATATTGGGATATGAGTCACTGCATTAAGAATAGGAATGGTAATCTGTACTTCCTTCATTTTCTTTCTCTCTGGAAATGGAACCTTGGATGTGTTACAAGCTTCTGTGACTGACTTTCCTTTCTCTGATTGCAAATTGACTGAAGCTGGAACTGGTTGTTCTTTTGTGGACTCGTTCTGATCAGTTGGCTCAGCAGTCCGTGGAAGACTCACTACTGGTGTTCTCAGAGCTGTCGGTTTATAAGCAATTGAAGCTGGAATGGTCGGAGTTGCCATTATGACATCCCCTTTTGTTACCGGTGACACAGGTGCTGCCTGTGACACAGGTACTGCCTGTGGCACAGGTGCTACCTGTGGCACAAGTGTAGCAACTTTACCAGATCTTGTAGTTATAGCCCCACAATGCCCTTTTGGATTAGCTTCAACTTGAGATGGGAGTTTGGCCTCAGTAGGGGCTTGCTGTTTAGTCAAGACCATAGTCTCCACCATCATCTGAAGGTAGTCTTTTATACCATTTAGCTCAGTCCTCAGTTCTTTCACCTCCCTACTTGTTTCTTTCACTTCTTTCTCCAAGATTGCTTCTGATTGAGCACTCTGCTGCCTGTGCTGCTGGAATGCTGGTTGTTGAGGTCTGAAGCCTTGATTTGATGCGTTCGACGAAAATGCAGAAGTGCTTTGGCTGTTGTTTCTATAGGACAAGTTAGGATGCTGTCTCCATTGAGGATTGTAGCTCTGAGAAAATGGTCCTTGTCCTTGTGGGTAATTCACTTCTGAAATAGGTTGGACTGAGGACTCTGTGGCACTCCATGCAAATGTCCTTGAATTCCACACACATTGCAAGCTTGAGCTGACTGTGCTGGTTGAGGAACTATTCCAGCTGACTGAATTGATGAAATACTAGCTTGCATTTGTGCCATTGATTGGGTTAAGTTATTAATTTTAGCAATCAAGGCATCTTGAGGATCCAGCTGATACATTCCTGGCTTCTGTGGTGTGACTACTCTTTCACTTGACCACTGAACATGATGTGTGGCTATGCTCTCGATAAGTGTGAATGCCTCATTAAGTGTCTTGTTCATTATCCCTCCTCCTGCAGAAGAATCAACAAATGATCTGGTCTGAGGTGTCAACAAATGATCTGGTCTGAGGTGTCAATCCCTTATAAAATGTCTGCAGAACAAGCCACCTTTCCAATCCATGATGAGGGCACATTCTGATTAAATTCTGGTATCTATTCCAAGCATCAAACAAGCTTTCCCCATCAAACTGCATGAAACTTGTGATCTGATCCCTGTAAGCATCTGCTTTCATTGGTGGAAAATACTTCTCAAAGAAGGCTTGCAACAAATGTTCCCATGTATCCTTCTAACTTGCAGGGAGAGTATTCAGCCATGCCTTTGCCGAGTCACGCAGTGAGAATGGGAACAATTGCAACCTGATAGATTCTGGTGGAACTCCATTAAACTTCATGGTGTTGCAATACTCCAGAAACTGAGTGATATGCTCATGAGGATCTTCCAATGCTGAGCCACCAAATCTTGACTGCTGCACCATGGTGATGAGAGCTGGCTTGATCTTAAAATTGCTTGCTTCTATAGTAGGCTAAATAACATTGGCTGTAGCACTTTGATGGTTGGGAATCCAGAGATCTCTGAGTAGAGGTTTTGCCATTTCTTTCTTCTTTGCTGCTCTTAGCTCTTCTCTGATTTCTGCAAGTGTCTTTCCAAGCTCGGAATCACTCACCAAGAGGTTTCCTCTTGCTCTTGTTTGCATTCAACAACAGCCTGCAGTCTGGAAGATTGTCCTTATCTACTCTAAAGCCCAGATAACACGTGTTAAGGGTTAGTTTCCTAATAAGCCGAAGCAGAAGGTTAACGACCGAAAAACACAGAAAACAGGAACACTGTTAATAAATTAGATCTACTACTATAGCTTAGTCTATGACACTAATGCTCAACAACTACAGACAATCCCCGGCAACGGCGCCAAAATGATCTCTTGCTGTATAGCAGTGTCGTTCTTCCACAGGGATTGAAGTATAGTTATTAAACAGGTTCTCAAAGCTAAACTAAACGGGATAGTTTTGATGATATTTCCTAGGCCTAACAATAAATCTGACAATGTAACAAGCAACTGACTAGGATGGGAAAGAAGCAAGATTCAGCAAAGAAAGCAAAGAAACAAGACTGGGAAAGAAATGTTCTCAGATTACATGTCACAGCAAAGGAAGCAAGGAAAACAAGACTGGGAAAGAAATGTTCTCAGATTACATGTCACAGCAAGGAAGCAAGGAAACAAGACTGGGAAAGAAATGTTCTCAGTTTACAGCAAGGATCGGAGAGAGGTTGATGAAGCTCAGCAGCAATCCAGCAGGAGAAGCAAGGTGTTTTAGAC
The DNA here is from genome assembly GCA_019208055.1 of Stipa capillata. Classification (NCBI taxonomy): domain Eukaryota; kingdom Viridiplantae; phylum Streptophyta; class Magnoliopsida; order Poales; family Poaceae; genus Stipa; species Stipa capillata. Next base: position 651 of record JAGXJF010001613.1, on the reverse strand, counting down.
TGGGAAGATCTATCTCTGGCTGAGCTTTCTTCCTTTCCTCTCCCTTCGTTCCCCTCCCCCGTAACCAGCCTCCGAAAAACCCCTGGGTACTTTGCTCTTTACCCCTTCAAGTTCTTTTCTTTTACTACTGGTTGCCTCCGTACCTGTCTCTCTCTTTTATTGAAGCTCTGCGTCACCTGCCTGTGACACAGCTGGTTGGGAAAGTTGTGAACTTGGCGATCTGAAGCACGGTTGTGTCAGCTGGCTGTGACACAGGTGAATGAAGCAGCTGGTGAAGTGGCTCCTGTGTCAGCTGGCTGTGACACAGATGACTAGGGCAGTTGTGGACTTGCAATCTGAGGCATGGCTGTGTCAGCTGGCTATGACACAGCTAATTGAGACAGCTGCGGACTTGCTTAAGCTGGGTCAGCCAGCCGTGGCACAGCTAGTAGACACAGCTTCTGCTTCAAGTTCTTTAAAGCCTCCCGTTTGCTGTCCTTTGTCGAAGAATTGTGCGCCTAGTCGCGCATATCTGCAAAATTGTGGTGCAGCCTGTAAAAGTATTCATGTGCAGATATTCTGCTATTTAGTGACAAGATTGGGCCAAATGCAATCAAAATTGATGATGATAAACAACTGAAATAGCCCAGGAAAATGATACAAATATAGTGT
>JAGXJF010001612.1:0-118495 GCA_019208055.1 Stipa capillata | reverse complement strand
CGAGGCAGAGAAGATACATTTCACGTTGGCCAATCGAGACAGGTCATAACAATGCTATCCGGGACGCCTAGACTTCTGTGGGTGTGTTCTTGGGGCGGGCCAAGTTCATGGCAGCAACGCATTATGCCTATCAATGCATAAAAATGCCCGGCCCGAAAGGCGTCCTCACGATAAAGAGTTCCCCCAAAGAAGCACTCCTCTGCGACAAGCGCAGCCTCGACCTCGCAGAACAACATCAACTCTCTAGTCGAGACACCGATGCAACGGCACGCGCCTCCACATCGTCAAGACCACCGCCGCTACTACGAGCGACAACTTCGGAAAGTACCCCCTCCAAGTCGGAAGAAAAAATTCCATGACTAGATCAGAACTGGGGGAAAAACAGGGCCTTTTTCCTCAGCAGGACACGGTTCCACAGGAAAAGCTGCCTGATCTAGGTCGCTCGTACCAGCTGCCAAAAGGTCATGTCCCTTAGAGAGTCCCTCACGCAAGTACCTTCGGTATGGTTGCATGGCCATCGCCCCCTCATCAGCAAAGTCCAAAGTTGTGCCAGCTCCGGCCCTGAAGATCGTCAAGCTACGAACAAGTCGATGATAAGACACTCCGGGCGCCGCCGCCCAGCATGCGCACTCAACGAAGTTTCGTCAGCAGGTCACGACAGGAAGGACGCGAGTCTCTGGGACAACGGCGACAAGCTGAAGGAGGGGGGGGACGGCTTATTTTTTTAGTTTCCTAGAATGCCTTTCTTACAGTAGCTTGTAAAAGACACAGTTTCGAAATACATCAAGTTTCTAGTTCGATATATAATTTTTCAGACTACCTATCCGAGAATGCCCGTCGAATAAAATAGTCAGGGGCTAGATAAGTATATGGCGAATTGGTGTACGCATACGAGCACTGATCTTTCTCGGCCTGCACGAAGGGGAAGGTTTCGTACTACAACCGTCAGGGACGCGAGGAAAACCCCTTAACGTGTCTGCATGTGATAGGGGAAGCCACTGAGCCCCCCCCACTTGACCAGACCTAACGTTTCTCGACCTCAAGTAAAGGAAGGGAAAGGAGGTGCGAATATGACTAGACCAACGGAACCCATACGCTCATTCACGTCCCCGATTACTTTGAACAGAAGGCATCACGGGTAGAACGTAATGCGGTCATTAGCAGGGCAAAAATGTGGAGCTTACTAGCTTATGCCCAGTACCCCGGCAAAACAGCGGAGCACGAGTTGTCGCTACGACCGGGAAAACTAGGCGGGGACCCCTTAACGTGTTTACTGATGACGAGGAGCCACGGAGCCCCCCATCCGACTAAACCTAAGGTCTGGTCAACCTCAGTTCACGGTAAAAACAGCACAACTCGTAGATCCTGAGTCAGGGGAAGAAGCAATGAGTTCAAACAAGTCCACAACAAACCCCGCATACGACAAGTATTTTGCAAGAGCAGACAAATACTGTGAAAAGAACCCAAGTTTTCAGAAAACAAAAAACACGCAAGATTAATCGCACAGTTACTGACAATTGTCTGGTACAAATTCCTATTCTATTTAGCTAGACTAGACACCTGGACCCGATCACCGAAGGCATCCGCCGCACTCTGCATAGCGTCAAGAAGCTCCTCCTCCCTACCGGCGGGCAGGTCGGCGGCCAGGGCCTTCAGTGACAAGTCCGGGTGCTGACACCGGAGAAGAGCCAGGGCAAAAGCCAGGGCGTCCCGCACGCCCTGCTGAAGCTCATCTTCAAGAAGCTTTTCGAGAAGAGGCTTCAACCGAGAGCCCGACGCCACGAGATCCTCCAACCGGGTAGCAGGTGAAGGACGGGGGAGGATGGCAACTCCAACTTCAATGAGCACCTTCTCGAGCGTATCAACCGCTGTGCTCAAGGTCCTCCTCCAGTTTTCCCGCATAGGTGTTGCTCCTTTGCAAGGAAGACTTCGCTTCTGACAAGGGGGCCTTCGACACCCGGAGCTCAGCCTCGGCCGTCTCCCTCTTCTTCTCGGCTTCCCGGAGGCACTTCTACAACTCCTCCTTCTCCGTGCACCAGTTCCCCGACTCCTCACAGAGTTTCTTCAGCTCCTCGTTTGCCGCTCGGGTAGACTCCAGCTCGGTTTGAGCCTTCTCGAGCAAAGGAATCCGGGAGATGGCGATCTAAAAATAGCAAGGTCAGTATCGATTACCGTACACGTTTTATCGCTGACATTTTTATTTACCTGTAGCAAAAACGCCAGGCCGACGCTCTTTGGCACCAAGGGTTCCGGCGCAGAAGGCTCCACCTGCTCAACCGACGCCGACGCTGGTCTTGGTGGCAGGGGATGTTCCTCGGCGGTCCCTCCCGTCGGGATGCCGGTGGGAACGATGGTAATCCTAACCGGAGGAACTTCCAAGTCAGTTCGTCATCAAAACAAGAAGCGAAAGGAACTCCGGAGAGGGCCAGGAAAAATACACTCACCTTGTACGCTTCGCATGGGGAAGGAATCCCTTGGACGAAGCATCAGGGCCTCGCTTCTCAGAGGAGGCCAACGGCGCCTTTCCCTTTGCCGTCGCCACCGCTTCCCTACGAGTAGTCGAGGGAGGAGGTGTCGGTTCTCGTGGAGGAAGGTCGCCCGCTTCGCGCTGCCCGACAAGCTACTCCTGTTAACCTACTCGGGGAACGCACGGAGAAAAGCTAGCCGGGTAAAGAGTTCTAACCTGAGGCTGGGGATCTGGCGGAGGAGGAGAGTTACAGGTAGGGGGCTCTACTCGGGTGTCCTCCTTTGCCGCCGTGGCCCTGGATGGACCTCCCACCTCCCTCTTTGGAGATTGGCCCGGTCTCCCCTAGGATCTCAACATCCTCATCCTGAACGGAGGCGCCAGCACATTCGGCCTCCAAGTCAAGGCCTCCGTGGCCTGCTCGCTGCAGAGACGAACTCGAAGGTGATTAGTATTACCGTACGAGTGACCAACAAAACGCCAGACAAGGTAAAGGACTTCCGACTTACCGAGAGATTTCTTTTTGGTTGTCAGGGCTGAGCCTTAGGATAGGCAACGGCACCCCGGTCCGCCCGCCTGGGGGAGACTGCTCGAACAGGTTGCTCAACCTATTCTGAAGCTCCTCGGGGGACAGATCTACACAATCTAAAATGATCAAAAACAAGTTGGAAGTCGCACCGACTAGCATGACACAGGAAGGGGCAAAATACCTACCAATGTCAAAATCCCTTGACTGGTCTTGCCCCTCCGGGTGTTGGAAATATGCCCTAGAGGCAATAATAAAGTTGTTATTATTCTATTTTCATGTTCATGATTAAGTTTATGTTCTATGCTAAAATTGCATTGGTTCTTGAATATGAGATTCAGAGGAAAACCTAATTGCATGTGTGGAATAATAAACACCATTCAGATCCCTAGTCAGGCCTCTGGACTAGCTCATGTATTGTTGATGATCTTGTTTTCCTGATCATGGGCATTGTTAATGTAACAAGGATGCCGGCAATAATGGGAACACATTGTTAGGGTAACAATGGTGTTGGATAGACCCCTTATGAGATACTGCGAGATCACTTCGTCAATATGTTGTCAGTATCTTCTCATGATGTGTTAACGTTTACTTGCGTCCTTAGACCATGAGAATATCATAGACCTGGATACCGGATGGTTGCTTTGGGGTCATCAAACGTTACGCCGTAACTGGGTAATTATAAAGGTGACTTCCAGGTACACCAGAAAGTATATCGTGGTTCTAGATATGTCAAGACTGGGATTTGCCCATCCGGCGATGGAGAGATACACTCTGGGCCCACTCGGTATTACGGTGTCCAGCATCGCCTGGCCAGGTATTGTGACTAAAAGGTTAGTCACGGGGATACCGGAATACGGAAATGAGAAAAGAGTACAAACGGTAACGAGGATAACTAGGTATGGTGATCAAGGAGTTGATCACAGGGATACCGTCAAAGTCTCGCCTCGGGTTGTGTAATGTATCGTGAGGCAAAAGGAATTGTATGCGACAATACAAGGTTTGCTCGATAAAGATCTTCGATGATATGTGGGAGTCGTTATGGTGTCCAGATCCCGCTGACGATTATTGACGGAATGTATTCCGGACATGTCCACATATACTCGAACCTATAGGGTCACACGCTTAACGTTTTAGCGACATTTAGGAATGCTACGATTTATGGAGAACGAGAGAGAAGGGTTCCGAAAGTGTTTCGGATGATCTCGAAAGTGTTCCGGGAGGTCCCGGATGGTTCCGGTGATGTCCGGAAGTGTTCCGGAAAGTATTGGAAGGTTCTAGAAGGTTCTGGAAGGTTTTAGAAGGTTCTAGAAGGTTCTAGAAATTCTAGAAGGTTCTGGAAGGTTCTAGAAATTCTAGAAGGTTCTGGAAGGTTCTAGAAATTCTAGAAGGTTCTAGAAGGTTCTAGTGGAGTTGGACTCCAATTCCAACAGGGTGTCCCTGCTGGAGTAGGACTCCACCTGCCTAGGGAGAGCTGCCCCAACCCCTATAAATAGAGGGGCAGGGCACCTCAAAGGGTATCCCAAGCAGCCCCAGAGGCAGCCCTAGTCCTTGGACTAAACCCCTAGGCCGGCCATCTCTAGATTGGCCACAGCCTTCTTTTTCTCTCTCTTCTAGATTGGATCTAGTACAGCTGCCGGCGCGCTGCTGCTTCTCCTTCTCGTAGATCCCCGCTGTTCTTGTGTGCTGGTCCACACATTACCGCGGTATCGCTGATCCGGTACGCGTGGATACCTCGGAGACGTCGTATACTTCGGCGTTTGATCGGGCGAAACTATTCACGAGGAGATCGCTCTCGCGGCTGGGAGGTATAACCTAGCTGCGGGAGTCTGCGGACTTCATCGACATCGGTCAACTTTTCCGCTGCATTGACGTGATCGTCGAAGGTATGATATCGTTACCTACACCTCGATAGTGTTTCTTGGTTTGGTTTCGTGCGCGAAAAATTTTGTTTTGCGTAGCGCGTTCCCCAACACCGGGACCGTCCAGGCAGGCTGGATCCTTGACCGAAGAGGGCTAAGCCACCACCGAAGGAAATCTTCTGCGACATCCCACGCCGACAAGCCTTTGGTGGCGAGATTGGCTATGTCACCGACAAGTGCCTTGAGCTGTTTTGTCTCCTTCGGGGTTTCCGCCCAACACTTCGCCGGGAGAGGAGCCAGGCCTCGGTAGTTGATCCCGGAGAGAGGTGGGGGCTGGCAGTAGAACCACCTCGAGTGCCAGCCCGACCACGATGACTTCCAGGAGGAGGGAATGTAGGCATCCTTCTTCCCCTCCCGGAGTCGGAACCCGGCGCCACCGATGACTCCTCCACCGCTAACCTTCATCGGCGGAGGTTGTAGAAGAACCTCCACAGCTCCAGGCTCGGTCGGATGCCGAGGTACGCTTCGCACAAATGTGCGAAGACCGCCAGCATCAGGACTGAGTTCGGGTTGAGGTGAATCAACTCGATCTTGTAGAACTGGAGCACGAGGAGGAAGAAGTGTGACGGTGGGAGTTGGAATCCGCACCTAAAATCTACGAAGACGACGACCCAATCTGTATTCGGACTGGGGACCGTCTCCTTCACGGCCTCCCGGGACAGGCACGAACACCTCCGGGAGGATCACCTCCTCGGCCACGAGTCTTTTGAGGGCGGAGGAATCCATCACCGAGGCTTCGAATTCGGGGATGGTGGAAATTGGCTCCCCCAAAGCATCCCCCGACGACTTCTTGGGCTCAAGGGACTTCCTTGCGGTGCTCTTCTTGCCCATTTTGGTTCCGGCTGATCGGCGATGGAAGCAAGAGGTTTTGGCAAGGGGCGCGAGGGAGAAGATGGGGGGGAGCGAGAAATGCTAAGGGACAGAGAGTAATGTGGGCAAAAACCCCGATTCTTGGTTCCTTAAGGGATTTTTAATCTTCGCCTGACGAGCGTGGTTAACGGCACGATCCGTTCCATCGCATTTAATGCGGGCAGTTGCTTTTTCCGCATACGAGGCGTTGCGCGGGAAAAAGAGGGCCTGACAAACCCACGACCCCGACAAGCGCGTCGTGTTACGGCTCACGTCAGCCGCACAGCGGCGCAGAAAAAAAGAAAGATTCTTCATCACCACGCGAAATTTCCGCCACGACGTTTCGGTTTTCCAGAAATCCGCCAGGCAAGACGCGTGCCCGTGATCAACGGACCAGATCGGCTAGGAAAGAACTTTGGGTTTTTTCCAGAGAATTGCTCCGATATATCTGTCACGACTACTCGGTAGGGATTAAGCCTACTCGGGAGAATTGTCGACAAGGACCACCCGGTTCGCCTAATCAGAGCTGCTCCCTGAGAAGAGCAGATTTTTTTACAGAACAGTCATAGCCTCACTTCACGTACTGATGGGGGGCTTGATGATGTATAGTATGATATCCTGTATATCAGAAGGTATCCGCGTACGATTTCCTGGGCTTCCAGAAGGGTACTGCGTATATAGTAAGGATCCCCAGAGCGCAAGGTAACCCCTCAAAAAAGGGAAGATATCCCTTAAACTAGGAAGTCAAATCCCGACGTTCAAGGAAGCCGGAGTCCTACTCGGGCGTAAGTCCATGTCCAGTACGACTCTGGGGACCTCCTATATAAGGATCAGCAACCCCATAGGGGAGGACAGGTCTTTCGAGTCGCACAGCGAGTTGAGCCAGATCCCAGGAAGTGAAGCCCTAGAAGACCCGCTGCCTCGAAGGAGTTGAGTCCCGCGGGATTAGTTAGATTAGTCTGTGACTAGGCCTAGGGTAGCCACTAACACACACCCCATTGTAAAGACGTTTTCTCCATCAATATATACGAACAGGACGCAGGTTATTATCCTAAGGGAGGCCCGAACCTGTATGAAAAAGGGCTATCCCCTGTTGTCAGATCTCGTGGCCTTGGGCCCTAGAGGTCCCTACCCCCTCAGTATCACCGTTCCACGAATACCGTAAGATCGCCGATTCACCGATCGTCGACAGTAAGTTTCACCCAGAGTAGAATAGAAGGAATAGAGAGAGAGGGAAATCATCGAGCATCCGGCCCTAGCTCAGCGAGCTCAACAAGTTTCAACAAGGATCATTGATCCGGTATTCATTCCTTCGTAGAGGCAAGTCAACACAACCTAAAGATGTAATTAAGCATGGCTAAGCATATCTCTACTCTATTCAGAATAAAACCTATAATCTACTCAGGGTATCAAGTCAACATGGCGACAAGCGGAAAGGTAAAGGTGTGTCAATCGACACGCTAGCTACTGGATTAAAACAGCATGCATGTTTATAAACAATAAAATATAATGACTTTGAAAATATAGGATCAACATGATCAAGAAAAGGGGCATGCCTTCATTGACGAGTTGGTCTTCTTCTGCAGGAACTTGACCTTACCCAACTTCGCTACTTCCTATTCGTCGCAACAGCAAAATGTGCAAGGCAAATAAATATAAATCCAAATTAAATATCAAATGGAAATACTAGAAGATAGGGCTAGCAAGGTTGGATAGGTGTCAAAGGGCAAAAGCAAAGGGATAGGATTGTCGAAAGACAACTAGGAAGGTGTGAGATTATATATCTCAACCAGATAGAGTACATGTACTCAAAAGATGGTCTTCCGGATCAGATCATTCTGGAAAAAGGATAGATTTATGGGATAGAATTTGCATGTCAAATGACTCAAGTTAATCCATATGCGGGATAGGGATAGATGTGCAACTGGGAACAAGATATGGTTGATGACAATAATAGCACAACGTTATGATTAAACTTGGAAACATGACATACTACTAAAATAAGCATAACATATCATACTAGTACACAAGCAAAGTCCTGGCATGCTAGTCGGTTAGAAATGATAATAGACGACATGACAATCTATATGAACTACCACGCAACATACAACTAGACATCATGTAACAAGCTAGACAGACTAGACATGAAATCGAGATTAGGCAAGGCATAGCATAGCACCAAACATATAATCGTGCAGTCATAATCTAATAACCATCATTAATAATACAAACGGTGATTAAACTATATGACCAAATAACAACTAGCATCTACATCACATGCATCATACATAATATGCAATTTATGACATAAACATTAACTCTACTCATGCTATTGTGTGTACAATGCAGCAATCAACCTAAACGTACTACACATAACAATAACAACATTTTAGTAAAGAAAGATTATTGGCAACATATATGCATATATTATAATCTATACCTAAAGATTAACCATGTATGTGTGAGTATACACCACCTTATGGAAGTGTAACATAAGATATCAATCTATGCATTCTAGTACCTACATATTATATGACCATCAACTAACAGACGATATGATTAAATAATAATTCAGTAAGGGCTTATTATTCCAACACGTAGATTGTCAACAATATTAAGTCTAATTATATAAATATCTCTATATGCAACTACATGATTATGCCACATAAAGTCATATTGAACATGTGCAACTTAATCGTGTTTAAACAAACAATTAAATTATACACATGAATAAAATAATGTGTCAACCATTGCATGACGGATTATTATCTAAAACATGGATTAGCCTATGTATATATGCATAAATATATACACATAGCTGCATCTGTAAATCACATGAAATGCAACGAACAAATATGAGACATATGTGTGATCTTAACCATATTATACACAGAGGTTACCATTATGGCTAAATATTTTACCACGCCATTAGTTAAAACAGGAAGCATCTATATATATAATAAATTTATATTTTGCATAACATCATGTCATACTTCCATTTAAATCTACACATATATATCTTATCATGTTATCTACACATGGTGACATGGGAATCATAACATGTTTATTAAACAATCATCATCACGTGTGATTAAAGGCACTAACATGCTAGTAAGCAACCTTATGCCATATACAATAATAATCTTATGCGTGCTAGTAGATGTACATTATACAAAGATCAACTACCATATGATATGTCATATTAATATCAGCTTAGTAGAATTATGCTTCTACTATTATAGGTTATATGCAATATTAGGTTCGGTTATATATTGTATAACACAATACATGTGAACATACATAAGGTCATGCAATATGAACCTTATTAAATATGAATAAATTTATCCGCAATATAAATAAGATTGAACTAACATGATTAATTACATGATAAATTCTAAGCATGAACATTACATAAATAGAAGCAAGGACTATATAAGAACCAAGCATATGAATATATGAAACTATAGTCTAACATAATATGCAATTTAATTTGGTGATCAAACAATGATGAAAAACATTATAGATGAACATAAGGTGATGTGGGTGATTTTGGATAGAGATTAATGGTGGAAAAAAATGGCATAATGTGCCACAAGATGATACAAGATTAATTATATGGGTGGTGGCGACGTTCGCAACACAAAACGGTTGGAACGGATTATAGATTGGTTCTGGACAGACTGGACGGTTTTGGTTGCTGCACGATGCTCGCTCAACGAAATCGCAATCCGCCAATTGGGTTAGAAACTAGACATACAGAGGCACAATTCTACCAAAGAGTTTTAGATAATTCTTAACGAGTCAAGGGGAAAGATCTGACAAGTTAGGTGGTCTGCAGATCGAATTTGGACATCCGCGGATAGCATGTCGGAGACGGATCAATTCCCGCCAAACGGCTACATGGATCAAGGAGAAAATTTACAGAGGTGTTTATAGATACCTAAGGAATAACTTGACCGAAGGGATTGATGATAAACTCAACGGATCAACTGCAAAGGAGGTGATAATGCCGAGCTACTGTTTCTATAATCAAATCTGGACATGACCAGCACACAAAGAAACTTGATTTCCTGGAGATTTGACCATTGAATTGCCTTTAAATTTTGTGGAGATGATCTTGACAACATTATCCAGGATCCCACCAAATGGATCTTGAAAAGGAGGTCCGAGCTGACGAGGGCGTCGTTCCAATCTAGATGCACGTGCAGAAAATCTGGGTGCAAACAGCACGTTAGTATTTGGAGATTTTCTGATGATTGCACCGTTGGATCTTCACGAAATTTTGCAGAGAGGTAGAAGGAAAGGTTAAGAACAATGTCACCGAAGGGATTTGCCAAAAGATGTTCGAGCCGACAGGAATTGGAAAAATACTGAGGTGGGACGTGCTGTTCAGGAACTGCACGGGAAGAGAAGGGGGGTGGCGGCTGTTTAGAGGGTGTGGGGGCTAGGGTTTCGTGGGAAAAGAGTGTGGGGGAGTAGGGAAAAGGTGGGAGGGGTGTGGGGTATTTATAGGAGGGTTAAGGAAAGATATTTGGATCAAATTCTATTGGAATAGAGGTGGCGACGCATGCTGCGCTACGCAGAACTCGCCAGAGTGGCTGCTCAAAGGAGGAAAAGAGGCAGCGGGGCGCCGAGTGGAGATGGGCTGGGACGGTGTGGCCAAAGAGAGAAGGAGAAAACCAAAAATAAGAATAAAAGAACAAACGAGCTTGATTAAATACCAAACGAACTCCGAATTTAACCACAGCCTCTATAGGTCATATAATGACACCATGCCAAGTTTCATATTTTTCAGACCACATTTACATTTTCTTTTAAATTCAAAAACCATTTACTACAAGTTAGTGTTTGAATTTTCCCATACAGACTTTTGAATTTTCCAATATTTTATTCCATAACACCTAAATATATACTCACAAACTTAAATATGATTTTTCTACCAATTTTGTGCAATTTTTTAATGTACTTGTAGTTCAAATTTGAATTATATCCTTTAAATACCTAGAAATACATTTAATGCCCTAAAAATAGAAAACTAACCCTAAAAAATGCTAACTTTTTACATGAAACTTTAAATGGTCTATATTCAATGTATAAAAAAGTTGGAATATAATCCTACACCTAAAACCCTAAAAATAGCCTAAATACCCTAAAACCCCAAAATATTACTAGTGGCGTGCCCACCACCAGCACGCCACTAATAAGATGTTACTAGTGGCGTGTGCCACAACCCGCACGCCACTAATAAGAACTTACTAGTGGCGTGCGTCACCACCCGCACGCTACTAATAACATAGCCCATATAACCCCCCGCGTGGGACTCGGGCAAATTTCCCCAAGTCCAAATCCTTAGCGCCGCCGTGCCTCCTGCGCCCGTGCTCTGCCGCCCGTGTGTGCTCCTCCTTCGTCGGCCACCCCACCACACCCGACTCACCGCCGCCCTCCTCCACCAAGCCGGAGCCGCTTCCCCCGACGCCGTCGTCCATCGCAACAAATCGTCGCCCCTCATCCACAGTAACGGATGAGGATCCGTCGACCTCGTCCTCCCGCTTCAGCCGTCCCGTCGTCCACCTCACCGGAGCCACTCCTACGACGAACTCGTCCACCGCACCCGAGCCATATTCCCTCGGCACCGTCTTACGCTGCCTCAAATCTGCTTCCCCGCCGCCGACAGCCACCGCAACCGCAGCACCCTCAACGACTCATCAGATGAAGCTGAGGCCTACACGGCGCCGCAAAAGAGGTTGTACACTCATCGTATCGCTTGTTACTGTACCTTTGTGTTGATCTCTTAGAGTCTTACTTCAGATTAGAGATAGGTGCCAAAGTTAACTTTGTGCGGTTTGTCCCATTTCAGCCGCGCCGTCCACCACCTCACCGGAGCTGCTCCAATGACAGAAGCATCCACCGCACCGGAGCTATTCACGGCGGCAAAAAATGCTGCCACGGCGGCGAAAAACGCTGCCACGGTGGTGAAAAACTAAACCCTAAACCTAAACCTAGAGCCTAAACCCTAACCTAAACCTAAACCCAGATTTTTTTTAGGCCCACATAATGTACTAGTGGCGTGTGGTCAGCACAGCACGCCACTAACAAGAAATGTTACTAGTGGCATGTGGTCAGTACAGCACGCCACTAATGACAACATATAAACATTTTTTGGGCCTGCAAACCATACTAGTGGCGTGGTCTACTGGGGGCACGCCACTAATAGCCATATCTATTAGTGGCGTGGGCACTTCAGTGAACGCCACTGGTAATTCTTACTAGTGGCGTGCGTATTGGGGCACGCCACTAATAAGTCTGTTACTAGTGGCGTGCTGGGGCCACGCCACTAGTAACAATTACCAGTGGCGTGATACTAGTGGTGTGCCCTGGGCACGCCACTAATAGACTTTTGGGCACGCCACTAATAGGGGGGTTCTGCACTAGTGAGAGTCTCAAAAGGAGAGGAAACGCACAAAAGCTGAATGGGATGCTGAGTAGATGAAGGAAGCTATAACGGACTCACTCAAAGAAAAGATGGCTAAAATGTTTGAGCTACTCAAAGCGCAGCAAATGGATGAAGGAACCCTTGGAAGCGCCGGTGGTCGACGGAGTAGCTGCGCATCCGTTGATGTTGTTGACAATAGCAGCGCACAAACCCTGTCGGTGAGACCCAGCATCCCATGTCCTGCAGGCTGTACATGAAGCTAAAGAACAGGGATTTCACACTGGAGGTATGCAATGTCTCGTTAACATGGGGTATGCAAAAGTTAGCATGGACATGGTCTCCAACAGCCAGTACAACAACATCATGCATTCCCATACTTATCCCGATGTTGAGATAAAACATCTTGGACAAGCCATTGGGAAATTCATCTGGTGGCTTAAAAAAGATATTATGATCGAGTAACGACAATTTGAGCCGTCATGTCCAGTTGGGATTATGGCGATGTTTTCTTCACCGCCAAACATAGCTACCCAATCGACGCCAGACCATGCAGCTAGTGAGACCCAGCAAGAAAGTCAAGCTATGGTACCTCCTCTGGTTTGAGCTCCTTCAACACTTGAGCAACTGGCTATTGAGCCCCGCCAAGAAAGTCGTGCTATGGTACAAGCGTGGACTGCAAAAAGTGCTCCAGCATGAACTACAAAAGGGGGGCCAAGGGAAAAGTGAAGCAGACATATGAGGATGTCCCTTTCATGGAGCTAGCTCACAGGTTCACAACTGGAGAACTAATGTTATCCAGTGAAGATCTTAGTTTGGTTAGGGTTATTTGTCAGAGGTTGCATGCTCACTACATGGAAAGATCTAATGCGTCGGGCATCCAAAGAGAAACTGGTATGGTAGTGCAAGTTCGAGCTGATCATTTCAAGCATAAGATGGGTTCTTCACAATAGACTACGAGGACTTATTCGATCTCTTTCAACCTCCGGAAATTGGACGCCTCCCTAATGAGATGCTAGACATTTTAAGTGTTTACAACTTTTGTCTACGTTCCCGTAATACCCCTGCATTTGTCCATTCATATAACTCCTTAGTTTTTTATGTACGTCTACATAGATACATGATACAATTATCAAGAACAAAGAACCTCCCGGTAGGTTACCTAGACCCACACTTGATTTCCACGCAAAGCATAGTGCGAGATGGAGTTCTCATTGAGCAATATGTCAGGAATGCATTGCGCCAGCTATAGGACAAAGAAGTAATATGTCTTGTCTGGAACCAAGAGTAAGTGATGCATGCACTCCTCAACTCATTTTGGTTTTCAACTAGGGGTAAGTAATTAAAAGTGAAATTATTTTGTGTAGAGGACACTGGATCTTGATCATGATCGAAAAGGTATGGAAGAAGGTCTATTACTTTGATTCCTTAAGGTATAAAAAGAGGGACTGGTCTGTAGTCAATGATTTACTCGACATGTTAGTAAACAATCGTCTGTACATTCTTCAGTTTTTACTTTATTTTGCAAATCCGTGTTGAGCAAAGTTTGCTCCTACAACGTAGGGCATGGGCGGCATCAGAAAATTAAGGTGGCCCGTACACTCTCAAGCATATTTTTGGTTACAAGGTATTGCCTAACATAAAACAAGCTATCTCATCAAACTTGAAGTAATTTCGTGTACATAAATAACAATTTTTTTCGCAGTGCCACCAGCAGCCAGCTAGAACCAGTCTTTGTGGCTACTACGTGTGCCACCACATGAAGCTCATATTGTATGGGGTGAAGAGCTTACAATATAAGGTTAGCTAACCTTTCAATAATGAATCTAAAATTTCTAATTAACAGGTATTAGTGAATTTAATCTTCATGATTATATAATGGGTTCAAAATTGGAATGAATTCTTTGTCTGATGTAGACATACGATAAATTCGAGGAGACCTAGCCTTGTTCATACTATCTGATGTCCTTACCAAAGACGTCGAGTTCCACTAGAAGACTAATTCTTCGTAATTCTATGACTATATGTCATAATTGCTATGTGATTATGTTATTCTGCTATTTTTCAGAGGGCATGGCTAGCAATTCCTGAGACTAGCCGAAAAATCAGGAAACTTTTGGTACCGTAAATAGATATCCCAGCTGGTTCCACAACACAACCGTCTAGGATATGTGAAAAACATCTGGGATATGAGACAGATTCCAAGCGGTTGTCCGGCAAAACCGCCAGGGATATAAGACAAATCCCAGGCGGTTGCTCGGCCGAACCGTCTGGGATATGAGATAGATCCCAGACGGTTGATTGGCTGAACTGTCTAGGATATTATATATATCTCGGCGGTTATATGGGATTATTTTGGACGGTTGGTAAATCGGTTGGAATTGGGCCTCTATGTCCTAGACCATTAATCCTAGTCGGTCGTGTAAACCATCTGGGATGATTTTATGAACCAGTTGAAAATTGCCATCCTGTAGTAGCGATGGCTGCGTGGTACACATAAATTAAGTCTGCATTCTTGGAAATGAACAATCCATCACAGCCGAAGAGCAAACCAGTGGTATATATAATATCCAGTCAGAAAAGAAAAAAGAGCGGGCAGATGTACTATGTTGCTGGAAATTAACTAGTATAAAATCTCGCTTATTATTTTGTTCTCCTACACATAAACACATATGCAGCCACACTAAGCCTGTTCACCCATTGTCAAGTAGCCAAACCGTCCGATCGGTCAGGAGATCGCCGGCGCTGCTACGGCTCAGCGCGGGAAGGCGGCGATCTCGACGCCCTTGTTGCCGAGCGACAGCACAGGCGCGTCATAGGCGCTGAAGAGGCGGTAGGACGAGATGAGGGAGAGGAGGATGTAGCAGACGACCGAGCCGAAGGTGATTGCCACTGAAGTCCGGGCCTGCCGGCAGAAGCTACCGAACACGCCGCACGCCTCGCTCCACGTCACCTCCCTGTCGCCGTTGTACGCCAGGTAGAGCAGCTCCGCCGACGCCGCGCCGGCGGCCAGGATCAGGTAGGTGAACACCTGCATGCACATCCGTCATGCACGCAAATATTTACGGTGAACTGATATAATTCTTTCTGCAGCCTTGTGGCCCAAAGTAAGAAAGCAAGGATCTGATAGAACTCGTTTCAGCATGAACAAATCAATAGCAGTATTAACGACAGATTTAATTGTGTGTGCGCCAATCCTTTCCGTTTCTATGCATTAATTTCTCAGCTCTCTAAATTGTAATCACAAAGGCAGACAAGCATCTATGTATTTCACACGAGCTTTTTATGAATAATAGCGGATGATTTAAACTAAAATTCCTACAGAATTCAAGTTCTGCTCTAAGAAGACCCTTAGCTCGAACTACTTAAGCTCATAAATTATTCTATCCATAATTTTCAAGACAGTTAAGGAGGAGCAGAGGATGAATTATTGAAGAACCTGGTCTAGGAGGAAGACGATCCAGGAGCGGGACAGCGTCGCCGGCCGCGGCACGACGGTGTAGAACGCCGAGACCAGCGAGTAGGCCGCGCACAGCCCGTTCGCGTACACCAGGTACCTTTGATTTTCGCCACAGACCAAAAGAACTAAGCTAGCCACTAATCGATCCGGCTTGCGCAGCAAAGACGAAAATTAAGTAGCAACTTACTTGAATCCGCCGAGGTCGGAGTAGGAGATGGTGCCGTACTCGTTGCTCTGCGTGTCGCGGAGCATGACGGCCATGGCGGCGACGCAGAGCCCCAGGGGCACCGCGCGCAGCAGCGTCTCCACGGGTCGCACCCGCGCCTCCTCCACCGCGTGGTCCCCGGCCTGCAGCCCGTCCTCCCCTCTGCCGCTCGCCGCCGCCGCCATCACCTTCTCGTCTGCCATCTTCGACATCTCGACGATGCAGCAGCCAAGCACCAAGAACCGCGTCGATGGACAAGAGCTCAGCTCCCTCGATCTCAGACCTGGTCCCGGCCTGTCCTCTCCTTGAAGGTAAGGGGATGAGGACGAGGTGGGAGGCGCGCATTTAAGGCGGGGAGCAGGGGAGGTGGTTGGAGCGCAGCGTGGTGGCTTGAATGCGGGCAGTTAATGGCGCGCGCGGAGGCAGTACCGTGTGGGCGGAGTTAAGCACAATGACGGGTCGAGTAGAGTGATCCCAAAGGCTGGCAATTGGGCAAGCCGGCCACACGGGGTGTGTCGCGTCTGGGCTTGCGATCGCGTCACTCTCTTTGTGCTGTGTGCAATACCAGCGGCCGCGTGAGCCTCATGCGCGGTGCGCCCCCTGATTCTGCATGATCCAGACGGGATTATTTTCTTTAAACACGTGATTGTGACTTGTGAGGGAGGGATTGTGAAGCAGAGCCAGTTTGACACCAATAATTTTACAGACATTTGGAGGTACTTCCTCAGTTTTTTTTTACAAGGTGTATTTTGGTCGAGCGCAGGAATTAATAAGGGCACGATGCCACAAGAATGGTATACAAGGTACCAGTGGTGCTATTATCTTGTGGGAATAAGTAAGAGTAGTTAATATGCATGTTTAAATATATTTGCTAATTATTGATTGCCTGAAATTTTTATAGTGAGGACATGACCTTTGTGGATATAATCATTGCTATCACTACTTCTACTTTGCAGGTCTTCATGTACAAATCACGAAGAACAAGGGGATGATCAACAAGATATTCAAGAGCGAATAAGGTTCAAGTTTAAGATAAAGAAAAGGAGGATCAGCAAGATACTTCATGAAGGAGGCATATAAGGAACCACAAGATCAGAAGGATATATGAAGATGATGACTTGCTCGATGCCTTCTGCAAGATACTAAAACCACCATGAAGGCTACATGATGATAGCCGAAGATACTATAATAGAAGATCAAATGAGGTTTCGGCAAAGAATAGGGAGAATAAAGGACTTAGTCATACTTTTGTGTGGTGTTGCACACCTATTTTATATTTTTGGGCCAAATCTTTGTAAACCTTTGAATCCACTATCTTGGAGCCATTAGGAACCAATTTTGTCCAGGTTGGTTTAAACGGACTTTTTGGCTAGTCAGATCGACCCAACTGATTTAGGTCGGCTCGAGTCTGAGTCAGCCTAGGAATCGTTTTCCACTTATATAAACCCCCCAGACACCTCTGTCCTCATCAGGTTTCATTGAGACTAGATTTAGTCTAGGGCAGACTACATCGTTTCATTGTTGTGTTGGAGGGCCACAGTTCGAGATTACTTTGTGGAATCTCATCTCTATAATATAATCGTACTTCATCTATATTTACAATCTTAGATTGCTTATCTTCTTCTTGCTTATTCTTTGATTGCTTGCAAGAATCAAACCTCGTGTTTAGGTTGATTGTGTGTCTGGCAAAGTCAATAACCTTCTAGAGTTGGTTTAGCAATTGCTAAGACATATCGTCGTCGCACGGTGTAGTAGGGTTGTCAAAGTCGTGTCTACCAAAACTGATATCTCGTTCTCTTTGAAAGATCAGAACACCCTTGGTGCCATCGGGTGGTATCAGAGTGAACCAGGTTAATTGCTTGTCGAGAAATTTACCTTTACTATAGTAGTAGTATGCATCCATTTCCTACCGTACACATATAGCCAAAATTAAAAATATATTAGTATTAGTTCATCCTTGTCCATATCAATCTGAGTTTGCAATTTTCAATCTAGTACTTTACATTGATGAATTTTTCCTGCATTAATCGTACTGAGTTGTTGGTCCTAGATTGGTTCGCTATTAGAGTTTCCTACTAGATCAAGTAGATTGTTGCTCCCTGTCTTTGTCATCTGCTGCAGAGCCGGTGCCTACTCCACTTGCCGGTCTGACCATCCACGCAACTTTGCATGCATTGTGACTCCTTAATGCTACCACTGTTGTTCCTCACCATTTTCTCACCAATGACACGACCGGCACCAGCTACTTCCGTGCCACCATCCACTGGCCACACCACTCACCACTACCGAGATCGTTGCCGCCACCACCATGGCCTACGTGGGAGGAAACCAACCCCATTAAGGTTTGGCTTAGAGTAGGAGGAGATCACCACAGTTCGGGCAAGTGCAGACAGGACAGCCACAAATAAATAAGGAAAAAGGAGGAAACCTACTCGGAATGGAAAACCGAGTCCAACTCAAAAAGATAAGATCGGTCGTTCTGATCGGACCCTTCAGCCGGTCTAATCGCTTCACCAAGTTGCACCTGTGGCCCCCTGTGCAAAGCTCCCACTAGTCTGACCGCCCTTCTTAATGGTCTGAGAGCTCCTCAGTCGTGGTAAAAAAAGGAAGGAAAAAAAGGAAGAAGAAAATAAAAAGAAGCACATAGAAAGCCAAAAAAAATCCTCAAAGCATCTGTTTTCCATTACCGGTCTGACCGGCGCCTCACATTGGTTTGAACTTTCTCTGATTTCTGTTTTTCTTTGTTGATCTTGTCATGTTAGGTTGTTTCTTTGTTTAGTATCTAGGCGTAGGATTATTTTAGCTCGTTCTAGTCAAGTACAGCAACTAGGGCTAGTACTTCGAGCATATTTTCAACTTCCAGTGATAGTTTGTTAATTTACTAATCTTTGCTACTCACTTGAGCCTATCCTAGCTCTACCTCTCTACACTGTGCAGACAACCACCTGCTGCTCGGTAAGAATGGGTAAGAACTTGATATAGGCTTAAGTGCTGAGAGATTTATCACCATATCCTAGTAGTTGATAGGAACATTATACTTATAATTTTGTTTGTTGTCTTCAATTAACAATGACAAGTTCGGGAGACATGATGATTTAGTCTAGCTTTATACTAGAGGACGAGCTAGATGTTGATACGGGCACAGCTTCACCAACCCTAAAGGTACAAAAACATGACCCACGTACCACAAGTTCACCATAGCCATTTATGATGGTAATTAGGTGTACCAAAATCATTTGAAAAACATGAAATTCTTGAGTGTGATAAAGACAGGGTTGCTATAGTGGATTTACAAATGCTTCTGTTATTCGGTGGAGGTTACACTATCCTTTACTTCCAATAACATACCATGCACTTGGGTTACTATGAAAACAGTTATAGGAGCTAGATTTATACCTCTATACTATGCTCATGATTTGCTTAAAAACTTACAATGTTTAAAACAAGGTAGAGACACTATGCAAATTTATTGTAACAAAATTTTAACTTGTTTGATACATTGTGATATACTTGAAAGTGAGAAAGTTGTCATGTATAAATTTATGAAAGGATTGAACCATGACATCTAGGATAGATTTCAATGTATACCACGTAGCATTGTTGATTTGTTTTGTCGTGATTGTGTTTTTGAGAGACAAATACAGGATGAAACACAGAACCAACCCTCAAGATGAGAACCCATAACATGTTCACCACCAGATGCTTCCTTTACTGCTACCCCCACTATAGTAACTACTACATACAAGTCGAGCCTACAAGGTAATATTGAAGGTACCAATCCAAACACTCCACATGCTATTGATATTCACACTGATGCAAGTAAATATATCATGTATTGAGTTAAATGAATTGCTCGCTATTGTGATCACACCAATTATAGAAAATAGTGTTGCTGAATTGAGTCTACTGTGTGATCAAACAAATGAACTACTTGTTGAATTATGTGCACCACATGCTGAAATTAATTCTTCCATTTATTTGAGTGCACCCGTTGATTTAATTGCCAATGATAATGAGCCATGTGAAGAACCAATTTATGACTTAGGTTTTGTAGAGCTAATTAAACATGAAGATGATCTTGTAAAAGTATCGCTTGACGATTCTTTATGTTCTGTTATGCTTGATCAATCTATGAAATCATCACATTCTATGGATAAGATTTGTGAGCTTACAAGGTTAAAATCTTTCACTATTGCTTACACCTTGGAATACAAGTTTACTTTGAATGGAGAATATGTTGTAGGCAATGCCTTTTTGGTGCATAGGATTTGCATCACTTGTGATAGCCTCACTGATTCCAAACTTGCTGATTTGAGAGATGATAATTTGCAAAATTCTTGTTTCTTTTGATGTGTGATCCAATTTTTGTGATGATTTTGAAATCAATACTTTACTGCATGGTGAATTGAGAGATCTGAAAGTGATATCACCTATTTTTTGGTTGGTTGAATCCTGAGCTTTGCAGATCTAGATATAATAATAAATATGTCACTTATATTTACAAATTTGGTTGCAATACTTGCTGTGATGATTTTGAAATTCTTTTCAGCTAGGTAATGATATAAATTTTTGCTATGTGCTAACCATTGCTGATCAACTGCAAAGAGGACATGACTTGAATGATATCTATATATATGTTTGTTGCGTACACGTTGTTTTCTTTGCTAATTGGTTTTCAGTTTATCCAATGTCGAAAATGACTTTGTTTTCAAGGAAGGGAGGATGATGAGGACATAACATCCAATGATACAACCGCTGCTACCACTACTTCCTCTACTTTCCATGGTCTTCATGTACAAGCTACGCAGAATAAGAGGAGGACCAGCAAGATCTTCAAGAGTAAGAGAGAGTTCGACTTTAAGATAAAGAAGAGAAGGATCAACAAGACACTTCATGAAGGAGGCATAACAATGAGCCAGTTGAAAAATGATGACTTGCTCGATGCCTTCTACAAGATGCTAAAATCTCTTAAGACTACATGATGATGGCCAAAGACACTATAATAGAAGATTAAATGAAGCTTTGGTCAATAACAAGAAAAATAAATGATTGAGTGATATTTTCATGTGGTGCTGCGCACCTTTTTTTTTGGGCCAAATCTTTGTAGACCTTTGTATTGAGTTTGTGTCCAAATTCTGCAAAAGTTGGCCATATTCCTTAAGAGGCTAGCATCTCCGCTATGCACGTTGGTGTAACATCCCCATTTTAATAACCCATGTTTGTGCATCATGGCATGGCATCGCATTATTAGAATTTAAATTTTGAGCTAAGGATTAAAAGCTGAAGAAAGGTTTGAAACCTAATCAAAATTTTACAGCAAGATTTTAGAGCATAAAATGTTAGTTGGGAATCATGTGAATTGTGAAACAAATTCAAATCTTGAAAACAAGCTTCAAAGGAGAAAGGAAATTTTTAGCTGCAAGAAAACTTTGTTTGAAATTATTTGGATTGAAGCAATTTTGAAAAGGAGGAGAAATCAGAAAATCAAAAAAAATAAAACCTATCTAAATTCCCCCCCCGGCCGGGCCTTTTTTTTCTTCCGACCTATTCCCCTTCCCCCGGCCCACTCCTCTCTCTTGGCCCGCCCCGGCCTGCCCGACCGCCCCCTTCACCTTCTCCCGCACGCCACCCCCCCCACTCTCTCTCCCTCACCCGAGCGCGCCACCTCCCGGCTGCTCCGCCCGCCCCGTGGCAGCGCCCGCCTGCCCCCGTGCCTCCCTCAGCTGCCCCGCCGGCCTCCCCTAAAAATCCCCTCCCCCTCGGCGCACTCGCCCCCCCTCTTCTCCCCATTCCCTCCGCTCACCCCGCCTCGGCGACCTCACCCCTGACACCACCGAGCTCGCCGCCTGGTCGCTCCCCGCTCTTCCCGCTGCCGCATCACCACCTGCGCCGCCCCGGAACCCTCTCGGCCGTCGCCCTCGCCATTCTCCGCCGCCCGCCTCGCTCCTCGTCGTCCCGGCGCCGCTCCCTTCTCCTTGCCCCCGCCGCGCCATCTCCTCCCCGCCCTCCTCGCCTCGGTCCAGCCCCGCACCGGCCGCCCGACGCCCTTCGCTCCCGGTCCCAAGCCCCGCCGCCCCGGCCTCTCTCCCATCGCCTCGCCACCGGTCGACGGAGCTCCTCGCCGACCCGAGCCGGTGCCCGACCTCCCGTCCCCACCCCGGTGCCTCGCCGCCTCCTCTGGACTTCGCCGCCGTCGCCTCAGTGAGCGTCGCCGGCCACGCCGCCCTTCTCCCCACCTCCCTTGCCACCGTCCCGGGCCAACCGCCGGCCAACCGAGCCTGGACAGTGGCCTTCCAGCCGGTTAGTTAGGACATAGGGTAGTTAGGTTAGTTGAATTAGTTGGGTTAGTAGTTAATTAGTTAGGTTAATAGCTAGTTAGGGTAGTTAAGGCAGTTAGTAGTTTTATCAAATGCTAACTATGATTAATGCGGCTAATTATTACTAACTGTTTGTATTTATTGCTAATCAGACACATTAATCACTAGCATTAAGAACTAACCAGTGTAATTATTGAGCTCATTTTGTTGTCTCAATGACACGTGGGTCCAGCTGTAGGAATTTAAGAAAAAAGATAAAAGAAAATGGAATTAGCTGACTGGTAGGCCCCACATGTCATAGGCTCTATTCGTGTTGACCCTAGTTGACCCCAGGGCCCACTGTCAGCCTCTAGGGTTAATTTCAGCTGAGTATTAAAAGTAATTCTGGTTTTAAATATTTATTAATTTGCTGAGAAAAATACAACAAAGGGATTAAATCTTGTTAAATGCGTAGAAAATTCATCTGAACTCAGAAAAATGCAAATAATATATCAAAATGTTCAAAAAAATGAGAGCTATTCAATTACATCATGTTCATCCATGTTTGCATGCTAGGAAAAGTGAAATTGACTAAAAACTCCAATTAGGGTTTCCCCGATTAGCCGGAGAAATTCGGATCACGATAATTCGAGCATCCGGACTCCGATTAACCTGATTCCAGTTGCATTAGTTTTTATTTTGCATCCTTTAGGTCATGGCATACATTGCATCTCATGCTGAAGTTCATCATCGTGGTGTTCACACTACGCTTGTTTCTGTGTTTTCGTTCTTCCGATAGGACCGGAGGATCACGACGAGTATAACTTTGAGCAGGAACAGGATCTAGTCGCTGACCCGCAAGGCAAGCAGCCCCCTTTGAACATATTGCGGATATCCCATTATTTGCAAATCTACTATTTGTTTTTAAATCCGTATTGCATGCGTTCAACTAATATTTTATGCTAAGGATTAGCCCTATTTCCTGCATGAGAACTTACTTTGTCGCTCAATCAACACCACCGACCCTCCCAACCTAATTAGGGTATATTGCTTGTTGTGTTAATATTACTTATACAGCTAATGATGCTTAGACATGCTTAGTCGGATTCGAGTCGTAATTCCTGGGATGGCAGACAAGACACAATACTCTGGATGGGTTAGCGGTTAGGTGGGTGTTCACCGGGGATGTTTAATAATCTTGACTAATATCAAATCGGGCATAGGCGAGAGGCCATGCTCGGAGCATGGTGGGTTGTCTCGTTCATCCCACAAGGACTGGTTCCCGGTGTCCTTTCGAACCAAGGTTTGCGTGCTTCTACGCGGGTGGTATAATGGGCCACCCACGACCGAATAATCTGTCTAGGCTTAGGATATGAGCCGCATAGTTTGCCGTTTTCATGACTTGGGTGCGTGGAAAACAAGGAGGTGGTGTGATGCAACAATATAGGAGTGAGGGTTACACACGGTCTGGGACCGGGGATGTATCACCTGCCACAACTAGTGGGACCGCGTCGAAGTATCGGCCGAACTGTCGTTCGCGGACTAGCCTATTAGGGCGGCTCATACCTAGGTCGAAAACATTGTAAAGGTCGTGTTCAACCACCCTCTGCTAGCACACCTCGTGAAAGTGTGTACTTGGTAGCACTAAGAGTCGGTTGATACGTGTAGGTAAAGATGTACACCCCTGCAGGGTTTAAACTATTCGAATAGCCGTGTCTGCGGTTATGGACAGCTTGGTAAGAATCCACATCGAATTAGACAAGCATAACCCTAATCTAAAACTTGCCAACTTAAGGATGTGGTTTTAGCGATTGCTTCCTCCCTAGTGGTCGAGGAAGAATCGAGGGTTTCGGGTGTTCGATGGTCTGCTTTAGGTTTTATTATGCAGTTTCAGCTCCTCTCCTTGCAAAGTATTCCGGTAGACAGATTTCATTCTACTTACAGGTATTGTGAAAGAATAAATTAGCTTTCTGCAAAAATAGTCCACAGATAGCCCCTTCTTGATACCTGATGCATCTATTATTAATTTCCCCTGTAAGTCTTGCGGAGTACATTTTGTACTCACCTTGCATTCGTTGATATTATTTCTGTGCAGAGGAAACCACTCCCGCAGCAGAGGGTTTCTACGTTGAGGTAGACGCCGACATCGACTAGTCGCTGGTGATCCCGAGCAGTGGTCCTGCCCTGGGTTCGGCAGCTTGGTTTGTTCTGCCGCCGCTTTTGGCCCTACCCTTAGGCTTCTCAGCCAAACTTAAACTTCCACTGTGTAAATAACTTTTGTTATGAATATGTTGTTAAGTTTCCGAAAAACTAGTATTATTGCAGTTTCGGTCGTAGAGTTTCTGTTATGATACTGGTTTGTTCTTCCCCCCTGTATCGTGTACAATGCAGGTATGTTTGAAGTGCATGATGCAGGTAGGATTTCAGAGTCTTTAACATAGAGTTATTAAGTTTAATTACTCCTGTGAAGCGACTCTCCACTGAGATGTTGGGAACTATATCACCCTACTCTAGCCACGCATTCGTTTGCCGGGACGAGGTCGGGGTTGATGTTCCGGCTCAGTGGGAAAGAGTGAGGAGACCATATCACCCTACTGCTCTGTGCATTGAATTACCGGAGTAAGCTTTGGGGTTGACGTCTTGGGCTATTCGAAGCCATATCACTCTACTCCTCTCGGATTTGACAACTGCGAGTTGAGGTCGGGGTTGACGTTTCGACTTAGCGAGTGATTCCTCTTAAGACTCTCTGTTATGGAATCTGGGGTCCAACAGTTGGCCGCCTTCATCATTTTCCTCCCAGTAACTAAGCATCTAGAGGTCACACGTTGGATGGAGGTTACCACTCGCACCCACTAGTCAACGTGGTAGAGGCACACCAGGCTGCTGGTGGTACTCCACATCTAGTCGTCACCCAACATCTCCGACTCTTTGCCATCCAGCGACCAGATCCAGTCGATAACCTCGTCTTTTCAAACTAGAGGAAGTTAGACCTGCTCCCCATGCTCTTGTCCACGGCTAGTATTGTCACATCCCCTCTAGATCTAAAGGCCACCACCGTGGTCCGATCTCCTCCGCATGCTCGTTGTTGGCTCCATCACGTGTGGGCGGAGGAACGAGGTTGCAACACACTCATGTATGGACATCTCTTACGTTAGATCCAGAGGCGTCGCCTCTCCATTTTGATTTGCAGCGAATTGTCGATGAAGGGGACGACGCAGGAAGGACAACCGATGGCAAGGAAGAACAAAGATTTGTATGGAGAGATCTATGACGCCCGTCACATGACCAATATATCATTGAGTTAATTATTAATTAGAAATTAAATTTAAATAATATTAAAATACTTCTTTAAAAAGTAGTTAATTGCAGGAACTGTACTCTTCCTTCCAACCCAGGTGGTGCACAGTGTACGTACGTCGCTTAATCACGTGTACAATGAGTGTAAGCTATATGTCCTTGCAACTAACCACTACTCTCTCCGTCCCAGAATGTAAGGCATATTTTGTCTGGTTAAGATAAGACTTTGATCAACAATTACTATATTAATATGTGGTTTATGTGATACAAATTCACAATTATACGTAAGTATTTTTTGAATACGAATCTAATGACATCAATTTTATGTCACATAGATCACATATTAATAGAGTAATTCTTGATCACAGCCTTGTCTTAATCAAATAAAATACGCCTTACATTCTGGGACGAAAGAAGTATTATTGTTAAGTCTACTTAGCCGTCCAATTAATTGTTGTCCAAAGGCCAAATGGCAACTCTAATACTCTGATTCATAATATAAGTAGTTTTAGGATTCAAGAGGTTTCTCAAAATATAAGTAGTTCTATGACTCCAATGCACATTTATATCAGTTTTTTTCCTAGTCTACCCCTCTTTAATTGTTATGGTTAATGAGATCTTTTCTCATGTTTGTATATCCTAGATTATTTATTGCATGAGAGACAAGGATAATAGTGTCATTTGGTACATCAACTAACCCCTCTTTAATTCTTATGTCTAAGTCTAAAACTATTTATATTATAAATTAGAGGGAGTATATCGGAGAGAGAGAGAGATGGTTAGCCAGCCGCAATTTCACAGCGTAGGGGGACGTAAGCAGTGCATGCCGGCCTTTGAGATTCCTCTGTTCGTCTCTATTCGTATCCATGGCCAAATTGAAATTCATTTATAGAAAGACGTTGTCAGCACGTCTCTATTCGTACCCATGGCCCAGGACCATTGACATGTTCGATGGTTATGGTAGTACATAATGCTACTCCCGAGATCGGTCCATCGAGAAAGTGATTTCCATAAATGGAATTTATTCTCTGCTACAGTTCTTGAGCCTAACATTAGCGGCTGATTTATGAGGCACCTACATCGTATTCTAAGGGCAGTCTGAATGCTTCACTATGTACTATATCTAAATCATATCACCTAAGCAAAAATTTGATATGGCATCCTATTTAATGAGAAAAGAGAGAGTAACCATATCTTAATCTAAATATAGATCTTAGCACCAAATTCAAGACATCTCATGATTTTTTTCTCACAAAACACATTAAATGAGAGCTCTTTTAGATACAACACTAAGATACAACCCATTGAGCAGATTGTATCTAATGCAATAAAATACAACCTAAAATATAATACATTGGTAGTGCCCTAAATACAGGGACGGTATGGAAATGAGACTAGTTAATCATGCAACAATCATAACCCTTAGCCAATCAAGGACTGACACCAGCTGTGAGTGAGTACCGAGTGGCCTATCTTCTGAAAACTGATATTGCAGACATTGCTCCATCTTTTTTATATTCATATTAGCGAGGGAGAGATTACGTGCAAAATTTATCGGCCCGCTCTAGTTAAAATCCCATTGGTTTTAGCTCCAAATCGACTCGAAAAGGAAGTTGTACAGATAGTTCTCGTGTTTTGTTTAGCAAGATAAATGACTTTTCACCGTGGTATACGATTACAATTACTAGTCGTCAGCCCATACATTCTCACAAGCTAGTTTATACAATGTTAATCATTCTGTTAGGCGGCATATGTGAACCACAAGCATTTCATTTGATTTCTTAGAATATATTACATGGATACCACAATTACAACGTGAGTGTTCGTGTGGTTATCCCAAGTCAAAATAGGACATAAGATTAAAAGAATAGAATGTGATTGCAACAAAAATATTGAAAAATTACATGAATGGGTTAACGGAAAGTATTAGCCGATTCATGAAGAGTTATTATATGAATATTTTAAAATCGCATACTAAGGCAATGCTCCTTTGAAGCCAGTTTGGAATGCATGAATTTCCTGTAAGTTTCATATGAATGCCAGAAAAGAAAGTCAAGTCATCGTATCATTATGAAAGAAAATTCCCGTATTCCAAATTGGGCCTCAAACATGAAGCATTTCTAAGCAATTGCATGTGAGAAATAATTTAAAATAAATTCTGCCAAGAGAAGGCGTCGAATAACTGTGGTCCCATGATTTGTTCAAGGAATAAGTGCCTATTCCTTTTATACTGTCGTTTTCTAAATTTGTTCAATATACCAGTGCCATCGCTGCCATAATGTCGTTATTTGATTAATTGTCATTATCCATGTGGAAATATTGTGAACATTTACTACCTTAGTTTGGAAATAGGTAACGTTTTACAAAACATACAGTCAAAATCTTCTAACTTTGACTAATAATAGGTTGGTAAAACAAATGTAGTATCATCAGATTTATCATGAATAATATTTTTAAAATAGAAATTTTATAATTTTTTACTAACATACACATAAAAAATAACAGTCAAAGATACATATTGGAGATCACATCAATATCTAAATGACAACTATTTATGAACAGAAAGTACCTAACGGTCATTCTTAATGTTTTATCTATCTCTTTTCCCGTAGGGGACCCATGCAAGCTAGAGCCATATACTCCCTCCGTCCTATAATGTAAGACATATTTTGATTAGTTAAGACAAAACTTTGACCATCAATGACTCTATCAATATGTGGTTTATATGATATAAAATCATAACCATAAATAATTATTTTTAAATACGAATCTAGTGATATCAATTTTTGCCACATAAACCACGTATTAATAAAATAATTGTTAGTCAAAATCTTATTTTAAGTAATTAAAATATACCTTGCATTATAAAACAAGAGAGTACTTCTTTCTCCTCCTTCTCAGTCAATCTTCCTTCTTCAATCATCACTTATCATTCAATTCGTTCTCCTCCCGAGCACAAAAGTCTCACGGAACCCCCATCCCTGCTCCTATGGTTGCCTACCTCCTGCACTGAAGCACAACTCACACCAATCCGACCACGATAATATCCTGACTGCCTAGACCCTAGTCCATGCTTGTGACCGAAGCTCCCGACTGCTTAGGTTTGATGGCGATCTGATTTACGCTCAACTTTTGGTGAGCCTTTTCAGGATTCTTTTCTGGCTCGCCAGAGTTGAATCCGTTTAGGTTCCGGGAAATGTTCAGATTATTTAGATGGACAGTTCATGTGTTCTGGCTCCCAAGTCACCCACATGTCTGCCCATGGTAACCATTAGGTAGTCTTGGTTTAGTTTTATTATATGCTGAAATCTTGTATTGCTTGTAAGTGTCATGTTGATGTCTCATTGATCTCGATGAATTGTTTACACAGGAATTAAGTAGCACTGCAAAGAAATCCTTCATGTATGCTGTATCCATACGGTCGTCTTGTAGTAGTGCAGCGATGGCCGGGTACATACCATGGTTGCTGCATTTTTTTTAAGCAGTGGTGCTCTCTGCTAGGACTAAGAAAATGTCTATGATTTATCATACTTATATTCATTCCCCTTTTTATTGATTTGTGTTATGCATGCTATCTGTTACTACCAGCTTACAGAGAAATCTGGATGGGCTGATGAGTGGAGGGGAAAGTATATGTGTTCTCTTGGAATATCTGTGTCCCAATACCATAAATATAATTCAAAATTTATTATTGTGCCAAGAGTTCATACAATATTTTAATGAGACTGTAGTACTCTTGCAAAAAAGAACTGCATCGCTTCATGTACAACAGATTAAACTCAATTCGATTTCTGGAATTGAAATATTATGTGAAATACTCCCTCCGTCCACAAATGTAAAGTGTGCACGAAATTTAAGGTTCAATTTTGATCAAGAATTAAACCAAAATATTAAGTTATATGACATAAAAATGATATTATTGAATTCATATTCAAACATATTTTCAAATGGTATCACTTTTATATTATATAATTCATTAGTATTGGTTTAATTCTTGGTCAAAGTTAAACCTAAAATTCCATGTCTGCCTTACATTTGTGGACGAAGAGAGTATAACATAGAAGTAATAACTACGGTATATCACTGTAAACAATGTTAAGGGGTTACTTCTTCTGTTGAGTATGTAGAATTTGTTTCTCAATGCTGCGATATTCCCAACAGTGAACGCTCGATCAGATGAAGCGATTAATACGCGCGCCTTTCCCATGTATACTTTTGGGATCAAATGTACTACGTCAGGAACACCTTTCCTCTTCCATGGGATCAATCATCTTGCAACTCACGTGTTTCCTTGCAGATTGTTGTTCACTGTCCAAGAACTTGCTCGATCGACGACTTTGCACCAATCTAATTCTGCTCCTTCTCCGGATTAAGGAAGAGACAAGGAAAAGGCACGGGGATAAAAATAATTCTAATTGTATGTGACTCATCTGTTCTGTAACGTGAGCCCATATATTTCCTAAGGTGAGTTTTTAGGTTTATTCTCTATCGTCTTCATATAAGAAGGTGTGAGGAGATGTGGTACATATTATTTTCTTATGAGTAAGTCTGAGTCATTATAACTCAGTTCCACTAAATAGATGGCTAGTTATTTTTTTCTGCATTAACATGAGAATTTATTCAGAGTCTGTATTTAGTATATATATAGATGGATATAGACAGATCCACGGTGACATCACTCACGAAACACAGGCACTTTGTTTGGTCGACGGATATAGGCAGATCCACGGTGACATGGCTCACGAAACACAGGCACTTGGTTTGTTTGGTCGACGCTCGGTTTAAAACCATGGCATTTCAAGATTTCGATTTCTAAAGTGACGCTGGCGTATAAGAACTTATCTGATCAACCAACTCCTCCACTCATTCGTCCTGCACGGTGGCGCGATCTCCGACCATGTACATGGCGGGGCCGCTTCTGGCCAAAAAGAGGCAATGTATACCTCAATGGATCTCCGCGTGATCGGACGCGCGGCCACAACAGATTCCCTTTTTAAAATCAGAATACACATGTTTCTCCATTCGATGCGAAACTGTGTGCCGCGTTCCCTCCGCAAATTTCCTAGCGCGTGCAAGCGTGTGTTTGTGAGTGGCGTCTTCGTCGAAATTGTCAAATTCATTTCGGACACCATTCCGATTTGCCTATTAGAATGGAAGGTGCCGGCATCAGTCCATTCCGGTGTACTGCTCCGGGCCTTAATAAAATAACATCTATGTTGATAAATATATATCAAGTGTTAATTAGCCCAGAATGTACAACCATCGGCCCCTGTATTACAAACTGAACAATGTTTTGGTTCAAAAAAAAACTGAAAATGTTTTCTTGAGAGGACTACAAAGGAACAGCTTGTAGGCCAAGATGAGAACAACTCTTTTCTAAGTCTCTGTCTTTCATTCACTCGTACATACATACATAAACTCTAGTAGGGTTTGCCACTTATAAGGTTTTTGTTGAACCACGGCCTAGTATTTGCTCAAACGTTTACCATCTCCAGCAGCTAACTTATAAACCCACGGTGGCTTCAGACTCTTTCCAGACGATTTTAGTTTGTGCATAAATCAGCTTAAACTTAACTATTCCAGAAGTTCTGGTGTGGAGAAACCCTGATAAGCTCTCATTCATTTCTAAACAGCTTCTGAGATTTGAGATTATAGCCAAAAGTGGATCGTAGAAAGTCTGTAATACTATTTACCTTATTTGTTTATTGTTTGAATGATAATAACACTACATTCGTCTGTTTTTATGTAATTGAGCACATAAATGAGATATGAAAATAGAAAAAACATGGATAAAAACTGTTCAATTACCATAAAACAAAAAAATTTGAACATAGAAGCATTCGGTTTACAATCATATAGGTTTATGTTATTTGACAAGTCAAACTACTTATTTTTGTCCAACAAAAAAGAGATACAAAGTACAAATAACACTGCATCATGTAGATATTCGCTCTCACGCTACCAAGCCCGTAGCAATGCCATAGCGTATTTGCCTCATAGTGCCATCATCTACGTGCGCAGCATTTCCCACCCCATTGCAAGAAGTGAGATGAATTATCGGGACCCAAAATCCATAACAGAGAATCTAAGTGAAATCATCCGCTAAGTCGAATGTCAACCCCGACCTCAACCCTTAGGCATAAATTCCAAGAGGAGTGGAATGATATGGCTTCGAATAGCCCAAGATGTCAACCCCGAACTTTCTCCGGCAAACTAATGCACAGATTAAGTAGGGTGATATGATCTCCTCACTCTTTTCACATTGAGTCGAAACATCAATCACAAACTCGTCCCGGCAAATGAATGCTCAGCTGGAGTAGGATAATATAGTTCCCAAACTCTCAGTGGAAGAGTCACTTCAAAAGGGTAATTAAACCTAACAATTCTATGTTATAGACTCTGAAATCCTACCCGCACCATGTGCTTCAATATCATACACGCAAGGCACATGAGGCAGGTGAGAACAAACAAGTATCACAATAGTAACTCTACGACTGAAACTACAATAATACTAGTTATTTTTTAAAACTTAACAACATGGTTCACACAAAGAGTCAATTACACAACGAAAGATTAAACATGGCTAAAAAACCAAAAAGGTAGGGCTAAAAGTGGCAGCAGAACAAACCAGGCTACCGAACCCTGGGCAGGACCAATGCCTGGGATTCCTAGCGACTAGTCGTCATGGGCGTTGATCTCTATATAGAAACCATCTGTTGAGGGGATGATTTTCTCTACACAAAAAATATCAACGGTTGCAAGATGAGTACAAAAATTATACTCAGCAAGGCTTACAAGAGAAATTAGTAACAGATGCAGTTCAGGTATTAATAAGGGATGATTGTGGACTATTTTGTGAAAAGCCAATTATTCATTTGACAATATTCTTAAGTAGAATAAAATCAACTACCAGATTGCTTTTAAAGGAGATAAGTCGAATCTTCACGATGAACTCTATTACAAATGACCGTACACTTAAACCCACTGACTCCTCCTCAACCACATATGAGGAAGCAATCGCTAACTCCTCGACCTTAGAATTGGCAAGTTTTAGAGTATCGTTGTAGTTGTCTAATTCGATGCGATTCTTATCAAGCTGTCCATAACCGTGGTCACAGCTATTCGAATAGTTCAAACCCTACAGGGGTGTACATCTTTACCTACATGTATCAATCGAGTCTTAATGCTAGATCATTTATACACTTTACTACGTGTGTTGGCAGAGGGAGATTGAACACGACCTTTACAATATTTTTGACTTAACTATGAGCCACCCTACTGGGCTAGTCTGTGTACACCAGTCCGGCCGATACCCCGACACTGTCCCAAAAGTTGTAGTAGGTGATAGATCCCCGGTCGCGGACCGTGTGAAACCCTTACACCTATATTGAGGCACCACATCACATCATTTTTCACACACTCGGCAGATGGAAACGATAAACTATGCAGCTCATAGCATAAGTCTAGACAAATTATTCAGCCGTGGGTGGCCCATTATACCACCCGTGTAGAAGTACGCAAATCTTGGTTCAAATGGACACCGGGAACCGGTCCTTGTGGGAAAAATGAGACAACCCACCATACTCCCAGCCATGGACTCTCGTCTAAGCTCGATAATGATTAGTCAAGTTCATTAGTTATATCTCGGTGAACACCCATCTACCACATAACCCCTCTGGTTAATGTTAGTTTATCTACCATCCAAGGAATTATAACTTTTACATGTTTAAGCATGTCTAAGCATAATTAATAGCATAAGCAGTATAGAGGTATCAACTATACTACTCTAATTAGGTTGGGGTGTGGTGGTATTGATTGGGCGACAAAGTAAGTTTGTGCAAAGAATAAGGTTACCACTTAGCGAAAGCCAATTTCCTAGAAGACAGAGCGCCCTATAATCAATGTTGTAGACTTGTATCTATACTATCTTATAAATTCGAGTTGGTGGTGATGGTCGTGTCATACTTTCCTCACAACAAACAAAATCCTTATCCCCTCAACAAATGGAACTTATCCTTATCCCCTCAACAAATAGAATCCTTATCCTCACTACTACAGATATCCTCATTGCAGACGGGTAAAAAACATCATCGCAGACGGTTTTGCGACCCGTCTCAGATTGGTGGTCTGCGATGAGTAAACTTATCGCAGACGGTCTGGCCAAACCCATCTGTGATGAATAATTACAAAAAAAATAAAAAAAGCAGCCAGCACCGCCGGATCCACTTGGAGGCGTTCCCTGTCGCCGTCGGACGGATCCGTGCGCATGGAGGAGCCGCCCGTCGCTGCCGGCCGGATCCGCGCACGTGGAGGAGCCGCGCGTCGCCGCTGGGCGGATCCGCTTGTGTGGAGAAGCCGCCCGTCGCCCGCCCGTCGTCACCGGTCGGATCCGCGCCCGTGGGGGAGCTGCCGGTCGTCGCCGACCAGATCCGCGCATGTGGAGGAGCCGCGCGTCGCCGCTGGGCGGATCCGCTTGTGTGGAGGAGCCGCCCGTCGCCGCCGGCCGGATCCGCCCGCGTGGAGGCGCCGCCCGTCGCCGCCGGCCAGATCCGCGTGGAGGGGAAGAGAAGAAGTCGCCAGAGCCGCGTGGAGGAGAGGGGAAGGAGGATGCTGGGGAGAGGGGCATGGACGGGAGGACGGGGCGGCCGCCTGGGTGGAGAGTGGGTTGAGACAGGGTTAGGGTTTCTGTTTTTATATTGATTGGCTATTGGGCCAAATGGGCCAAGTCAATTTGTAGACGGGTGAACTAAAATACCCGTCTCGGATGACTCAGTGTCATCCCAGACGGGTTATTTTATAAAAATAGTCTCAGATGTCATACTCATCGTAGACGGTTGAAATAAATACCTGTCTGTGATGAGTCATCGGAGACGGGCTGGTGTTGACCCATCTCGGATGACGTATCATCCAAGACAGTGCGGTCCTGACAGAAGTCATCGCAGACAGCCAGATTTTCCCACCTGTCTAGAATGTGATCTATCCCAGACGAGCACTTCTAACCGTCTGCGATGGGCCGTCTAGTATAAGCCATTCTGTAGTAGTGCCTTATCCTCTCAACAAACAGTCAAACAAACCATGAACCATTTTCATCTTCTTCTCTGTTCGCCTCCCCTCCCTAGCATGTTGTTCCCCTCATGGATTGTTCCCTTCGTTTTCTTCCCGTCCTTCCCATCACGGTAGGTGGCGGGCAAAGCCCTATGCTCGTTGTGCCACCTTTGCCTCCTCGCCATTGCTAGCGTCAACGGTTGACCTTGCTCTCGCGGCCTTGCCATGGCCTCGCCAAGAAGTTACGGAGGAAGAAGTCGACGTAGAAGCGGTTTAACATGGACGAGAATGGTAGCGACAGCAACATAATAATGGTGTATGCAGAGGTGAAGGGGAAGATGAGCAAGCACCTAGGAAGTCCACAGTGGTGCTTTGCCCAAATGCCGCTTGGTGAAGTGCAGCTCCATCTATCGTGGCATCACCAGTACGTATGCCCCAGCGGCCCTGCCCTCTCCCTGGCTTCCTGCACATGATAAATTTCCATGTTTCTAGTTGGGTGGCGTGAGGTTGCAGAAGGAAAAGGCAGAGCACCCTGCACCCTAAAGCTATGTTAGGGAGGTTATCCAATCAGAGTGTGGAGAAACTAAAGGTAAATAACGCTACCACTTTGACAAAATACACAAGTTCTCAGCAAATGTTAAACCCAATATATATGTTCTTGTACATTCAGGCTTCTATACTAATTTGCATTTTTTTTTAAGCATGAAGATTGGTTCTTTAAGTAAGCAGCGGGAGGATTCACAACAGGAACTTCTTTTTCCATCAAGTACCATTACAGTGTTGCTCCATATATGAAAATTTTAGTCTCCTAATTCCCAAGTCTATGATGTATCAGGTCAAAAATAAAAAAAATTAGAGCTCTCTATTCGGAGCAAGAAGCTTGTGCTTCCTTCATGGCATCTAGCTGTATGCAAGTTAAGTGATTAAAATGCTTCAAGATCAAATTAATGTTTGCTACATTCTTTGTGATTCTCCCTGACATACTATAACTTTTCGTTGTAAGCTTGTATATTCTTTTTGCTCACTTGTCCTAATAACTAATAAGCTTTCAGAATGGTTTCCTTGTTGTTAAGGTGAATCTCTAGGCCCCTAATAACTAATAAGCTTTCATAGAAAATTTATAGGATTTCTAAGATTGCTATTATAATCCCTTCAATGCACAATCCATGCATGGAGCCATTGAGTCCATATTGAAATGTAGTTGTTCCTCGTGGTTAATATAAGGATCATGATTAAAATTTGCAATATTTAGATGACTTATTAGCAATTGATAGCACTTCAAAGGTTGACACCCTCAAAAGTTGGCACATTTGCCTTTGTTCTTCCCCCAGAATTAAGAATCAATTTGATAAAAAATCTAATCCAGAATTGTAGCATGTCAAAAGAGGCAGAGCATAGCGACAGAGATGAAGGCGAAGGCAGAGCCTATGAGGATAGCAGCGGTGATGATGTTGAAGCACTGAATGAGGGGGTATGGACGTCGCCATTGTTGGAGAAGACGCAAGGTATCCTTATAAATCTTGACGCACTAAGGATGCCATAAACGGTCCCTAGAAAGTCGCCATCGGTGGAGAAGACGCAGCATACATATAGAGTATGATGGACAAGGAGATGCATGACTGGGTGGAGTCAGATATGAACATGACATAGTAATGTCAGAGTGGGGGGTGGGTGTTGTATTTATCTTACATTTATGGGGTTAAGGAAATAGAGTTTTGAAACTTTTTAGAAATAAATTGCTGAAAAATATTAAAATGAATTATACTTATTTGGAATTAATTTTTTCTATTATAATTACAGAAATATACCTTCCTCAAAATAATTACATGAACCTTACACAGCATTTGAGATATAACGAGGGTAGAACACTGCGGAGGAGTCGAGGATGTGGTGTAGACCCGACCTAGCTAATGTAGTACCACTTATTGAGTAATGTACATAATGAATTAATGTCTCTGCATAAACCTTTTATAGTTTGGAACAACTACTCACATCATAGAATGGTCTGTTAAGATATACTGTAACTTTGTAGCAAAGCTCCATCATGCAAAGCAAAGGAAGATGTTGAGCAGTATGGGGTAGGTGAAGCCAATGGCCAAAGGGTCGCACCTTCACCACTATTAATGAATACAAAGAGATGAATATTGCCATTACTGCATGTCCCTCTTTATTATCCATCTTAAGGTGAGGGACGGTTGCACCTTCACTGCCATCAACAAATGCCAAGAGATGAATGTAGCCATTAGCTCAAGCCCCATTTATTATTCATAATACTAAGGCGAGGTGTTTAATGCATAGCCATCCAACGCTGGAGGCTATTGGAGCCACACCGGAGATTCATCGTACTTGGAGTAGGGGTGCACTTAATGGTGGAATGAAACGGAGTGGAACAGGGTGATGTCATAGCGAAGCGACAGTGGAGTGAAGGTAGAGCTTAGGAGTGAATGAAGAGAGAAAAATGGAGAGGGTAGACATCACCTTGTCTTGTTGCAAAGCATGGGTGAAGATAGAGATGTATGGAGGAAGGAAGTGATACAGAGTGGTACATAATGGTCGTCGGAGTGGGCGGAATTGAGAGAAAGACGATGACATTTATCGTGACATGGTTGGAAACTGCATGCGCTTCACGTTCGACACAAGTGTTTGTGATAGAACGATCTGTTAATCAATACTTATATACAGTACCGTAACAACGCACAGGTACCCTACTAGTAGTGTGTATATATTTAAGTACAACACGTGCTACAGTGAAGGTGAAATAACTTTTTTAATAACAAAAAATAACTTTTGTTCTTTGCATCCATAAAATGATAGGGCCAAAGTATTTATTACAATTTCACAAGTGCAAGAGCGAGACAAATCGTCTGTAAAGAAAGCAAACAGCTAGCACGACAAATCAGCTAGTAATAATAAAGAACAGCAAGACGGTTTATCGTGCAATCCCTTCTCCTTCCTCACATCCAACGGACAGCTCGCTGCTTCCTTCTCTCCCTTATGGCTATCTACCCACCATCCCCTTCTCTTCTTCCTCCTCTCGCTCCGCCTCCTCCCTCTCCACCACAAAACCACCGCCTTCCCCTAGATTGGCTGGTCATCGCAGCCGGCGGTAGCCAGTAGTAAGTCGAGGCTCTAGCAACCTAATCAAGCACTCGCTCTAAGCCTGAGGAGGGCGGGTATTACCTGTCCCACTATTGGTTAGCCATCAGGACATCTTCCGTCGCCATCGCCGTCACCGTCGCCCATTGACATTGCCGGTGAGCCTCCCTGTCACACCCTATTTTTTTCTAAATTCTTGTAATACATGTATTAAAACTATAATGTAGCAATATAGTTGCGACCCATTTGCTCTTTTGCATCCTCTGGATTTTATTGGTTCGTTTGGAAGCATACCATTGCATGAAATAAAGTAACCAAAGTCACATATGGTTGTGACCTACGCAGGGCATGATCTCAGAAATTGCCACCCTCAAATGCCGTAGAAGAGAATACACACCTATGCTCTGCACCAATATGTGCATGCATGAAAACCCTAATCCCTTTCTCGCTCATCCAAAAGGGCAAAACCCTAACATTATATTTATGACCTTGTATCTCTAAAACGAGTGGATCCTGACTTTTTTAGCCACCACACACTACATATGTCACCCTGTACCCTACTCCGTCCGTCTAGAAATGTAAGACATATTTTGATCGGTTAAGACAAGGCGTTGATCAATAATTACTCTATTACTATGTGACTAATGTAACATAAAATTGATATCAATAGGTTGTATTCAGAAGTACTTACTTATGAATATAATTTTATATCATATAAAATACATACTAATAGAGTAATTATTGGTCAAAGTCTTGTCTTAACCAATCAAAATATGCCTTACATTTCTGGACGGAGGGAATATATCATAATCCCAAGTTTCTTATTCTCATTTATTTTCAACGTCATTCCTTAGAGCTGAAACCCTAATCTTCTGATCACATGTGATTCCTTGACTCCAAAAATTCTGAGAAAATTTAGGAAACTCCCTAAAACTGTACACAACTTAATTATAAAATAATATGGTAAGATTCAGTACAAAATTTTCAAAGAACTCCAAAATTAATTTGAGGCTGTTTTGACTTTTGAACTATATCCCACATAAATAAATTTAAAAAAAATTCTAGAAAATTCTACAGCATTTCACATGTCAGAACACAAATATACAAAAGTATCACCACTTCCAGTTCAAAATTTGTTAACATTTTCAAAAGGAAGTTTCTGCCTAATAAGTATACCTCAGGTTTTGTCCACCAAACCTTTTTGAAAAATTATGGGATAAATCCTACAACTATCTTACCACCTCACGAGTCTATCCATGCCAAAGCTTCCTCTAGGAAAAATTCATTTTTCTCCCTACCAACCTAACCCTAACCATGCCGAGTATGGCATTTACTCCTTCTCACCTCCCTCCTTGTTCCTTTTCGGTGCCTAAACTTCTTGTGCAATCCTCCACGTCGGTGCGTCCCTTGTGGCGCAAGCTGACATGGCTAAACACGCACCGATGTGCATGGGATGTGCACAACATCACCTCGCGCTGCACGCCGAAGCTCCTGCCACCCCGTCGTGTCCCGCCGTGCTAGTGAAGCCGCCTAACCATCCACAGCATCCCCGCACTGCACGCCGGTCGTGTGGACACGTTGCCTTGCCTTGGGACAGCTATTTCGGGGCCCTTGCTTCACCTCAAGCCTCCACTCCACCCTCATCTCCCATCTTAGCCTCCTCGAGCAAACCCTAGCACCAGAGGAGCTCCCCATTGCCCACGCCAGCTGGGTAGACCCATGAGATCTACTGTAACATCCTGATTTTCAGAGCTTTTTAAAATCTTTTATTTAAAAATCAGAGCCAGAAAATTTTGTTATTTATTCTCTAATTAATTAAAGCTAATTGGAATTTCACAAATTGGACCGGAGTTAATTTGAGTTAATGCAACTTGAGTTTGAGTTGTTTTCAAACTTGGAATATGTCTCCAGAGTTTTTCTCAGAATTTTCGGAGTTCGTTTGATATTCAATCTCGCTCTACTGTTCTTTGTTTTTATTTTGGTTTTCTCCTTTTCTTTCCTCCTTTCCTTTATGGCCGCCATCCCGGTTCATCCCCACCCGGCATCCCGCCGTCTCATTCCTCCCTTGAGCAGCCACCCCGGCGAGTGCTGCGTAGCGCAGCATGCGTCGCCACCTCTTTTCCAATAGGGTTTGACCTAAACCTCTTTCCCCATTGATCTAGTGAGTCTAGAATCCCTTTGGTGAGGTTGTGCCTTAGGTATCTATGAGCACCTCTGTAAATTTTCACCTTGATCCATGTAGCCGTTTGGCGGGAATTGATCCGTCTTCGACGTGCTGTCCGCGAATGTCCAGATTCAATCTGCAGAACATCTAACTTGTCTGATCTTTTTCTGTTGACTCGGTAAGAATTCTCCAAAACCCTTTCGTAAGATTGTACCTCTGTGTGTCTAGTTTCGAACCCAATTGGCGGATTGCGATTTCGTTGAGCGAGCATCGTGCAGCGTCCAAAATCCTCCGGTCTGTCCAGAACCGATCTATGTTCAGTTCCAACTGTTTCGTGTTGCGAACGTCACCCCCACCCATATAGTTAATCTCCTATCATCTTGTGGTGCATCATGACATTATTTTACACCATTAATCCTTGTTTTAAATCACTCGCATCACCCTATGTTCATCTATAATGTTCTTCATTATTGCTTGATCACCAAATTAAATTGAATGTTATGTTAGACTATAGTTTCATATATTTATATGCTTAGTTCTTATATAGTCATTACTTCTATTTATGTAATGTTCATGCTTAGAATTCATCATGTGATCAATCATGTTTAGTTCAATACTAGGTTTATTCATCTATATAGCTACATGTTGCATGTTTGTATAGTTGAATATAATATATGCATATACAATATAATTCGGTTTTAATAGTTAGTAGACATGAGGTAGTTCAACATGTTAGTTCAATCTTGTTTTTATTATGGATAAATTTGTTCATATTTAATAAGATTCATATTGTATGATCTTATCTATGTTCACATATATTATTTTATACAATATATAACCGAACCTAATATTGCATATAACCTATAACAGTAGAAGCCTAATCTTACTAAGCGAATATTAATATGATATATCATATGGTAGTTGATCTTTGTATAATGTGACCATCACCACCTACTCAAATATAATAGATAGTAATAGATTATTGTATATGGCATAAGGTTGCTTACTAGCATGTTAGTGCCTTTAATCACATGTGATGATGATTGTTTAATAAACATGTTATAATTCTCATCTCACCATGTGTAGATAATATGATAAGATATATATGTGTAGATTTAAATGGAAGTATGACATGATGTTATGCAAAATATAAAGTTATTATATATATAGATGCTTCCTGTTTTAACTAATGGTGTTGTAAAATATTTAGCCATAATGGTAACCTTTGTTTATAGTATGATTAAGATTACACGCATAGTTTATATTCACATATTACGCTTCATATAGTTTGCATATATGGTCATGTATATATGTTACATGTATATATTGCCCATGTTTAAATAATAGTTTGATAATGACTTGGTTAGCACATTAAGTAAACTCTATTTGTATTTTAATTACTAGTTGAACATAGTTAGGATTACATATGCTTAGCCTATGTCTATCTTTAATATTGATTGTTGCATGATGTATATTGTATGGTGGAATGTGCATATGTTTGTGCACATCTTAGACGCACCTATAGTTTAATTCATGTTTATTTAAGGATTGTTACATAATAGTTTGTCACGTTATTAACCTCTGTGTATAATATGGTTAAGATCACACACATGTCTCATATTTGTTTGATGCATTTCATGTGGTTTACATATGTAGCTATGTGTATATATTTATGCATATATACATAGGCTAATCCATGTTTTAGATAATAATCCGTCATGCAATGGTTGACACATTATTTTATTCATGTGTATAATTTAATTGTTTGTTTAAACACGATTAAGTTGCACATGTTCAATATGATTTTATGTTGCATAATCATGTAGTTACATATAGAGATATATATATAATTAGACTTAATATTGTTGACAATCTACATGTTAGAATAGTAATCTCTTACTGAGTTATTATTATTTAATCGTATCGTATGTTAGTTGATGGACATATAATATGTATGTACTAGTATGCATAGCTTGATATCTTATGTTACACTTCCATAAGGTGGTGTATACTCACACATACATGGTTAACATTTAGATATTGATTATAATATATGCATATATGTTGCTAATAATCATTCTTTACTAAAATATTGTTATTGTTATCTGTAGTATATGTAGGTTGATTGCTGCATTGTATACACACAATAGCATTAGTAGAGTTAATGTTATGTCATAGATTGCATGTATGTTTGGTGCATGTCATATCGATGCTAGTTGTTATTTGGCCATATAGTTTAATCACCGTTTGCATTATCAATGATTGTTATTAGATTATAACTGCATGATCATATGTTATCTTATGCTACGCCATGACTAGTCTCTATTTCATGCCGTCTATCTAATTTGTTACATGATGTCTAATTATGTATTGCATGATATTCCATATAGATTGTCATATCGCCTGTTATCATTTCTTGCCGACTAGCATGTCAAGACCTTGCTTGTTTATTAGTACGATGGGTCATATTTGTTTTACTAGTATGTCGGGTTTCCATGTTTAATCATATGGTTGTGCTATTGTTGTCATCGACCATATATTGTTCCCAGTCACATATCTATCCCTATTTCGCATGTGGATTAACTTTAGTCCTTTTACATGCAAATTCTATCTTCCATAAATCTATCCTTTTTCCAGAATGATCTGATCCGAAAGGCCATCTTTCGAGTACATGTACTCTATCTGGTTGAGATATATAATCTCACACCTTCCTAGTTGTCTTTCGACAATCCTATCTCTTCACCTTTGTCCTTTGACACCTATCCAACCCTGCTAGCCCTATTCTTCTGGTATTTCTATTTGATATTTAATTTGGATTTATATTTATTTGCCTTGCACTTTATTGCTGTTGCAACGAATAGGAAGTAGCGAAGTTGGGTAAGGTCAAGTTCCTGCAGAAGAAGACCAACTCGTCAACGAAGGCATGCCCCTTTTCTTGATCATGTTAATCCTACATTTTCAAAGTCATTATATTTTATTGTTTATAAATATGCATGCTGTTTTAATCCAGTAGCTAGCGTGTCGATTGACACACCTTTACCTTTCTGCTTGTCACCATGTTACTTGATACCCTGAGTAGATTAGT
Source organism: Stipa capillata (assembly GCA_019208055.1). Taxonomy (NCBI): domain Eukaryota; kingdom Viridiplantae; phylum Streptophyta; class Magnoliopsida; order Poales; family Poaceae; genus Stipa; species Stipa capillata. The sequence continues at coordinate 75,656 of JAGXJF010001612.1, read as the reverse complement.
AGGTTTTATTCTGAATAGAGTAGAGAATGCTTAGCCATGCTTAAAATATCCTTAGGTTTTTTTGAATTGCCTCTGGAGGAATGAATTTCGGATCAATGATCCTTGTTGGAACCTGTTGAGCTCGCTGAGCTAGGGCCGGATGCCCGATGTTTCCCTCTCTCTCTCTGTTCTTCCTATTCTACTCTGGGTGAAACTTACCATCTAATATGGTGCGGGCGACAGCTGGATCATGTGATGAAGGAGCATATGGTTGTCCTACCCAAAGAAGGCCGGTTTAAAGGAACCATTGGTCGTCCGTACCGCTTAAGGCCAAAGTCTTGAAGTTGGAGAAGTGTGTCAACAGTGCAACCACATGCTATATGGGCAATGGCTTGGTCAAGTAGGTTAGTCAGCCTTTGGTGCCGATGTTGCCGTACCGCAGAAGGGGTGGACGTAGCTACGAGGACCCTCGGCACAGATGGGGGGACTGGAGTGCGGGGACATACTCTCGACTCCGAGCCAGACCCGGTGGGCATGTCACACCTTAGGGAGATCTAGCTAAAAGACCTCGTCACAATCTCCCTGTTGCAATGCTGGCGACGACCAGTGGCAACAAGGCGAGATTGTGTCATGTGGGTAAAGTGTACAAACTCTGCAGAGTTAAAACTAATCGATTAGCCGTGTCCACGGTTATGGACAACACATGACTCATTCATGATGAAAAGGACCTGTCCCGTCTCCCCCTTGCTATTTCCCTCTACCCCTTTGTTGATGAATCTTATGGTCGAGCTAAGGCGGGAGTCCTTGCTCGAGTGTGTTGGTCGTGGACCACACCTGTTGAAAACACCCCTGAAATTAAAACTGATTTACATCAAAACGCTACCTTCGAATCTATTATAAGTAATTCAATTAAGAGATTGCTTTATGCAAATAAACCATAAAGCCTTCCTTTGGAGCCTTGCATGTAGTATGATAGGACCATCTGCCGCCAGGTGGCTTGCTGAGTACGTGAAGTACTCATCGAGCATGTTATTTGTTGGACGTGTTTAGATATCTATGAGGATGATGAGGACTATGAGGTATCTTCTACGTCAATGCTGAGGTTTAGGTCACGTGGCCTCCGTCGACTGCCTGTGGTTGAGATGGAGACATCTACGCTTTATTTTCCGCTGTGTTTCTAAATGGTAAGGGACATAAGTCCTAGTTACTTTATTTAGTCATATCGCTGCTATAACTCAATTGTTTATGTTAAGGGAAAACATGTATAAAGGGATGGAAACAATCACAACGTCACACGGATAACGTCACACACAGTTGGAATGTGCTGAGTTGGAATATAAGAGGCCTAACTCCGATTAAAAGGAAGACAAGGATTTGTCATCGAAGTTCGAGCCTCTACATCTCTATTGAGGAAGCTTAATCCAATGATCGAAGCCGGCACCATAACGTGCTCTTTCCTCAAGAGGCTTGGTGATGCGAAGCCTCCCTTCACTTGTGGCAACTATTCACCTTGCAGTAGGTGAGCTCCTAATCCTCACAAACTCGATAGGGTGTTTCACACATCTTCTTGAAGGCTCCCAACCACTCCTAACCATCTAGGAGATGCCAATCTCTAAAAGTAACAAACTTCAATCAAGTTGGCTTGGAGATGAACTCTTGTTTGATGCTCAACTATGACTCATTCTCTCTCTCTCTTAAAGATTTCCTCATTGGCTTCTCCTCTTCGTGAGCTTGCTAGAGTTCTCCTAGACTTCACGCCCGTTGGTAGACCGCCTGCCAGCGCGCGTGTGACAAGCGGGCCTGGCCGTTACGTTTTAAAAATGTAACGGTTCCGCCGCCCCTGAGGCCCACCTGTTGGATTAAGTGACGACGCCCTGCCACTTCATATTTACTCCGTAGGGAAAGAGTACTTCTGTTATAAGTGAAAGCGTAAAACATCTAGAAACCCTGGTTTTCTTTTAGACAGCGCCGGTTCTCTCTAGTTCGACCGGTTCACCATGCTCTAGCCCAGTTCCTTCTAAACCCTGACCAGTTCTGAACTCACAACAATATTTGCAACCTTTTTTCAAACCAAACTTCAAACTTCACATCTATTTATATTAAAATAGAGAAGAGCTTAGGATTTGCACAGAATTCAAAATTCTTTAAAATATGAAATATATTTGAATATGATTCTAGAGCACTTTAACCTAGTTTGTAAATCCTCTCATACCTTTTTCCTCTGGATTCAACCATATCTTGAAATCCAAATTACTTTATATGTTGAAACAATAAAGGACATGTGATGTGAATATATCCCAAGATTTTTGAAATAAATCAATTAATATCCATATAAATTTCCGGAGTACTTTAGTCAAGATATTAAATATTGTCAAAACCAACCCTAACATCTAACAATGCGCTACTGGATTAGGCTTTAGAGCAAATTCATAAGCCCTAAGAAAAAAAAGTGCAAAGTAGGGCTGACGGAAGCTTACTTTGAGCAAAGATTGATAACGCGCGGATGAATTTATGCTGGAGCTCTTCAGAAAGCTTCCTCCGATGCTTCGAAAGATTTCGAGGGACGGAAATATCGATTTCATCGAGAACTTGGAGTTTTGGCGCAAGGCGGAAGTTTGAGGTTTTAACGAGAACGTGGGTTCTGTGGAAAACGTACCGACGCCTTATATAGGCCGAAGGGGTATAAGATGGCTATGTCATAGCTGACAGAAGGACCTGTGACACAGGTGCGTAGACAAAATACCCTAGGACCTACGGAGATCAAAAGCAGTCACCTGAGACACAGATGGATAGCTCAGGTGACAAGTATTTCATCCATAGAACACCAAGACAGAGAGAATTTGATAAGACAGCAAGCATATGGGCACTATCAGGGGATCCTTATGCAATCTTCCCGATGTCAGTTTGCCAGAAAATCAATCAAGTAAAACTAAAAATGACATGGGTCAATTTTGAAAATAGGTACGCATTAATGTGCACACACAGCTGAAAAAGAAGATCTCTACTCTATGCATATAACACATACACCTGTGACACAGGTGATCAACACAGATGAGCATGTAAGGCATATGAATGGCAGAACATATGAGCTAGACACCAAGCCAATCCTTTTTATTGAAGATAAGAGACATCAATGATATTCAATTCACTCCTCAGAGCACAGAACCTAGTCTCATCTAAGGGCTTGGTGAAGATATCAGCTAATTGTTTTTCAGTCCTTACATGGCACAGCTGTATATCTTCCTTCTCAACATGATCTCTCAGGAAGTGGTGCCTCACTTCAATGTGTTTGGATCTTTGGTGGTGTAATGGGTTGTTGGCTAACTTAATTGCACTTTCATTATCACAGAAGAGGGGCACTTGATTAAAAGATATGCTGAAGTCTTTCAAGGTCTGCCTCATCCATAATAACTGAGCACAACAACTACCAGCAGCTATATACTCAGCTTCTGCAGTGGAAAGGGCTACTGAGTTTTGTTTCTTAGATGACCAGGACACTAAGGAATGTTCTAGAAATTGACAAGTACCAGAGGTGCTTTTTCGGTCAACCTTACACCCTGCATAGTCACTATCAGAATAGCCGACTAGCTCAAAATTTGCACCTTTAGGATACCAAAGACCAAAGTCTAAGGTTTGAATCAAATATCTCAGTATTCTTCGTACTGCCACTCTGTGACAGTCCTTAGGGTTAGCTTGGAATCTTGCACACATGCATACACTCAACATTATATCTGGCCTAGATGTACACAAATAAAGCAAGAATCCTATCATAGATCTAAATTCTTTCTGATCAGTAGACTTACCTTCGATGTTTAAGTCTAGATGACCATTAGTTTGCATGAGAGTGTGAATAGGCTTTGCATCCTTCATGCCAAACTTGGTGATGATGTCCTTGGTGAACTTTTCTTGTGAAACAAATGTACCTTCCTTGATTTGCTTGATCTGAAGTCCTAGGAAGTACTTGAGTTCTCCATTCAAAGACATCTCAAACCTTTTCGTCATCATCTGGCGAAACTCATCACTCATGGAGCGGTTAGTACTGCCAAATATTATGTCATCGACATATATTTGGCACACAAATAAATCCTTTCCATTTTTCTTAGTGAATAGAGTTGTGTCTACTAAGTCCATTTTAAATCCATTCTTGATCAGAAATTCTTTCAATGTCTCATACCATGCTCTAGGTGCTTGTTTTAAGCCATAGAGTGCTTTGTGTAGTTTATAGACATAGTGTGGTTTCTTATCATCTTCAAAACCAGGTAGTTGTTCAACATAAACAAGTTCAGAGAGTTTACCATTCAGGAAGGCTGATTTTACATCCATTTGATAAAGCTTGATATTGTGATGAACAGCATAAGCAAGAAGAATCCTGATGGCTTCAAGTCTTGCAACTGGAGCAAAGGTTTCTCCAAAGTCCAGACCCTCCACTTGTGTAAACCTTTGAGCCACAAGTCTAGCTTTGTTCCTTACCACTTGTCCATTTGTATCTTGTTTGTTCCTGAAGACCCATTTTGTTCCAATCACATTATGATCATTGGGTCTTTCCACCAGTGACCACACTTGATTTCTCTCAAATTGACTCAGCTCTTCATGCATAGCATTTATCCAATCAGCATCCATGAGAGCTTCCTTAATGTTCCTGGGTTCAGCACTGGAAATAAAAGAGTAATGTTCATAGAAATTAGCTATTCGAGAATGAGTAGTCACTCCCCTATTAATGGCACTGATGATTTGGTCTACAGGGTGATCCTTCTGCAGCCTGCTGATCACAAGGGGTTTGGGGTCAACCGCCAGTGTCATAGCTGATGGTGTTGCCTGTGACACAGCTGGTTCTTCCTGTGACACAGCTAGCTGAGATAGGTACTCTACATCTAGGAGATCATTGGCTGGGTTGTACTCGAGCTCGATGTCTTCATCCAGTGATGGAGAGAGTGGTTCTTGATCTTTTGGTGAGGCAGATTCCTCCTTGATGGTGGGTCTGATCTCACCAGTAGACTTCTTTTGAATGTCCTTACTCCCTACATCATTAGCAACTTGCTCTCCTTGGGAGCCATAAGACTCATCAAAGTCCACATCTATAGATTCTTCAACAACCTTTGTGGAGGTGTTGAAAACTCTATAGGCATGGGTGTTAGTGGAATGACCAAGGAATATACCAACATCAGATTTAGCTTCAAACTTAGTGAGGCGTTTGCCATTCCTAAGAATGTAGCACTTACAACCGAATACTCTGAAGTATGAGACATTTGGCTTGGTGTTGGTGAGCAGCTCGTAACGAGTCTTCTTGAGTAGTGGATGTAGATATATCCTATTAATGGAGTGGCAGGCAGTGTTGATAACTTCAGCCCAAAATCTTGGTGAAGTCTTGTACTCATCTCGCAGTGTCCTTGCCATCTCTATCAGGGTTCTGTTCTTCCTTCCCACTACTCCATTTTGCTGTGGAGCATATGGACTTGATAGTTCATGCTTGATTCCATGCTTGTCCAGAAATGCTTCCACCTTTGAGTTCTCGAACTCAGTCCCATTGTCACTCCTGACCTTGACAAGGTTTACCTTCCACTCATTTTGTACTCTGACAATGAGATGCTTGAACTTCTTGTAAACCTGTGTCTTCTCCTTCAAAAAGAACATCCAAGTATATCGAGAAAAATTATCTACAATGACAAATCCATACTTGTTACCTCTCAAGCTCTCATATGTAGTAGGACCGAACAGGTCAACGTGTATGAGCTCAAAAGGTTTGATGGTGGTCATGACATTCTTGGGATGTTGGGCAGCTCCAACTTGTTTGCCGGCTTGACATGAACCGTAGGGCTTGTCCTTCTCAAACTTCACTTTTTCTAAGCCTATGACATAGTCATGTTTGCCCAGTTTGTTGAGAAGCTTCATCCTAGCATGTCCTAGACGCCTGTGCCACAGCCAGCCAACACTGGTCTTGGCCATTAGACAACATGGAGCTACTGCAGTCTGTTCATTGAAGTTTACAGTGTATAGTTTTCTAGACCTGCATCCTTTGAACACTTGAGAATCATCAGATAGTTTGGAAGCTATAACCTCATCAGGATAGAACATGACTTTCATACCTGTGTCACACAGCTGTGACACAGACATAAGACTATAGCCTATCTAATCTACAAGCATTACATTGGATAAAGAGTGATGTTCAGATATGGCAACTTTACCAATGCCATTTACCTTTCCCTTGGAGTTATCTGCATAGATCACATGTTTACTTGGAAGATTTTCATGTGTGATCTCTACAAACTCTTCTCTGCCTCCTGTCATATGTTGTGTACATCCACTGTCCACAACCCAGTCAGTTCCACTGGAGGTAGTATCCTGCAAGATTAGTTATGGGGTTTAGGGACCCAAACTTGTTTGTTTCCCTTAGCAGTTTTACCATATGCAGAAACAGCAGTTAATGGGCTAGCATATCTATTTCTGACATTAACAGCCTTAGCAACAGATGATATAATATGAATCCTCTTTAGCTGTCTGTCACCTGCAACCTTTGACAAAGGGGTTAGCTGGCTGTGTGGGTTACCGGTGACACCGGTGGGTACACAGCTGTGCAGTATGCCTGTGACACAGGCAACTGTTACCTTTGGAACCCAGATGCAGGTAACCACCTTGTCAGGTGCTTGCGACCAACATACTTGGCCACAATTTTCCTTTTTCTATCCTTCTGCAGGACATAGGATGGGTTAGATGGAATATTTGTTGCATTCCTATTACTCTACGTGTGACCAATAAACTTGTTGTCACATGTACCTGTCTGTCTCACAAATTTAGCTGCAAGATAAGAGTTAGTGACAGCAGGCAGTTTATCCTTATTAGCAGAAAGATTGTAACCCAGGCCTTTTCGGCTATCATTCTTTCTGAGCATTTCAGCTCTGATGAGCTGATAATTTTGCATGCCAATATTGGCAGTGCATAGGCCTTTTCTCATGAGCCTTTTAAGCTCTTCCAGCTCTTCCTTGAGCTTGTTGTGCTCATCTGCATCCATAGAGTTAGTAATAACAAAGGTTGAAGTCTCTTTTGAGTCATCAACTACACAGCCTATGGAAGTTAGAATATTTATGCGACTAGCACAGTTTAAGCATGATTCAATAACAGCATGAGTAGGCAAAGATGCATCAGTAGATATAGAAGAAATATCAGTGCACATAGAATGCTTTGCCTTGAGCTCATCATGCTCCTTAATCAGAAGCTCATTAGCTACCTTGAGCTTCTCATGAGCTATCTCCAGGTTTTCCTGGTCTAGCCTGAGGTTTTCTCTGTCATCTGTAACCTCATCATATGATTCACTTAGCTCCCTGAGTTTATCTCTTAAAGAGATGTTTTCCTTCCTCTCCTTACCATAGGCTTTATCTGTTCTTTCAAGAATGCCCATTAGTTCAGCATAATCAGGAAAGTCATCCTCAGTAAGTACCTTTCACTACAAGATTTTTGCTGATCTGTGATGAATCGATTTCGTCATGGAAGAACAGTATTTCATCATTAATAACCTTCTGTGACGAATTTATGACGAAAATGAAATCGTCATGGAAGTCGCGTCATAGATGTACCACTGTGACGAAATGGCAATTTCATCATAGAATGGAACACATCTGTGACGAAAAGCCGGCCGTCATGGAACGGACACACTTCTATGATGAAATAATTCGTCATTCAAGTTGCTCCAGAATGTCATAAATTGGTATCATTTTCGTCATAAAATAGCTTTCCGGCACAGCTGTTTCTGACGTGGCAGCCTGCGTGGCTTTTGTTGTGACGTGGACGCCACGTCACTAACTGACGTGGCTGTGCTCCTAAGTGGTGTCCACGTCATTATCAACGTGGCGTCCGACATGGCATCTGACGTGTCATGTACAGCCCAGTCCAATTCGTTGGCCCGAAATATTTGGGCCAGCCTGGTCTAGAATTTTGGCCCATTAATATCCAGGCCTTTTTAATTTTTGACCCATTCAATTTGGCCCAAGTTTTTAATCGAGCATTTTTGCAACGTTTTTGCAGGCAGGCTCATTTCGTTGCACTCAGAGCACATCATTTACACTCAGGATTAGAAAACCATATTTCAAAAACACTTAGTACATCATAGCATTAGTATAGCATTCATACGGAATTAGTACAGCATTAGTACGGTTACATCATAGCATTAGTATGCAATATATACATCAGCAGCAGTTCCAAAACATACAACTGGACATTATCACCAGCAAAGAGCATCAGGTTATGACTAAAGTTCCAAAACAAACACCACCACATGCTATACGCATACACTCATCCAGTTGCAAAACAAACACCACCACCACCAGCAGCATAAGTACAGAAGTTTTGGCAAAATGTCAGCCTGCATAGTAGTTTGAACAGCAAATCAAGGCATGTTAACCTGTGATAATCTCAGCAGACGGCGAAGAATGGCATCGTTTTCTTCTTGCTTTTTCTGAAGTTCCTCATATTTTTCTGCTTGATTCTTCTTGAATTCATCCATGTCTTCATGCTGCTTCAGCATTGCTTCATCTGCTGCTTGTGCTTTCTTTTTGAGGATGTCCAGTTCATGTTGTTGAGAGTCAATTGTCTGTTGAAGTGCAGCAGCTCGCTCTCTCTCCAGCTGAAGCTTTTTTTGAAGCTGTGATCTATTCGTACAGAACTCTAAGCCCACATTCTTCAAGAATGAACTATTTGCACTGTTGGACTTCAGGATTGTGCTTACAATTTCTGTACTAGACTTTGGTGTCTCATCATCTTGAGAAGAATGGTCCATCATAGATTCCATGTCAGCCTATGATTGCAAACAACCAAGGATTTAACGTAAGTATTAAAAACAAAACAATATGAAGACATAAACCAAGCTGAATAAAGTATTCTGTATTGTTAGGCACAAGAAGGAAAAGGTGAGTGGATGATGGGAAGTAATGTCCTATGGTGCATGCATGCAACAGATTGTTTTGGCTGGCTCTGCATTGTTTTATTTTATATCCTAGTTTGTGAAAGCTTGCTGAATGGCATGCTAGCTAGTCCCTGGCATGTAGATTCAAGTTTCTGGAGATAGGCATGAAGGGTATGTATATTAAATATGTATGTCAGGAAGGATACTATTAGCTAATGACTGAAAAACATAAATTAGTGAATATTTCGACAAGAACTGCAAGGATGCAATGGCAACGGGAACTTTGGAAGGAAGACGGCAGTAATAACAGGGACTTACAATTGCTTGTTGTATAGACTCACTAAAACCTTTCTTCTTACTGTTATGGCATTCCTTGAAAAGGTCCACTGCATTGGGTTCTTGATCTTTGTATCTCTCCTTCTATATTGTTGTAGCAACAATGTCAAATAGTTAGCTTGGCAAACAAATTGGAATGGTAACAAGCTACAGGTTTGTGGTTAACTATTTTAGAAGAATGGCAAATAAATTTACAGAATATTAACAATGGGCTTATGGATCAATTGTGGATAGGGTGTAAATGTTGTGATGATTGCCTTGCGAACGAGCACTTTTTTCTTTTTGCATATTGACATGAATAGGTACATAAAAACATATGCAAATGAATCATGCTATTTTCATACCAGGACATTCATATAGTTCAAACAGCATTCATGCAAGTTCCAGGAAAAAGAACTACAACCCATGAAACTGCAGTACCATATAGTTGTTGGAGTAGTCATTTTTGCATGTTGACACGTACAGCAAATGGTTCACACATAATAATAAAAATAGGGGCCAAGACCTTCATAGTTCACAGAGAATGGTTTACGATGCAACGAGCAGGCGATGCATACAAATCCTATCAATAATAAGAAGCCATTGTTACTTACTACAGAATAGCAATGCGCAATGTAGCTCCGAGAACCTGTCGTCTGTTGGAACTTGACATTAGCACGGTTCCGCTTATTCTTTTCAGAGATTTCCTAGATAAGAACATTTATGTAAGACAATTCAGAAATTGAAACTCAAGAAATGATGTGATATCCAAGTTCAAACCTTGTTTTTGGGGTCAGACCACTTCTGTACAAGTGCTCTCCAACTGGCATCTGACATATGAGGTAAAGGAGATGTTGTTCTCACTTCATTGGCTGGAACACCATCGAAGTATTTTCTTTTCAGCCTATACCGAGTCTGTCGTACCCCAACCTGGAGTAGATTAACACATGCATCCTTTATTGGCACGTCATTCGTGTCCATGGCAAGCCTTCCCTATTAAAGTGAATGAAAATCATGACTAAGTTACATTGAACAATGAGATAATATGTAGCATATAGCATAAAATAGGAGTTAAAGATAAAGATTGGACAGAAGAAAGTACTTACAACTAATGTGCCCATGAAATTATCTATAACATCGTCATCTTTCTTGTACTCTTTCCAGTGTGTGAGGATAGGCACACCCTGCCTAATGGTGATGCCACCCTCTGATGCTAACTTGGCAGCTTGCACCGGTTTTTCTGGCCTTCTATTCCCTTCGAGAACATTGATGGGCAATCTTCTTCCCATAGCTCTAGTCATCTTGTCAAGTAATTTCCCCATTGTCTGTGTGAAAGGGATCTCAGGAGTCGACTAGAGGGGGGGTGAATAGGTCGGCTCTAGATATTATAATGCCTAATGGGTTTCTCTTCTGGAGATAGGTCAATCCTAGAGAAAATATATGCAACTGATGCAGGTAACTGAGACTCAGCAAGATATATCAGATAAACACCAGACACTCAGATAGCAAACTTAGTTGACGTAGAACAAGTTATATTCAGAGCTAACTGAGTCTCAGGTGTGAGAGTCAGGTGAGTGCATCAGATGACGTGAACAGGAAAGGTACTAGTTTTAGCAAGAGCTAACTGAGTCTCAGGTGAGGAAACTCAGTTAGTGTGCAACAGATAAAGGTGCTCTAGTGATCTAAGCATGCATAGATAACAGAATAAATAAGAGCAGATCACAAGACAGATAGTAAAGCACACAATGGTTTGTTTTACCGAAGTTCCTACTTCTTGCGAAGCAGTACGTCTCCGTTGAGGAAGCTGTTCTCACAGCCGGCACCAAATCGTGCTCTTTCCTCGAGTACCTTTCTTGTGTGGAATCCTTTTGATCTTGCTGCTGCAAGACAGGCAGACCCGAATCGCCTTCACAGACTCTTGGTGGCAGCCACACAAGACTTGGCTTGCTCACCAACTCCAAGAGCACTCCCACTCTTGGAGGAACCAGTACCTCGAATGCTACACCTGAAGGACTAAGAAACTCTCTCTCACGATGGATGCACGCAGGCAACACTCACTTGGAGACCTAGAGCTCTTTCTTTCTCAACGGGTTGCTTTCGGGTTAGAGGCAAAGGTTAGGTAAAGGTTCGAGGTTGAAAACCTCCCCAGGTTCCCTATTTATAGGGTCCCTGGCAGCTAGCCGTTACACTCATGCCACGTCAGATAAAGAGCCACCAGACCTAACCTGTCTGAGACTCAGCTAACATGCACCTCTGGTAACCTACTAGCCGCGGCTGAGCTACCCACCTGAGTCTCAGATGCCAAACTCAGGTGGACTCGGTTGCCTCAGGCAGCACCTGAGCACAACTCTGGCCGGCTCACTACAAGCCTACGTACAACTGACCAGAGAGCAATGGCCTCGCCACAGTCCCTGACCAGCTCGCTTAGACCCTTGGCACTGGTTCCAAGCTTCTTCACCGAAGATGACTGCCCTTGTAGACGCACAGCGAACCCTTGGTCCTGATCCACCAGCTTCCTAGCTCCTCCAGGACTTATCCAGCTTGCATTCACGGCCCTTGAACTCCATCAAGCAACCATCACCTCGCTTGCCCTCGAGCACAGCCTCGGCTTCTTCGCAACTGTGCCTCAGGAGCCTAGCTCAGCTGGTCCTTCTGACCTTCCCAGTTCCTTGCTCTTTTTAGGACTCATCATCAACAGTTGTCTCACTTCAGCTTTTCACCTGTCCATCTAATTCCTGTTCACACTCATTGCAAGTATTAGACACAGGTGAGGATTGCCAATAACCATCAAAACCAAACTCTGGGGCAATATAGCCATCCTCCCAAGCTCCATGGGAGTGGATGCACTTTCAATCTCCCCCTTTTTGGTGGTTAGTGGCAATCCCTTTAAAACATTCACTTAGATAAAAAAGAGTATTGCATTTAACCTTGTTTGACATCAACTCCCCCTTAAGATGTGCACAAGTGAGATTTTGCATTTGAATACAAGTGTACAGTTCAGATTTAAACATTAGAGAGTTGATGCAAAAACAGGTGTTCTCACAACATAACTGAGAGTATAAGCACAGCGGAATAGCAGGTATGTTGGAGGAGTACTCAGCAATTAAGATAACAGAAAGGATTGCATGCTTGAGTACAAATATCAAATATCAGAGCGTCATGTATATATCAAATATCAGAGCATGTATTAGAGCTAAAGAAAGGAATATCATGTATCAGAGCAGATGTGATAAAGAGATCAATGTATTTCAATATATTTGAGCAATAACAGTCAATACAATACAAAAACGAGGTGTTCAAGACTGATAAAATCATTTTGCAGTACATAGAATGTCTTGACACACATACTGCTCCCCCTGAAAATAATACTCTCCCCTTTAAGCTATTCTCTCCCTACTCTCTCCCCCTTTGCCACTAAGCACTAAAAAGAGATAGGAAGAAGAAAGAAAAGATCCTCAGGGAGCTGGCTTTGGTTGCAGGAGGGATAGGATCTGATCAAATTTGCTGTTGACCGAGGCCTTGAGATCTGCCATCTCACTCTTGAGTTCTGATTTCAGCTGAGCCATTTCTTGTTGCAGTTCATCTTGTCTCCTCTTGATACAAGAGATCTGTACTGGCACAACCCGTTTAATGAAAGCATCCATAGCTGCGGGATTGTCTAGACGTTGAACCAAAGGGAGACTGTCTGACGAAAGATTCACAGAGACCGATGCTTGTCGACTCAGCAGGAGGAGATGATTCTCTAGCTGAGTCTCGGGTGGGAGACACCTGAGGCTCAGGTAGGACTGCTGGGAGATCAGCTGCTGACTGAGGTGGTCTGACTGAGACTCTGGTAGCTTGCTCTGGAGGCTCTGAAAAGTCTGGCTGAGATGAGTTGAGGATGTTGTAGAAAGGAACTTCATCTTCATGGTCATCCTTCTGAGGTCTGAATTTGCTGAGATATGTCTTCTTGTCAAAGGAGAAGACTGAAGATGCTAATGATGTTCTTTGGAGAATCATATGCATTAGATATGAGCCATATCTCATCTTGTCAGTTCTGTTCTTCTGGCACTCATTTATTTCTGAGAATATGTATCTGGCCACATCAAACTTCTCTTTCTTTGCGATGAGCTCAAGAATTCTCCATACTGGATTGTATATGGCATCAGTTCCTCCACCTTTGGCACAGATGGATATGTTCAAGATCTTCACTATGTGCTTGGGTGTCTTCATCAATCCTTTGAAATTGGAGATATGCTTAGGGACTGCACCCTTAACAGGAGGAGGCACAAAGCCTGTAGGGAAGAACTTCTTCCTTTTCTCATTTGGAACCCAATCTGGCAGGAGACTCTTATCTTCTTCTGAGCCTTTGGATATGCTGATCTTCTGTAGCTTTGTCCCTGATGGTAGGTCCAACAGCTCTGCAAACTCGGGAGCTGTGATGCACAGCAGTTGACCTCTTGTCATCCAGAGCATATAATCTTGATTGTTCTGCTCTACAAAGACTGTTGCATAGAATTCCTTGATAGCTTCAGAATCATAGTCTTGGTTTAAGCTGCATATCTCATCAAGTTGAACAGCAGTTAAAATCTGCTTCAAATTTCCTAAGCCGTTCTTGGCAAGATTTTCCCAATCAATTGGCATGCTGTCAACAAAACCTTTCTTCTGCAGCAAGAGATGATAGCTTGATTGCTGCTGATCATTCCAAAACCTTGGATCATTGCAATGTCTTCTTTTCAGATTCCCTTCACTGTCAAAATATGGATTTGTGGTTCTCATGGCAGTGTAGTTTGATGTGCTTCTTGAATCCAGGTTCATGGAGGCTAGACTGGCATCTGCCTTTGGTAGCTTCTTGAAAGCAGTTGCAGATATGAATTTCATCATTGATGTGTCAGATCGTGCAACTTTTGAGAATATAGCTGAATATTTGTCTTCCAATGACTCATCTGACTCTTCTAACTGAGTCTCAGCTGGGATATCTTCTGAGTCAGATGCAGAGGGGGATGAGTCTGATTCTTCTGCTGACTCTTTCCTTCCACTACTCTCTTCTTCTTCTTGATATTCTTCATCTGATTCAGACAGCTTTTGCTTCTTCTTGCGAGGAGATGGAGGATGAGGATCACTTGGACTTGAATAGGAGTCATCTGAGTCTTCTGACTGAGCCCAGTGATGGCTGAGACCTAGTTGGCATCCTATGAACTGACTCAGGTGCTGGAGAAGATACTGCTTTTTCTTGCTCTTCAAGTCTTGTTTCTTCTTGAGCTGGTTCTAAGTCTGATAGAGACTGAAATACAGAACCCATGCTCACTGATACTCCAACTGATGGATCTGCTTGTGGCTCAGTTGGATTTTCATGTGCTTTAGTTGACTTCTCTTCAAAAGATGATCTTAGCTTATCCATAGATTCCTCCATAGTCTGCTCAAGTTCTTTTTCTCTTGAGTCAAGCTCAGCCAAAATGTCTTCAATTGATTCTATGGCAGCTTTCTGTTGAGTTTCCACTTCAATGGGGACTAATTCTAGTCCAGCTGATGCAGCCGCCTGAGACTCGGCTGGCTTACTCAGTTGAGGCACTGAACCACTGGATTGTTGAAGGGGCACTGCATCAAGTGCTTGAGAACTGGATGCAAAAAATATCCTTGAGTTTGTTTCAGCAATCTCATTTTGTAGATGCTTCTTACGAGCTTCATCAGCACAAGAGTTTAACTCCAACATGTGATTCTCTATTCTCCTTTGTAGAATGATATCTGAGAACCTTGTCCAGAATGGCTTATAATCTTCTGAGAGTTGAGGGAATAGACGATCAATTTGTTTGATCAGGTCTGCTTTCTCTTGTCCAGAGGCTTTTCCTTCTTGCTTCAGCAGCTTTTTGAGTTCTTCATGGATTGCCTTGTTCTTCAGCTGAGTTTCTCTTAGGAGCTTCACATTCTTTGGAACATCTGGTGATTCAAAGATTTGCTTTGCAAGGGCATCTATTCTTTCCTTCATTTGAGGCCTTTCCTCATCTGTGGCATTGGCAACTTATTAGATAGGTCTTGCCATTTTTCTATAAGTTTGCTGTGTTCCTTTCTTTTAAGAGCTTCTACTCTCCATTCAGCTTCTTCCTCTTCTTGCAGTTGTTTCTTTGTTTTCTTCTTGACTACCACAGCCTCTGATCTTGGCTTCTTTGGGACTTTGCTCAGAGATAAATCTGTTGGCTTGCCTGCAGCCCTTGTCCTTTTGAGTGTATCAACTACTGGAGCCTTCTTGACTTTGATAGCTGCCTCTTTCTCAGCAGCCTTCTTGGCTCTTTCTTCAGCTCTTTTCTTCTTTGCTTCTTCAGCTTGGGCTTTCTTTTCAGCTGCTTTTGCTTTCCTCTCTTGCTTCAATTTTTCTTCCTTGCTAGCCTTCTGAGCTTCTAAATCTTTCATTCTTTTAGCTGACTGAGCTGTAGCTATGTCCATCTGTCGTTTCTCTTCTTGTAGCTCTTTAAGCCTAGCTTCTCTTTTGGCTAGCTCAGAGGGGGACATTGGAGCTTTCACTGATTTTTGAGCAGCTTCTTCTGCATCCAATTTCTTTCCAAGACTTTTAGCCTGCTCTGCCTCCCACTCTAACTGCTGCTTCTGTCTTAGGAGCTGGGTTCTCAGACCAATGGGCAGATCATCAGTTATATCCTCAGGCACATTCCTTGATCCAGACATCTGCATAGGAGAGGTAGAATAAAGAATAGATGAGAGATAATCCTATTGCAGAGAAAACTGGAATGATTGGCCATTTTTGGATGGTTTTAGGAGAGTTTCACAAGTCATCTCATGCTACCTGACTTAGCTACCTGACACTCAGGTGAGATAAATTGTGTAACTCAGGTGGAGTAGCAGAGCAACCTAGGTTTATCGAATCTTGCTGAAATTTGAGAATTCTGGACAATGAGTTGCAAGAAATCGTTCTAGAGGTTAAAGGTACATCATCTCTGTCTAATTCCACAACTGAAAGATACTCGAGAGCATGGGATTCGCATTAAGGCGGAAACCACCCTAGTTCTGTGAAGAACAGCTCGAGGAGACTTACATTTGGAATTTTGATTGGAGATGAAGGCGCCAAAACAATCAGGAGAGCTTTGGGAAGCTTCGGAGAGAGCGAAGATCGTCGGAGAAGCGCACGATCGTTGAGAATCAGATGGCGGCGACGGGCGCAAGGGCACTGAGACTCTGAAGAGGGTTTAGCGCGAACCGTTACAGAGGTGGGTTTTTATATCCCGAGTGGCCCTGTGGCACCTGAGGGTCAGCTAGATTGCTACCTGAGACTCAGGTAGGAAAGAAAAAATTGAGCTGAGCTCCAGACTTAGGGATTTTCTCCGGAATTTTTGAATGTGTTCAGCTGAGACTCATGTGGAAGACTCAGCTGACAAGGTTTTCAATAGGATTACCAGAGAGAACTTAAGGATAAGAGATGAAAGCAATAGAGAGAATTTCTTTTCAAACACAGCTTGCCAAACAATCAATCAATACAAAGCTAAAGCTGTGTTGAATTGAAATAGATGGTAAGATCCAACTTATCTAACCCAATGGTGAATCCATGAGTTCAATAAGATGCAAAATCAGCATGGTATCTATAAGACCTTAACCCACCTGAGGTACAACCGAGACTCAGGTGGCTGACTCATGTAGAATGCAGAGAATGAAAAACCAGAAATGCAATCATGTGTACACGTGTATCATCATTTCCTCACTGCACATTCGAGATATCCATGATATTTAGCTCATGCCTGAGGGTACAGAACCTATTTTCATCTAAAGGCTTGGTGAAAATATCAGCTAGCTGAGCTTCGGTTCTAACATGGCACAGTTGGATATCTTTCTTCTCTACATGGTCTCTTAGAAAGTGGTGTCTCACTTCTATGTGTTTGGATCTTTGGTGTTGGACAGGGTTGTTGGCTAACTTGATTGCACTTTCATTGTCACAGAAGAGGGGTACTTGAGACATGGATATGTTGAAATCCTTCAAGGTCTGCCTCATCCATAACAATTGAGCACAACACCCACCAGCTGCTATGTATTCGGCTTCTGCTGTGGATAGGGCTACTGAATTTTGTTTCTTGGAACTCCAGGACACAAGGGAACGCCCTAAAAACTGGCAGGTACCTGAGGTGCTTTTTCTGTCAACCTTACACCCGGCATAATCACTATCTGAATAGCCTACAAGCTCAAATGGTGCACCCTTAGGATACCATAGACCAAACCCAGAGGTATGAATCAGATATCTCAGTATTCTACGAACAGCAGTGCGATGAATGTCCTTAGGATCAGCTTGAAAACGTGCACACATGCAAACACTCAACATTATATCAGGTCTAGATGCACACAAATACAGCAAAGAACCTATCATAGACCTATACTCCTTCTGATCAGCGGACTTACCTTGTTGGTTCAGATCAAGATGAGCATTTGTTTGCATGGGAGTAGATATTGACTTAGCTTTGTCCATGTCAAACTTCTTGAGGATGTCCTTGGCAAACTTCTCTTGAGAGATGAAAGTTCCCTGCTTGAGTTGTCTGATTTGCAGCCCTAGGAAGAACTTCAGCTCTCCTACCATGGACATCTCAAACCTTTTTATCATCATCTTGCTGAACTCATCACTTAGCACACGGTTAGTACTTCCAAATATTATGTCATCGACATATATTTGGCATACAAATAAGTCCTTGCCTTTAACTTTAGTAAAGAGTGTAGTATCAACAAGCCCAATTTTGAAACCATTATGTATAAGAAACTCCTTTAGGGTATCATACCAAGCACGAGGGGCTTGTTTGAGACCATATAAAGCTTTGTGGAGAACATATACATGATGGGGTCTTTTTGGATCTTCAAAACCAGGGGGCTGTTCTACATACACAAGTTCAGCAAGCTTACCTTGGAGGAAGGCACTCTTGACATCCATTTGATAGAGCTTGATGTTGTGATGATTTGCATAAGCTAAAAGTATCCTGATAGCTTCAAGTCGAGCTACAGGTGCAAAGGTCTCACCAAAATCCAAGCCTTCTATTTGAGTGTAGCCTTGAGCAACCAACCTTGCCTTGTTCCTCACCACTTGGCCTGTAGAATCTTGCTTGTTGCGAAAGACCCACTTCGTTCCAATGACATTGTGATCCTTGGGTCTTTCAACAAGTGACCAGACTTCATTTCTCTCAAATTGGTTCAGCTCTTCATGCATAGCATTGATCCAGTCTGAGTCAGACAGAGCTTCACCTACATTTTTAGGCTCAAAGGTGGAAACAAAGGAGTAGTGAGCGCAAAAGTTAGCAATACGAGAACGAGTAGTCACTCCCCTATCAATGGCACCAATGATTTGGTCTACAGGGTGATCCTTCTGCAGCCTGCTGATCACAGGGGGTTCTGGGTCAGCCACCTGAGTCACAGCTGGATGTGGATCAGCTGGGTGTATCTGTGACTCAGTTGGCTCTTCCTGAGACTCAGCTAGGGTGCATGGAGGCTTCTGAGTCCAATAGATCATTAGCTGGGTTGTACTCGAACTCAATGCCATTGACTTCATCCTGCTCATCAGCTAGGTCAGGTAGGTTTGTAACTCCAGATGAAGCTTGCTCCTCAACTTGGGGCCTGACTTCACCTGTTGACTTGTGAAGTATATCTACCTTCCCTGAAATATCATTAGCAACTTGCCCATCTTGTGAGCCATTAGATTCATCGAATGTCACATCTACAGCTTCTTCAACAACCTTGGTGTTGGTGTTAAAGACTCTGTAGGTGTGAGATTCTGAGCTATATCCAACAAATATTCCTTCATCAGATTTGGATTCAAATTTAGAGAGACGCTTGCCTTTCTTCAGAATGTAACACTTACAACCAAATACTCTGAAGTAGGAGACGTTTGGCTTCTTGTTGGTCAGCAGCTCATAAGGTGTCTTCTTTAGGAGTGGGTGAAGATATAGTCTATTGATGTTGTGGCAGGCAGTATTCACAGCTTCAGCCCAAAACCTTGCTGGTGTTTTGTACTCACTCAGCAGTGTTCTTGCCATCTCTATCAGGGTCCTGTTCTTCCTCTCCACCACTCCATTCTGCTGAGGTGCATAGGGACCAGAGAACTCATGCTTAATCCCATGCTTGTCCATGAAGGCTTCAACTCTTGAGTTCTTGAATTCTGTCCCATTGTCACTTCTCACTGCCTTTAAGTTGATGTTCCATTCATTTTGAACTCTGACAATGAGATGCTTGAACCTTTTGTACACCTGTGACTTGTCCTTCAAGAAAAATACCCAAGTGAAACGTGACAAGTCATCTACAACAACAAAACCATACTTGTTACCTCCAATGCTCTCATATGTAGTTGGACCGAACAAATCAATGTGTATGAGATCGAATGGAGAAGTAGTGGTCATGATGTTCTTGGGTGGATGAGGGCTTCCAACTTGCTTTCCAGCCTGACAAGCACAGCATGGCTTGTCTTTGTTGAATTGGATCTGCTTCAGGCCTAGGACATGTTCTTCTTTACTGAGTTTGTTCAGCAGCCTCATCCCCACATGACCTAGCCTCCTGTGCCACAGCCACCTAACTGAGCTTTGACTATAAGGCAACATGGCACAGCTGCTTCTTGATCCTGAAAATCTACAAGATATAGCTTATCTACTCGATAGCCTTTGAAAACTTGTGAGTCATCTGTTAGTTTCTGGACATAGACCTCTTTAGGATAAAATGTGACTTTCATTCCAGCATCACATAATTGAGAAACAGATAAGAGATCATATGAAATAGACTCAACAAGCATTACTTCAGTAAGAGAATGTTCCTGAGATATAGCAATTTTACCACAACCCAATACCTTGCCCCTTGAATCATCAGCATAGTTGACATACTTGCAAGGAAGGTTATCTTTTCTTATCTCAGAGAACTGCTCTTTGCCTCCAGTCATGTGCTGTGTGCAGCCACTATCCATGACCCATTTTGTTCCACTGGAGGCAGAGCCCTGCATGATTAGTTGCGAGACTTAGGAACCCAGATAGATTTGGTTCCCAAGTTAGCAGGTCTCTTACTGTAAGCATCAATAGCAGGAATAAGATTAACATTAGGGTTCTTAGCAGTTACGGCTTTAGAAAGCTTAGAGAACCTCTGAATCTTTCTCAGATTTTTATCTCCTGCAAACTCAGATGGAAGGGTTAGCAAATTTGCATTGCACCTGAGTGAGCTACCTGAGTCACAGGTGGCTCTCCCTGACTTTGGTACCCAACCGAGTAAGTCACCTGAGACACAGATGACTACTGACTTTGGTACCCAAATGCTTGGTACCTTCTTGTACCTACTCCAAGGTCCAACATAAATTGCCTCAGGTTTACCCTTTTTCCCTGTCTTAAGCACATAGCTTGGATTAGAGGGAATTTTCACATAACCACCTGTCTTTCGATGGTTTCCTGCAAGAGAGTTAGTATCATATTTCCCTTTCTGAGGAACAAAGTGATTCTGCAAGTATTTCTTGTTAGTAGCAGAGGGAATATATGAAGACTTGTTCTTTATAAGTGCAGAAGTGAAACCAAGTCCCCTTGGACCATTATTCTTTAGTACTAGGGTGGACTGGAGCCTAGCAAAATTCTGCATGCCTATGTTAGCACTGCACAGGCCTATTCTCATGAGCCTTTTTAGCTCTTCATGCTCCTCCTTGAGCTCATTGTACTTTGCTACATCAACAAGATTAGTAGCAGTTGAAGTGCTTAATTCACTGGGTGAATCTACAACAAACACTGTACTAGAAGTAATAGCATTGATGCGAGATGCACAGTTTAAACAAGTTTCTATAACAGTAGGAGGACTTGCATCAGGTGTAACAGCAGTGCAAGATGAGTGAGTTTCTTTGAGTTTATCATGCTCAGAGATTAGGAGCTCATGTGATAGCTTAAGTTTGTTTTGAGCTTCCTGCAATAAGTAAACCTCCTCATCAAGATCTGCCTTAGCATCTTGTGCATTATCAAGGGACACCTGCATGTCAGTTAATTTGTCCCTGAGAGAGATGTTTTCTTTTCTCTCTTTCCTAAGGAGCTTCTCTGTCCTGTCAAGAATGTCCATTAGTTGAGCATAATCAAGGAAGTCATCCTCAGTCATTACCTTGCTGCCTTTAGCCATAAGGCATAGAGTTGGAGTCTCAGCATATGTAGGATCTGCATCCTTGTCGAAGAGTGAGTCTTTCTCGGGTGTGCAGCTGAGAGACCTGACTGAGTCTTCTCCTGGCTCAGTTGGGCTGCTGAGTGATCCACCTGAGACACAGATGGCTAACCCAGCTAGCTCAGTTTCTTCCTCTGACTCCTCCTCTGACTCTGAGTCATCTGAGACCCAAACTTGTCCCACATAAGCTCTGGCAGCAGAGGTCTTCTTCTTTCTGAAGGTGGGAGGCTTCCCTTCTTTGTACTTCTTCTTGACAATGATCTCCTTCTTCTTGTACTTGCCATCCTCTTGTCTCTTGCTCTTTTTGGGACAATCAGCAATGAAGTGTCCTGAGTCACCACACTCAAAACACTTCTTGTCACTGAGTTGCTTCTTCCCTTTGAACCTGTCAGATGAGCCTGAAAACTTCTTCCTTCGATAGAACTTTCTGAAGTTCCGAGTAAGCATGGCAAGCTCATTCTCCTCATCAGTGGACATCTCTTCATCTGGATCTTCTTCTTCATCACTTGAGTCCCTGTGAGTGGCTACTGCCTTGAGGGCTATGTCCTTGTTCTTCCCAGAAGTGATAGCATGCTTCTTGGAGTGGTCTAGCTCCATCTCATGAGTGAGCATCCTACCAAGGACATCAGTGGGCTTTAATCTGTCAAAGCCATCCTTTTCTTTCATCATCAGACGCAGAGTGTGATAAGGCTTGGGAAGCACAAAGAGGAACTTCTTGATCACATCACAATCTTCTACTCTGTTGGACCCAAGGGCCTTCAGCTGGTTAGTGATCATGGTAAGTCTTGTGAAGATGGAATTGATGTCCTCTCCAGGTTGGTAATGAAGTGTCAAGTTCATGCTCCAGCACATCTTTCTTGGACCTCTTCAACGTGTCACTGCCTTCATAGATAGCCTGAAGTGTGAACCATATATCTCTGGCTTCCTCAAAGGTACTGACACGGTGAAATCATGCTCTTGCAGTCCCATATAAATAGCATTGGCAGCTCTAGCATTCTTCTTGATGCTGATCTTCTCTTGATCAGTGGGATTGCTCTCATCAACCACATCGAGACCTATTGTGACAATCTTCCATACATCTGGGTCAAGTGCAGTAAGATGCATTTGCATCTTCCGCTTCCAAAAGGCATAATTAGTACCATCAAACATAGGAACTCTACCCTCATAGTTCGACATCCTTTAGACTCTGGCTGTTAGGCCAATTATGAGCAACGAGGCTCTAATACCACTTGAAAGGGATCTCAGGAGTCGACTAGAGGGGGGGTGAATAGGTCGGCTCTATATATTATAATGCCTAATGGGTTTCTCTTCTGGAGATAGGTCAATCCTAGAGAAAATATATGCAACTGATGCAGGTAACTGAGACTCAGCAAGATATATCAGATAAACACCAGACACTCAGATAGCAAACTTAGTTGACGTAGAACAAGTTATATTCAGAGCTAACTGAGTCTCAGGTGTGAGAGTCAGGTGAGTGCATCAGATGACGTGAACAGGAAAGGTACTAGTTTTAGCAAGAGCTAACTGAGTCTCAGGTGAGGAAACTCAGTTAGTGTGCAACAGATAAAGGTGCTCTAGTGATCTAAGCATGCATAGATAATAGAATAAATAAGAGCAGATCACAAGACAGATAGTAAAACACAAAATGGTTTGTTTTTACCGAAGTTCCTACTTCTTGCGAAGCAGTACGTCTCCGTTGAGGAAGCTGTTCTCACAGCCGGCACCAAATCGTGCTCTTTCCTCGAGTACCTTTCTTGTGTGGAATCCTTTTGATCTTGCTGCTGCAAGACAGGCAGGCCCGAATCGCCTTCACAGACTCTTGGTGGCAGCCACACAAGACTTGGCTTGCTCACCAACTCCAAGAGCACTCCCACTCTTGGAGGAACCAGTACCTCGAATGCTACACCTGAAGGACTAAGAAACTCTCTCTCACGATGGATGCACGCAGGCAACACTCACTTGGAGACCTAGAGCTCTTTCTTTCTCAACGGGTTGCTTTTGGGTTAGAGGAAAGGTTAGGTAAAGGTTCGAGGTTGAAAACCTCCCCAGGTTCCCTATTTATAGGGTCCCTGGCAGCTAGCCGTTACACTCATGCCACGTCAGATAAAGAGCCACCAGACCTAACCTGTCTGAGACTCAGCTAACATGCACCTCTGGTAACCTACTAGCCGCGGCTGAGCTACCCACCTGAGTCTCAGATGCCAAACTCAGGTGGACTCGGTTGCCTCAGGCAGCACCTGAGCACAACTCTGGCCGGCTCACTACAAGCCTACGTACAACTGACCAGAGAGCAATGGCCTCGCCACAGTCCCTGACCAGCTCGCTTAGACCCTTGGCACTGGTTCCAAGCTTCTTCACCGAAGATGACTGCCCTTGTAGACGCACAGCGAACCCTTGGTCCTGATCCACCAGCTTCCTAGCTCCTCCAGGACTTATCCAGCTTGCATTCACGGCCCTTGAACTCCATCAAGCAACCATCACCTCGCTTGCCCTCGAGCACAGCCTCGGCTTCTTCGCAACTGTGCCTCAGGAGCCTAGCTCAGCTGGTCCTTCTGACCTTCCCAGTTCCTTGCTCTTTTTAGGACTCATCATCAACAGTTGTCTCACTTCAGCTTTCACCTGTCCATCTAATTCCTGTTCACACTCATTGCAAGTATTAGACACAGGTGAGGATTGCCAATAACCATCAAAACCAAACTCTGGGGCAATATAGCCATCCTCCCAAGCTCCATGGGAGTGGATGCACTTTCACTGTGGTGTGCCCCCTTTTCTAGCAGTTGGCGGTGTATCTACAAGAAATTAACTCAAGAGAGTGATTGTACAGCAGTTTTGTAGATTACAATTAAACATGCCACTATAACTTGCCTTCATCTTGCAATTGGGTGTGCTCCTCAGTGTGGGCACTATCAACAGCTTGCTCTGCATCATGCATGGAAGGAGGTTGCCCAACGACATCACTTGTTTGGTGATGGCTTTCTTCATGATATGACCAATCCCTCGTAGGACTTTGGCTGCGCACTTCCTCTCTAAATTGACTCCTATTTTCATCACTTGGGTATACTTGCAATGGTTCTGGACTGCTATCTTCACGTGTTGCTGTTTGGGCCAACTGTTTTGTTTTCTGTAACCTTGCTGATACTCTAGTCGGTTGTATTTTGGCCTTCACTTTCTTGGAAGGTGCCTTTCCACCTGGAGGCATCTTATAAGTCTTAGAGGCCTGCTACAAAATAACAATAAGAAAGATGTTAGTTCAAATAAGCAGATGCCATAAATACAAATTATGAAAACAACCTGTAATACCCAAATTATATTACGATTAGGGTTTTGTCTTTCCTCATGCATACATGCCATCATCCCCACCCACACCTTATTTAAACTTAGATGTGATATGATTATATTTTATAGAATACGTACATATCTCATCCTCGGTGGATAAATTTACAAACACCAATCAACTTATTTGGGTTATCAAACCAGGGCTTTCGCAATGTTAGGTGAGTAAGGACTAGAGTTTCTTGGTTGGAACCCTTCACCAACATTTCCTTTCCAAGATTGATCCAAAAGTTACATGAAATGATAGCTCAACCGAAGCGTCCGATTTCAAACCATAAAATGGTGAAAACTAGGGTTTGGGGAAAGGACAAGATATTGTGGGTAAAATTTCACCAAATTTTGGGAAAGGCCATGAATATGACAACACTAGCTCCATGTCAATTTTCAAAATTTTTGGAGGAATTTAAAGCCTAGCTATAGTTCAAACTCATATCCAAGCCACATTTGAATTTGAATTCAAATTCAGGTCAAATCAACTCCAAATAACCCCAAAATTTTACAGTAGCTTCTAAACCCAATTTTAGAGATTGTGTAAACATTTCAAGTCAATCGGAGCTCGTTTGGGTGCCCATTTGGATTAAACAAGATTCTGTTCAGAACCTTAAAAAGAAAAAGAAAAAGATAAAAAAACAAAAAGAGACCAGGCCGAGGCCCACTCGGCCAAGCCCACAGGCCGGCCCACCTCCCCTCTCTTCCCCTGGAGAGCGGGTCCACCCGTCAGCCCCTCTCCGTGCTCCTCCCTCTCACCCGACGCCCGGGGCCCACCCGCCAGCACCTGGCCTCCACGCCGCCGCCGCCGGTAGGCCAAGGTGGGTGGCGCCCCACCATCCTGATCGCGCCGCCGCCCCATAAATCCCCTCCCGACAGCCCTCCTCCCCTTTCTCACCCCACTCCCACAAACCCTAGCGCCCTCCTTCCTTATCCCCGCCACTGGAGCTCCCGCCATCGCCTTCGTCCCCATCTCCGGCACCGGTTCCGACGAGCTCCCACGAACATCCCGGTCTTCCCCTTCTCCCATTTTCTAGCTCCAGAGCTGCTCCTCGATCTCCTTAACCTCACCCATTTTCCCTTTTCTTAGATCTACAGCCGGAGGAACCCCCGTCGCCGCCACCCGAAGCTCCCCGCGGTTCATCCCGTCGCCGGCCTCCCTCCGTTCTCGTCAGCTCCTCTGCAGCTGCGTAGCACCTCCTGGGTGAGCTCCCGGAGCTTTGGCCGCTTTCCCTCGAGCCCACCGTGGCCCCTAGGGCTTCCAGCCACCCTCCGGTGAAGCTCCGGTGAGGAGCTCCTCCCGAGCTCGCCGGCCACCTCGGTGCTGAGGTGGAGCAAGGGAAGTGGCGTGGCAGCCCTTGATCGGCTGCCCACGCCCGGTCAGCAGCTGACCGAGCCCCTCCCCCAAGCCCAGTCAGCTCTACCAAGGGTCCTGCATGTCAGTTGGCCGGGTTTAGGGTTAGGGATTTCAGCGTAGATTCCTTCGGGTGCGCATAGCATTTCTAGATCTGGCCGAAAATGGAAATTAGGGTTAGAGTGGAATTTTCCATTTCGGGTAGTTTTTGAAACTGCGATATCTTTTGAACCATAGCTCCAAATTGAACAAATTTTATATCGTTGGAATCCTTGTGAAATGCTCTACAATCTGGTCTAGATGAAAATTTAGGAATTTGAAATATAAAACCTGGACAAGTTAAGTTAAATTATTTCATTCCCTCTCATACGATATTCTTCGATGGTTCCTAACTCGATGGATATATCTCTAAAATTGTGATTCAAATTGCGTTAGATTCATATCACTGAACACTTTCATAATATCACCATTTTAGGTCATGATAATATTCTAAATAGTAACCCTCGAATCAAAAGCGAGCCAAACTTAAATTTGCATGCATGCACCGTTAGGGTTACGATTTCACTTCCACCAGTTACCTTAGGAATTACTCCAATATCGTAGCTCCTTAAAATCAGTAGGTCAACTTAGGAATGCATACCAAGCATTATTTGCCATGCATACATCCTGGGTCTCATTGCTTCTTTTTCTCGTTTGTTTCCGGTATTGCTTGTTGCTCGAAATAGAGCTCGAAGAAGGAGACCACTAGGCTCACGAATCAACACAAGATCAGGAACCCTGCAACCAAGGCAAGCAGAGCTTGTTGCATATCTATTATTTTATCACACGCTTGATTACTAGTAATATGTGAATGCCTGGTTAGAGATTATGATTGGAACTGTTTAGGTTTGTTCTGGGAAGTCATGTTTTCTGTGATAGTTGAGAATTTAACTTGATGCCCTACCAACTTGAAATTAATTAAAAGTGAGATGCGAGAGCTGAAGAGGGTAGGTGCACGATGGATACGATGGGTATAATTGATGGCATGAATGCGACCCAGGTGTAAGGAGAGTTTGTCACTATACCCCTCTGAGGTAACTCCATCGTAGTACTCCTCTTGTCACGCGTGGACGTCAGCGGAAGTCACCGCTATGGGTATATCTGATGGCAAGTCTCGGTCACTCGGAGCCTTGCAACCTCCGAGTGAGGAGCACTCGGTATATCCATGGTAGTTGTACAGCCGGTGACGGACCGAGAGATTGGTTGGAATGAATATGTGATAGGTTGAGAACCCTCATGGTCGTTGCCGGACTCACCGCTATGGGTTATCTGATGGCAAGTCTCGGTCACTGGAGCTTTGCAACCTCCAAGTGAGGAGCACTCGATATTCCCATAGTAGTTGGATTTGTCGGGACGGTCCAAGGGGGTTGATTAAAGTAGATGGGCGTGGGCTGCCTGATACCACCCTGGAATGTTATGATTGATGATACCCTGTTGGTGCTTGATTTATACGAAGTATGAACTACAAGTGGGAGTTGATGTGTTCCTCCCTTGATGCTATCTATGTCATGTGTTCCGCTCATACCCTGCTAGATCAAAATGCACCATGTTTTAATTGCTGCTATACTAGTATGGGTAGGACATCTAATCAAGCACGAATAAGTCTTGCGAGTACCTTCGTACTCACCTAGGATATTCCTAGATCATTGCAGGTGAGCCAGTGGTCGAGGATTACTTCGAGGATGCCTAATTTCTTGGTTTTCTTGGTTGGCTATCGACTCGTGGGATTTTGTTGGTTTTTGGTCAGCGGTCGATGCGCCGTTGTGAGACTCACTTAACTTTCTTCCGCTGTTGTTTAAATACTTCATATTTGAATATGTTTCCGGTTATCACCGAATGATGTAAACTGAATAGTTCACAACGTGGACAGCTAGTAGTATTATCGTATCGTAGTGGTTCGTGTGGTGATATGCTTGCTGTCCAACATATGCCCCCACCTCCCGTCTGTCATGCGTGTATGTTGAAATGGGGAGTGTGGTCGGATGCATATGGAGGAACTTGTTGTTTTATTTCGAATCAAGTGAAGTGCAAAGTGAATGTACGGTCCATTGCCAAAGTGAGTCATACGCATTGTGGCGTATGTTTTTGGAATCGTGATCCCTCAATCAGGCCGTGGTGAGTCATACGCATCGTGTCGTATGCATGTCGCACGGGACGGGGGTGGGCCATAGTCCGTCGCAGGTAGCGGCTATGGTCACCGTCTTCACTTGTTGTGAATTCCTTGATTCGGATTAAAATACCGGGTCCCTCACACAACCACTGCAAGACATTATATGTAGCAATGAACCTAACAAATTTGGCCCTCTCAAGATAGAAGAACCGGCACCTTAGATGTGCAGTTCGTAGTTATGGATTGGTCCTCCGTCAACGGCTCTTCCTCCTCTAATGAGTTAGCATCAATTTCTTCTCCCTCATTGACCTCATCCTCTTTAGGATCATAGTCTGATCCAGAGCCTTCGTGATTACTAGACTTATTCTTCAATTGCTTAGTATAGATGCCAATGTATACTAGAGCCTTTAGGATCATAGGGGAAACTGGTGTGTTTGTTCTTCTAAGAATAGATGCCAATGTACCGAGGCCCAGTGCTCACATCCTTGTATTGTTTCCCATCAAGTTCTGAAGCCGCATCCTCTCGTAATCAGTCACTACATGTTCTTTCATGAATAAATAAATAAAATCAATATTGTTTCTTTGTTTGCAATGAATGCAATAGCATGAGAATGTGACTAGCAGACTACCTACAACACAGACTAGCAGACTACCTACAACACGTACCTACAATTACAGTTTTGATTATAGGAGATCTGTTACATACGTTGGACTCTGCGGCGCTTTGCTGATGAGATCCCCGGTCCTGCCATTATTTCCTGAAGATCCGATGTGTTGGCGTCGGCGGATGTAGTCCCGTGGTGATCGAGGGAGCTGCTCCGGTGTGGTGGGCTCCGGTGAAGCGGTGGCCGGAGGTGAAGCGGTGGCCGCCGGTGAAGCTCCTCCGTTACGGTCGCTCGAGATGAAGCTGGTCCGGTTCGGTCGCTCCCGGTGATGGGGGGAGCTGCTCCGGTGAAGCGGTGGCCGGAGGTGAAGTGGTGGCCGCCGGTGAAGCTGCTCCGGTTCGGCTGCTGCGGGTGAAGCTGCTCCGGTGGCGGCAGTCGATGTAGGACGTGGGGAACGACTAGGGCATGATGATTTGGGGAAAATGTGGCCGGTGATAGGGGACCCAGGTGGATATGGTGCGGCTTGGGGTGAAAATTACTAAAACACCACCCGAGTTAGCAGTAGTTGGATGAGACAGCTGGACAAAGTAGACATTTCGTACGTTCGGGATTATTTTGCCAAAATTCAGAATGTGCACGCCGAATTTTCTGGCGCGGGAGGTTTTTGGCGCGGGATTTTTTGGCGCTGGAGTTTTTTGGTGTCACTATAGTTTTCACATTATTTCATTGAACTATCATCATATAATAATGATCATTTTCACCACACAAATTTCCAAGATTATTTTATAGACGAGATAACCGAACGACTTTTTGGCTTGTCTTCCATGGCATGCATGCATCCAATGGTGCTTCTCACCCGCCCACCCCGCCTCATATTCTGCCAGAAAGGTATTTCCTACCGATCCATGGCATAAATACCTGACAAAGCGAGAGACCTAGCCATAATAGCACCAGTTTTTATATCTCTCTTGGCTTTACCTTTAAAAAAAAGAAATGTGGGATTAATATGTTAGACATCGTCCAGCAAGTCAAAATTGACTATTTATCCTGCAATCACCCGTTCAGTCTCTAGGACCCTGATCTTTATCCTGCCCACTCACGCATGTACACACATGCATAACATACATATATGTGTATGACTTTACCTAGTGGCGACGCTGGAGGGTGGTCCAGGTGGTCCATCGACCAGCCTATTTTGCTCGAATTTTTGTCGAAAGCCCAGTAGAAGTCTAGCCAATCAGCCATTCATTGACCCACTCACTGTCTCACTCGGTCTCCATCTTCATTCTCCAGCCCGGCAGCCCCAGGCGGGTGGGCGGCTCGACCAGGCACTAGCAGCAGGCAGCAGGATCCTAGCCATCGGGTGAATCCTAGCTTTGCCACTGATTTTACCAATATCTGTTGATTTACGGTTGATCGCTGAAGGACAACATAACATGCATTGCTGAGATTAGTAATCATTTCCATACATCTTTGATAATTAAAAGAAAGATCTATGCATTGCTGTATTAGCAGCCTGGCTTTAGGCCCATTAGCCCGAAACGAGATCCTCTGACTTAAGTCAGAGGGACGTCCGGCCGATTCTTGATTTTTAAAATCACATATAAGTTTCAAAAACATCTGGAAAAATTCATACCGGTATATGATGGAATGAATATACACTGGTAAATTTTTGTGAAATAATATGCTCATTTGTGACATGTGCAAAAATAATAAATCTGTGCATATACTCAGTATGCACTGTTCACGTCGCTCTGACTTAGCCCATTAGCCCATTAGCCCATCGGCAGCCTACTCGAACCGAAGAAGAAATAAGAGGCGTGCAAATTCCCAATCTCAAATCCCCACAAACCCTCAAATCTCTCCCACCACTCCTGCCCCGGCCCTCCGGCGAGGAGGCGAGCCGGCGACCCCTCCACCACCCGGCCACCCCCAGGCCCCGCAGGCCCCCCTAGGCCCCAGCACGGTAGCACCCGATCTGACGCGGCGAGCGGGCTCGCCATCCACCACCCGGCCACCCCCAGGCCCCCTAGGCCCCCCTAGGCCCCAGCACGGCAGCACCCGATCTGACGCGGCGAGCAGCATCGTCGGCAGTAGGCGGGACCACAGGATCGACGGAGCGGCGTGCGGCAGGCGGGACCACGGGAGCGCCGGAGCGGCAGGTGGGAATGTCTCCCTGCTAATCTTGGAGCTTTTTTCGTCAATTAGATGACCTGGTACGTCGTATACAGAGGGAGAAGGCCGGGAGTGTATGGTTCATGGCAATTGTGCCATGAACAAGTCAATTGCTTCAAAAATTCCTGCTACAAAGGATTTGCAACTAGACATCAAGCTGAAGAAGATTACTTCCATTTTACGTCATCTCTAACTGTCATCAGAGCCGATCAGAGGGAGATCATGGCTGACAAGACTAGTTCAGTAGATAGGTTTAAGGATTTTGTAATAATATTACAGTTTGTAATAATTTTAGTTTTGCTTTATGTGTAATCTAGCTAAGTACTTTTTCATGTTCTTCCAAGCAAACTCTGACAAGTCTCACTAAATTGTTATGTTGAAGCTTAGCAACCAAAACAAGCTCATTTTTCAACTCCTCTATCCCTTGACGGGAACTTTGTGGGAGCCTTTTAACTGCTATTTCTTGATCGTCCGGAAGGATTCCCTGTACAACAAGCTTATATTCCAAGTTTATTGCTTTCATCAAAGTTATCTGTTGTGGCTCGTAGAGCTGATAGATCGAGAATGAGTGATTCTAAAGAAGATAATGCATAAGATTCTAAAGACATGGACAAGACCAGTAAATCTGACTATGTTATTTTGCTTCAGTTCCAATGCCACGAAAGAAAAAAAGTTATAGGATGCACTTTCAGTTGTCACCTCTTTTCTGAATCCCAACTAGCCAACAGAGAAATGAAGCATGATATTTGTATACTCTTGCTCTGTGCAATGCACAGCAGCCATGAAAGCTTGTGTGAAATCACCAGACTAAAGAGAAAAAAAACAAATGCCCTCACACACATGGAATTATGACCAGAATACCAGATGGAATTATGAACACACATGGAATATTTGTTACAACATTGGATGAGGATATTGTGCCCACTGATTTGTTTTCAGATCTAGCATCCAAAAGTCCAACAGTACAAAATCAGCCAAGGAATAAGAAATGTACCCTATTTATGCTTATTTCATGTACGATGCATATTAGATATTACAGTCCAATATTATATCAGGAAGAACGAAGCAAATAAGACACTACATTTTAGTTTCTACTTGTGATCTTCCAGCATTCTAAACAACTATTCCTCATCGCTTTCGCACACAAGGATCTCCACATTACCATTATCATTGCAGTACTACTCCAAAGTATCATCTTCATTAGATTCGCTGCCACTATCTTGCAAGTCATCAGATTTCTGGTTTTTCATGCTGTTAACTAATGCAGCATCAATAGTACCACCTTCTTCGCCCTCACGATGTAAAGTACGCAAAAGTGGATTGACGTCTTCCACATTGTATTCTATATCAGAACAGTTATCTTCTTGGTATGCACCTACATCATCCTTCGTAAGCTCGGTTGTGTCCTTTTCAGCCACACTATACAGATGCCTATGCTCATACTTTTGCACAACTCGCCAATTTTTACCCAACAATGTGTCTTGCAAATAGAAAACCTTTGTTGCCTGAGTTGCCAAGATAAAAGGATCACTCTTGTACCACAACCGTTCAATATTGATGGATTTGAAATAACCATCGTTTCTAATGCTCGTCTTCTTGCCACCCAGGTCAAACCAGTCAGATTGAAATAAAACAACTGATCGACGGACTTGTACATTTGACTTATATTGCAACTCAATAATCTCTTTGAGGCAACCATAAAATTCAGTGAACTCGTCATTATGTGTACCCCCAGTCATGATTCCATTATTCTGTGTCTTCCTGTGTTTCTCTCGATCAATAGTGTTGTACCGAACACCGTTGATAGTGCAAGATGAAAATATTCTGACTCGGAGGTCAGGACCACATGACAATGCATGTAGGTCATCACTAACCTCTTCTGGGTTCTCAAGTCGTAGCCTTGCAATCTGAGGCAAGAAGTACGCAACAATGTACTCAGTATGCATTGTAGGAAAATTCATTCGTTAATCGAACTACTCAATAATGGCTTACATGATTCGAGAACCATTTTTGAAATCCATTCTCAAGCCTTTTTTCAACATCCTGATCCCCTTCTTTCTTTAACTCTTCTCTAAATAGGCTGCAAAACAGTTGTTAATTCAAACATTAGAATTAATATGTCGCTAAATTGTAATTTCTGTAAGAACAAGTTTAAAAGTTCATATATAAGTACGTACTTCAGATATGGCTGAACCTCATCACAATTATTTAGCACATACCAAACAAGCTTGTGAAATTCACTACGAAGGTATGTAAACCTAGAGGATCCTATTAGTTTAACACCATGGATAAAAACAGAGAGCTCGCAGTCCTTTGTATTCTCACATGGACCATCTCCACATCTTCCCTTCTGATTAAATCTGGTGTCAACATCATCCATGTATCTTGAGCAAAATGTCAAGGCCTCCTCAGCAACATATGCCTCCGCAATGGATCCTTCTAGTGCTGCCCTGTTCCTCACATAGCACTTCAAAGTGCATAGTCGTCTTTCTACTGGAAACATCCATCCATATTGTACGGGACCTCTAAGGATTGCCTCATCAGGTAGATGAACAGCCAAGTGCACCATCACATCAAAGAAGGCTGGAGGAAAATTTTTCTCAAACTTGCACAAGATTAATGGGATTTCTGCTTTCAGTCGATGCAAAACATCTATCTTTAGATTTCTACTACACAATTCTCTAAAAAAGTTGCCCAGCTCTGCAATTGCTTCATATATATCCTTACGCACATATCCTCGGATGCCTGTTGGTAAAATTCTTTGCAGAAGGATGTGACAATCATGAGTTTTCAGTCCTTATACCTTGCATCCATCAGAACTGATACATCTTGCTAGGTTGGAAGCATATGCATCCGGAAATTTCACATCTCTAAGAAATTCACAAAATGCAATCTTCTGTTCTTTTGTCAACGTATAACATGCATCTGGAATACCATATGAACAACCATTGTCCTGTAGGTGCAACTCACCCCTTATGCCCATATCTTGCAAATCAAGCCTAGCAGTAATAGTATCCTTTGTCTTCCCCTCAATATTGAGTAATGTCCCAAGAAGGTTGTCACATATGTTTTTCTCTATGTGCATCACATCGAGATTATGTCGTAGCTTCAAACTAGACCAATACGGTAAGTCAAACAAAATGACCTTTCGGCTAAATGATGGCCCATCCTTGTCTTGCCGCTTTCTTTTCGTGTTTTCAGGATGCTTTCCAGGTCTAACATGTTTGACCTTCTCAAGTTCCTCTAATAGTTCCTCTGTACTAAATTCTCCTGGCTTCTCACCGGTTTCTGGCTTCCCATTAAATTCCTTCCTTCTTCTCCAAGGGTGGTTCTTTGGAAGGAAACGACGATGCCCAATATAGCAAATCTTGTTCCTTAGTGACTTCGACAATGGATCTTTGTCACAATGAATACAAGCATAATATCCTCTTGTGGTTCGCCCTGACAAGGTGCTCAATGCTAGATAATCATGTATGCACCATAATATTGCAGCATGCAGATCGAACATTGCAACGGTAAATGCATCATAAGTACGGACATCCTTCCAAAGTACAAGCAACTCTTCTATAAGAGGCTGTAAAAATACATCAAAATCTTTTCCTGGAGATTTTGGACCTGGGATTAGTAAGGCCATCATGAAGTTGGACTGATCCATGCATGCCCACGGTGGCAAATTGTAAGGCACAACAAGTACTAGCCACATGCTATACGAGGTGCTCATGTTGCCAAATGGATTAAAACCATCTGTAGATATGCCAAGTCTCAAGTTCCTTGCATCCCCTGCAAACTTTGGATATCTTCTATCGAAGTCCTTCCATGCCTCACCATCAGCTGGATGGCTCATTTCATTGTCTACGGGCTGCCGCTTCAACTTGTCACTAGTACAGAACTGGTCTTTTAAGACCCCTCATCGCACACGGTTATCAGAAACCCATCAGCAATGTGAACATCGCAGACGGCCAACATTTTAGGCCCGTGTGTGATGTGCCACAGCAAACTGGCCCGTGTGCAATGTGAGGCACATCGCACACGGTTTTTCCTGAGAAACCGTGTGAGAAACATCGCACACGGGTATTTTGTAGGACCGTGTGCGATGTTCCACACATCGCACACGGTTATTTCAGAGATTCCATGTGTGATGTGCGTCACATCGCACACCGTTATTTCAGTCACATCGCACACCTTTGCTTCATAGGAACGGACCGTGTATGAAGAAGATCAGTGACGTATTTTGTTTGATGACCGTGTGCGATGTTGTAATTATCGGTGACAGTAAGTTTTGATAACCCGTGTGCGATATCAAACTTCTTCTATTTATACACGCGGGAACCCTAACAGTCTTTGGCACCGCGCTGTGGCCGCCGCCTCCTCCTCGAGCCCGGATCCGGTCGCCGCCTCTTCCTCGAGCCTGGATCCGACCGCCGCCTCCTCCCCGAGCCCCCCCGAGCCCGGATCCTCCTCCTCCGCCTTGCAGCAGCGCTGGCGCCGATGGAGGCTGCCGTTTTCCATCGCGTTTGTGACACTGCGCTGCACTGCACAAGACACTTCTTTTGGAAAGAGTGTCTTGTGCAGTGTAAACGCAATGTCACAATGGTGATGACACTCTATTGCGGTTACACTGCACAAGAAAATTACGTGATGCTGTGGGGCATTCCCTCTAGGTATTACCTTCCAAACCTCCGTACTTTGTTATACGCTGATTATACCGTGCTAAATTGTGAATTGTGACTGACATGATTGTGTGCTTCGATCAGAGGTCAAGATGAAGCCCGAGCCTAAGGGGAGGTGCACGCACAGATGTCGCATTCTAATGGGTCCATTTCATGTGAGAAAACATGCACTCTAGCTAGCACTTTCTACCCTAGAAGACCAAGCCCTAGATACTTCCTTTCCATATGAAACTGAGATGTGCAAAATTCTTTAGCAACTTGTGCGATGTCGAATGTGTTGTACATATATATATGGTTGAGATGTGGAGTTGTCAAATTCGAGATGTGGAATTGAGATGCAGAAAATTCTTTAATTTGTGTTGTGGATGCTTGTGATATATATTGTCCTGTGCATGCTGGGATGTTATTCTATTTTTCAGAGGTGGCAAGCGAAATGAACTGATGAAGCCAGGAAACATACAACGAAACAACATTTCAGGCCCGTGTGCGATGTGCCTCACATCGCACACGGTTATTTCAAACCTACCGTGTGCGATGTGCCTCATTGAACATCGCACACGGTTATTTCAAACCTACCGTGTGCGATGTGCCGAACATCGCACACGGTTAGTTCATAGCAACCGTGTGCGATGTGGATCCACATCGCACACGCTTTTTACTAGTGACCGTGTGTGATATTTTAGGAGCCGCCATCAGTGACGGATTTTGTTTGATGACCGTGTGTGATGTCATAAGTGACCCCTGTACCAGTACCGAGCTCGACCTAAATGCTCCAGTTCAAGCGCGCGGGAATGGTGGCTTGTTGTAAGGGCGGGAGTGACGCACAATGGCTAATTGGAGTGGTGGCGGTGGCGGCGGGCGGCAGCTGCGGCGGCGGAGGCAGTGGCTTGCCGGGGCAGCTAGCTGTATGTGATCAGCTCTGCTAGCAATTAAGACAGAGTACGCGTATAATCAGCATCAAGTAGTTGTCCTTCGGTTAATTTTTAGATCCGGGTATTCTGCATGCAGTGCTAGCAAAATCATGCCATGTAGTTTTTCTGTTGTTTGAAATCCTGTAGATGGATCGAGGTTGGATGTCGGAGAGTCGTACAAGTCGAGCATACATCAGTGGCGTCATTCGTTTCATGAAACTCGCGGAGGCAGACATGAGGAACAAGGGGGAACGGCTGATTTTCTGTCCATGTGTTGAATGTGGAAACTCTAGACTGTGGGAGGACCCAAGAGTGATCGAAGAGCATTTGTTTCGGAGGGGTTTCAAGACGGGATATACATGCTGGACCAAGCACGGTGAAGAGCCGCTGGTCATGCACGTAGAAAACGAAGACGGCGATCATCATATGCCGAACCCATATGATGGGCAGCCAGATGGCGACGATTGTGATTCCGATGGCGATGAAACTGCTATTCCAAATCTGCAACAAATGATTCATGATTTCGAGAGCAACCACGATGATGCAGAATACAGGGAATTCATGGGCTTGATGGAAGATGCCGAGAGACCACTGTATCCAAACTGCAAGGCAAAGCACTCCAAGTTGTCAGCAACACTTGACCTCTTGAGATTGAAGGCAGAAAGCGGATGGTCGGACAGGAGCTTCACAAAGATGTTGGGTCTTTTTGCAGACATGCTTCCAGATGAAAATAAGTTGCCAAAAAACATCTACGAAGCGAAGAAGGTGATTTGCCCCATGGGACTAGAAGTACAGAAGATACACGCATGTAAAAATGACTGTATGCTTTATCGCAATGAGTACAAAGATTTGCGTTCATGTCGGATATGCAAAGCTCCTCGATACAAGCGTAAGTTTGCAAAAGACAAAGACAAGGCCGATGATGAGATCAAGACGGGGGTCCCTAATAAGGTTGTGTGGTACTTGCCTGTAATTCCTCGTTTGAAGCGTTTGTTTGCAAACCCGAAGGAAGCGAAGCTGATGCGTCGGCATGCGGAGGGACGTAAGAATGATGGAAAGATGAGACACCCGGCTGATGCTGCCTAGTGGAGAAGAATTGATGCGAAGTACCCAACCTTCGGCGATGACCCAAGGAATGTAAGATTCGCAATGAGTACAGATGGAATGAATCCATTTGGCAGCATGAGCAGCAGACACAGCACTTGGCCTGTGCTTCTGTGTATGTACAACCTTCCTCCTTGGCTGTGCATGAAGAAGAAGTACATCATGATGTCGATGCTTATCGAAGGGCCAAAGCAACCTGGAAATGACATCGACGTTTACTTCAGGCTGCTGGTGGAAGAACTACAAACATTGTGGAAAGAGAAAGGGGTAAGGGCATGGGATGCGTACAAGAAGGAGTCATTCGATCTCCGTGCACTGTTACTCCTTACCATCCAGGATTATCCAGCACTTGCTAATGCTTCGGGGCAGAGTACAAAGGGAGCCAAAGCATGTATCACGTGCATAGATGAAACTGCGAGTGTCTGGCTTCCGTTCTCGCGCAAAACCGTATACATGCGTCATCGGAGGTTCTTGAGAAGAAATCACCCTTACCGTAACATGAAGGAACAATTTGACGGCAATACAGAAAGAGGCGTGAAACCAAAGCCTTTTATTGGCGAAGAGGTCGGTGAGATGGTGAAGGATGTGAATGTCGTGCTTGGCAAGGGACATAAACGTCCCCGTGAGAAGAGCGTGTGGAAGAAGAAATCAGTTTTCTGGGACTTACCTTACTGGAAGGATGTAGATGTACGTCACTGCATCGATGTCATGCACGTCAAGAAGAACGTATGTGACAACGTTCTTGGTACATTACTGAACATGAAAGACAAAACGAAGGATGGCATCAAGTCACGAATGGATATGGTCCATTTGGGCATCAGACCAGAGTTAGCTCCAGTAAAGAAAGATAAGGGCCAGACGTATCTCCCACCTGCCTGTTACACTTTATCCAAGAAGGAAATCATAGAGTTCTTGGGCTTCTTGTGTAGTGTCCAAGTCCCCTCTGGTCATTGCGCAAACATCAGGAGTCTTGTTTTAATGGAAGACAAGAAACTAATTGGCATGAAGTCACACGATTGCCATGTAATGATGACACAGATGCTCCCAGTGGCAATCAGAAATATTCTGCCCACAAAAGTTCGAGAGGCGATCATGAGGCTTTGTGATTTCTTCAACTCGATATCTCAGAAGGTCATGGATCCCAATACACTGGATGATCTACAAGAGGAGGTTGTGAAGACTCTATGCCAGCTTGAGATGTTCTTCCCACCCTCGTTCTTCGATGTCATGGTGCATCTTGTTACACACCTTGTGTACGAGATAAAGATGTGCGGGCCTGTGTTCCTACGCAGCATGTACCCGTTCGAGCGGTTCATGGGAATACTCAAGCACTATGTTCGGAATCGGTATTGGCCTGAGGCCAGTATCGTAGAAGGATATACATCGGAGGAGGTGGTTGAGTTTTGCACCGATTACATGCACAACTCACAGCCTATTGGTGTGCCCAGGTCTCGGCATGAGGGGAGGCTATCTGGAAAAGGGACTGTCGGAAAAGAAGTCAGCTGGAAGGATACTAATCTATTTGACATTGCCCATTTTACGGTCTTGCAGCACATGACCATAGTTTCCCCTTATATAGAAGAACACCTGAACAAGCTACGGCAAGAGTTCCCAAATGTGCCATACAGTCGGATCTTGAAGAAGCACAACCTTACATTCAGCCAGTGGTTGCAGAACCGTATCGTAGACAGGCCGATAGATGACACGTGGTTGGCCAAGGGGCCAGCATTTACAGTTCATAGTTGGGAAGCGTACGACCTGAATGGGTACACGTTCTATACGAAGGATCAAGATGAGAAGACCACATTTCAGAATAGCTCTGTCCGAGTGGAAGCCATAGATACAGCTGGACAGAAGAAATTTTACTACGGGACCATAGAGGAGATTTGGGAGCTTGACTACGTGACATTCTGGATTCCACTGTTCAAGTGCAAATGGGTCGATTTCAGACATGTCAAAGTCGACAATTTCGGCCATACTTATGTCAACCTCAGCAAATTGAGTTACATGAATGAACCCTTCATTTTAGCCTCCCAAGCTACCCAAATTTTCTATGTAAAAGACCACGCACATAAGAACTGCCATCTAGTGATGCATGGAAAAAGGAGGATCGTAGGAGTTGAGAATGTTGTCGACGAGGATGAATACAACCAGTTCGATGAGTTGCCACCTATTGGAGAACGCATAAGAATTGACGAGCAAGACCAAGGGGAAACTTGCCACTACGTACGCCAAGATCATTCCGACGGGCTAGTGTACAAAGGAAGTCATCATGTAGTGGATTCATGATTTATTTTGAATCTGGCCTAGTACTCAAATTTGTTTTTGAGCCAAATCTGTACTCATTTTGAATATGCAATCTGTTGAAGTTAGCAAATTATGTTTCGAAAAGTGATCGCACAATTATCTTGTGGAGCCATCGCGGAATTTTGATTCTGATAGTCATATATGTCGAATACCTAATCGGTCGTACTGT
Organism: Stipa capillata; assembly: GCA_019208055.1. Lineage (NCBI taxonomy): Eukaryota > Viridiplantae > Streptophyta > Magnoliopsida > Poales > Poaceae > Stipa > Stipa capillata. The sequence continues at coordinate 35,584 of JAGXJF010001612.1, read as the reverse complement.
AGAGGATCATCACATCGCACACGGTTGTAAGCAAATAGCCCGTGTGCGATGTCACTTACGTTGCAAACGGTAAACTCGCTCAGCCCGTGTGCGATGTGGTCTTGGTCACATCGCACACGGTTAGAAGCTGCAGCCCGTATGCGATGTGGCCTACCACAGGTCATCTAACCGTCTGCTCTGTGATTTGCAACACTGATAGAAAAGATATTTTCACACAGATTAACAAGACATTTACAATCAGAAAGTAGACATTTCGAACGCAGATTTAGCATACATTTGGAACACAGATTAACAACACATTTCCAACACCGTTTAACAAGACATTACATAACACATTACCAACACCGTTTAACAACACATTACATAACACATTTCCAAACTAAAGCAAAGGAAAATACATAACACATTACATAACGAAAGCAAAGGAAAATACAAACTATCTACACGGTCTCCAGCGGCAGATCTTCGTCCACAGGGTCAGGAGTGAGCTCCGAGATATTTTTAACTATGTAGAAGCTCACTGTCTCGTCACCCCACCGGATGCACTTCGCGTGGAGGCGCAGGCCAATCCTGGGGTTCCTGCAGCAGATGAGGGTACGCCCCGGCTCGTGGTGAGCTTCGAGGATAAATCCGACATGCCACGAAAACTTCTTCTCTAGGATACACCGGACGGCGTACGCACCGGAGTAATGGACGGGGTCGGAGTAGTACGCACAGAGGAGGGTGCCGTCGGTGGGTCCATAGTCAGCAAACTCTAGTGCCTTGGCAGTGGCGCGGGAGAGGGGCATGGTCATCTGCACGCGGTCCTCGCGGATGGGTGACTCGTCGCGCTTCCGCTTCCCCGCAGAGCTCCCTGCAGCGGCCATTACGACAGATGGAGGAGGTGGCTGGAGGGGTAAGGAAGAAGAGGTTCGACGGAGCACGGCGCGGAATGAGGTACGGAGTGAAGTAGAGGAACCGACGAGGTTAGAGGCGTGGCTTGTAGGAGTGAAGTAGAGAAATCGACGAGGCGGCGGTTTAATAGGAGTGAAGTTGAGAAACCGAAGAGGCGGAGGTCGACAGGGGCGACTCTTCGTGTCGCACACGGTTACGGATCCATATCCGTGTGCGATGTGAAACACATCGCACACGGAGACCTAATCATACACGTGTGCGATGTTACTCACATCGCACACGGGTATTACCAGTAACCCGTATGTGATCACTTCGCACACGGTTAGCGTTACATACCCGTGTGCGATGGATGTTACATCCCACACGGGCCGTAATATGCGACCGTGTGCGATGGCTAACCCCGTACAAGTAATACCTAGGTCACCCCGTCCGTCCATCAAAACATTTCGACTTCGCGCGCGCCGCCTCGCCCGAATTTCCGTCGCCTCCCGCCTCCCGGAGCGCCGCCTCGCCATCTCCGGTCGCCGGCTCCCTGTCGTCGAGTCCCCGAGCGCCGCCTCGCCATCTCCCGACCGCCTCGAGGTCTCCCATCGCCTGCCTCCCCGTCCCCGAGCGCTGCCTCCCCAACACGCTCCCCGACAGGTTAGGGTTCTCAGTGTCCTCACAACGAGTCGCAAGATAGGGCTATATGAACGCGTGTGTTCCAGTGCTGCTTGCAAATATTTGCGTGTAGACATTATTTATGCCGGCACTTGATTTACTTCTTCTTATTTATGCCATTATCATCCTGTTAGTTAGCTATGACGTCCGGTAATGAATGGCCGGACCTCTCTCTGAGAGAGACCGAAGAGAACTCCTCATCACAGCTGGAAGGGACCACCACTGATCAAGCAGAAACCCTGACAGCTGTGAAGAAGTCCAGAGGAATTAGAAAACCAAGCAAAAAGCCCCAAGGAGTATGGCAAGTGGAGGCCATCAACGACAGAACCGGGGCTCCTACGGAACCAGAGAAAACGGAGAGGAAGTTCCGAACCATGTGCGGGGCAGTGGTAAGGGAAAGGGTCCCCATTCACTTGGAGGATTGGACAAAGGTTAGTAAGGACCTGCGCGACGCCATAGTGCTAGAGATCATGCAACACTTCAGGGTGCCGGAGCAATGGAAAACGCAGGTGGAACAATGTGCACTCTCAAAGGCAAAGGATGCTTTTAGGAATTTTAAGTACATGTTGCACACGAAGTTTATGAAGCAGAATAAGGAGCCCTTCGGAAAGTATCCACACATTCTACCCAAGGACTGGGCCAGATTTGTGGAGATGCGGCGAACGCTGGATTTTGAAGCCAAGAGTGCGGCAGGCAGGGCTCTAATCGCGAAGAACAAACACCCCATTAAAATGGGGGTCAAAGGATACTATGGGAAGCGGAAGATTTGGGACAGGGAGGACGAGAACCTACGCCTTTGGGGAGCCGATGTGCCTTTTCCTGATGTTGCGGCAGATCAGGCAAGAGACTTCCTGAGGGCGAGGTCTACAACCGATTCCTCGGGTCAGGTTGTGTTACCCAACCCAGCAGACCAGGAAGTGTACCAAACTATGGTAAGAGCGACTACCTCATTCAGTCGTCGGTCTATAGTTACGACAATATTATGCTTATGTACCTACTAATTATGTCTTTATGTGCAGAAAGAGCTAAGCGTCCAGGCTTCGCAAGGCTCATTTCAGCCTCAAGGCTGCAACGACATTCACACGGCCACATTGGGAACCAAGGAGCCCTCGGGTCGTTGTAGGGCGATCGGGACCAATGTTGCCTGTAGGAAGGCCTTCCCTCAAGACGCGGAGGAGATGCGTGCGAGGAAAAGGGTGAGAGCGGAGCAGAAAAAAGAAGAGATGAAAAGGAGCTACTCGCCCAATTTGCGGGCATGATGGACGAAAGGCTCGCGAAAGAAAGAGCTGCGTGGGAGGAGGCGTACAGATCGCAAGCGGTTGAAGCTGCTGCACACCCAAGCCCCGGTGCACGCAGGAGTAGCTGTGCGTCAGCTCCCGATGCGGTTGAAGGCCATGAGGAAACAGCCAGCAGGTCTCCTATCGATGACATCACGGGGCCGACGAAGTGCAAGCTACAAGTGCCAACAGCGCACATGGCTTTTCCGTTGGTGGCAGCTACCGGATTGGTTCATCCACCGGCTGAGGGAGCTACTGTGCTATCACGGACCCGGAATTGCATATGATTAGGGGAACGCGAAGTCGCCAAGGACCGAAGGACTCGTCAGCCCGGTGGCACGGTACCTGCGCTGTACGCACCAAGGCGGAACGATCCGACACCCGCCAGATGTGAGCCGGACGGAAGCGACCAATCTTCCCAGAACCACATATGATTCCATGACCCGGTGAAGGTTCAGAGTCGTTCCCGAATCCTACCACGACAAGCAAGGTCGGAGGAGCCCGGCAGTTCTACCCACACCCTATCCTAGCTAGGAGGCTAGTGGGTCGCTCGAAAGCCCGGTAGAACACGCCCACACCCTGCCTGGCCGGCACAGCATCTCAGCCAGCGGGTCACTCAACCAACACCTGCTCGACTTAGTAGAAAAAGGTACGGCTTCGACTCTTCACGGCATACCTATACACTTCATATCATTCACACATTGTGCAGGGGCAGCCTGATATAACAACTCGGATATCATCACAAAGCTCTACAATACGATATTACTAATAACAGTCCACGATGGGACAACATATTACACCAGTCGGTCATATCCGAAAACATATCCGAGTACGGAGTAATTAAACGACAGCAGAAGAACAGTAAATGGGTCCCACAGCGGCACAGTGACCGCTGACAAAAGCTACAACCCATCCCATGAGTCGAACACTGTAATACCCAATTGTAACAAAGTAGGTATTTGACTTGCATGCATGCATACATGGCATCATCCCGCACCATCTCGTTTAAACCCGAAAAGGATATAATTGTAATTTATAGAATATGTTAATATCTCATCCTCGGTGGATATTTATACAAACACCAATCAACTTATTCGAAGTAGTTGAATTGAAATTGTCATTAATAAGGGTGGTGGAAGTCATCGAACACTTCGATGAATCCCCGTCCCTAACCCTAGAACCCTGAAGGAGCTCGAATTAGGATTTCGACGATAGAACAAGTTTTAGTGGATGCCAACCTCCCAAATTTCACCAACCGTTTCTAAAGTGGCAACCCTAGCCCCTTGCTAAGTTTCAAGGTTTTTGAAATATTTGAAACCTAGTTTCTGCTCAAAACCCTAACTCGGACCCTAATTCAAATTTGAACTGGACACCCATTCAAATGAGCTCCAAATCGACCCAAACTTCTACAGACAGCTCAAGAATAAATATTAGAACCCCCTGTAAAAATTTCATATTATTTGGAGCAAAATACGCACATAAAATAACGAAGGGGGCTGTTCTGCTAAAAAGAAAAAGAAAAAGAAAACCTAAACCCTAACCCCCCCCTGGGCCGCAACCCGCTCGGCCGGCCCGCTAAGCCAGCCCACTCGCCCCCGCCTTCGAAATACGCCTCTGCCCTCCCCACTTCCCGCTTTCTTCGCGCGAAGGCGCCCCCGAGCCTATACGCCAATCCCCGCTCCCCCGCCAGCGCCCGGGCCCGCCTGTCAGGGCCCGGCTTCCACGTCGCCGCCGCTCGCTGGCTCCGGTGGGCGGTGCCGTCCCGACCGGGGCTGTCCGAGCGCGCCAGCCGCCCTTTAAAGCCCCGTCCGACAGCCCCCGGCTCTCCCCCGCTTCTCCCCGAGAGAAACCCTAACCCTAGATCTGCCTCTTCCCGAGCTCCGGCTTCGCCCTGACGTCGTCGTCTCCAACTCCGGCAGCCCACTCCGACGACAAATCGCCGCTGCCTCCGTGGTCCCCGAGCCCCATCTTCCTTTCCCCGAGCCTCCTCTCCTCCTCCTCTAACTTGCTCGGTCCTCCTCGCTGCAGATCCAAGCCCCGAGCACCCCCAACTCCGGCGACCGAGCTCCACCGCCATTCATCTTCGTCGCCAGCCTGCTCCAGACCTCCTCAGCCCTCCCCAGCAACCGAGAAGTCCTCAGGGTGAGCTCCCGGCTCTTCCCCCACTTTCCCCGAGCTCCAGTGAGCTCCGGTCACGGTCTGGAGCATCTCCGGCGAGGTCTCCGGCGTGAGCACCGCCGCCAGTGCTCCCCTCCGAGCCGGATCCGAGGGAGAAGACAGGAGAGGTGGAGAGAGGGAGAGGGGGGGGCAGGTGGCGCTGTGTAATTGGATCCCGCCCTCGCCAGTGGCTGACGAGTGGGTCCCCGACGCGCTGAGGTGGATTAGTGGGTGGCGTTAGGGAGTAGAATCCTCGGGTGGAGTTAGCAGATTCGGTCCGGGGCACAGAGGGAGAGAGGGTGTGGTTCGGGTACATCTAGCAATTAAATTTTGATCTGTTTAAGTTAGATTTTGGTGCAAGGTTCAAATGCCCATAACTTTCAAACCACACGTCCAAATTTGATAAATTTTATATATTTGGAAAGCTTATGAAATTCTCTACAATATGGCTGAATCAAAAATTAGTTTTGAGCACATGCACACACTGATATCTAGGGTTGTTGTTTAGCCCCCGTCGAGGGTCGATAAACCCTAACTCCGCAACGGTAGCTCCGATTTCGACAAGCCGTATAGTTTTGGAAACCTTGAGGGATTTCCTAGGACTTGGCACTATTAGATTTCCAGTAATGACACATGCGCGACGGATCTTTGTAGGATGTGAGTTGTAGCCCCGTTTCTCATCGTCATGGTCAACAAACACTAGCTTCGCGACCGTAGCCCCGAATTGCACGATTCCAGTTGTACTTCACTCGTATTTCATACTGTAACCTAATAACAGTAATATTGAACCTATTCACTATGCTCCGCCGCTAACGGCGTAACCCTAATTCATCGGGACCCCTTAACCTGACATGCATGCTTAATTAGCGTTCCCCGTAACTTCGATAAGTTAGCCTAACACCATTTGTTCTAGTTAGTAAATGACTAACCCTAACTCGACATAAAGGTTAATATTACATGCATGCATGCGCAAGGCATTAGGGTAACCTCAACGGCTTTAATTGTATATACCTTGTCGTAGCAGAGCCCTAGCCATCCTAGCATCCTCATGACATGCACATTCCACATAAGTATCATGCATACATGCTGGACCTTATGGATTCTTTTACCGTTTCTTTTCCGGTGTTCGTGATTAATCACAACAGAGTCCGAAGAGGGTGACCACCAGGCTTACAGCTCCCCGCAAGACCAGGATCAAACCGAACAAGGCAAGCAGAGCTTGTTGCATCTTTACCTTCCGTACTCTTGTGTATGCCCCTGTTATATGTGCTATGTGTATGAATGTTTATCTATGAATCGTCGCAAAGTTGCGAACACTAGCATGTGTAGGGTGTGTCTTACGTCGAGAACATCTGATGGCTCTTCAACTAAATGGTTAAGTGAGTTGTGAGAGCCGAGGGCGTGCACAATGGGTACGGTTGGTGTTCATCGTAGTTTGATGGCGACCCAGTGGTAAGTAGAGATTTGTCGTCACACCAACCGTATCTTCAGCGTGTCACCATCCCTTATCATATGTGAACGCTAGCGAGAACCAACACTGAGGATAGCTGGGGTAAGCCTCCATGCACTTTGGAGGCTCGCTACCTCCAAACTGTTATGCACTCGCTATGCCTGCAGGGGTTGAGTTGTCGGTAGTGGTTCGAGAGATGTAAATGAACATATGTGGATTGGATCAATTTGGATTGGATTTAGGGGCTGCCCTAATTGAATTGGATGATGTTTAATGGATTGATTTGGATTGGACTCATGGGCTGTCCCAATGGATTTGGATTTGATGATTTGATCTCGTGGTAAATTGGTCGTGATATGTTTGTAACCTGAGTTAATCTGCTACTTAGTCTGTCTTCACTTCATCTTATTAATGTTATGTTCTTAACTTGTATATTGTTACTCTGAGAAGCATTCATGTTTAATTGTTGTTGTACTAGTATGAGTAGGACATTTAATCAAGCACGAATAAGTCTTGCGAGTACGTTCGTACTCACCTAGGTTATTCCTAGAGCTTGCAGGTGAGCCGGTGGTCGAAGATTATTTTGATGATGCCTGAACTTGTGTTTCCTCGGTAGTGTTCGACTCATGGGATGGGTTGTAGCTTTTGTTCAGCGGTCACTGTGCCGCTGTGGGACTCATTTACTGTTCTTCTGCTGTCGTTTAATTACTCCGTACTCGGATATGTTTTCGGATATGACCGACTGATGTAATATGTTGTCCCATCGTGGACTGTTATTAGAAATATCATATTGTAGAGCTTTGTGATGATATCCGAGTTGTTAGATCAGGCTGCCCCTGCACCATGTATGAATGATATGAAGTGTATGGGTATGCCGTGAAGAGTCGAAGCCGTACCTTTTTCTACTAAGTCGAGCAGGCGTTGGTTGAGTGACCCGCTGGCTGAGATGCTGTGCCGGCCAGGCAGGGTGTGGGCGTGTTCTACCGGGCTTTCGAGCGACCCACTAGCCTCCGAGCTAGGTTAGGGTGTGGGTAGAACTGCCAGGCTCCTCCGACCTTGTTTGTCGTGGTAGGATTCGGGAACGACTCTGAACCTTCACCGGGTCATGGAATCGTATGTGGTTCTGGGAAGATTGGTCGCTTCCAGCCGGCTCACACGTGGCGGGTGTCGGATCGTTCCGCCTTGGTGCGTACGGCGCAGGTACCGTGCCACCGGGTTGACGAGTCCTTCGGTCCTTGGCGACTTCGTGTTCCCCTAATCATATGCAATTCCGGGTCCGTGACACCCGACCGTCCCGAAACTTCCAAACGGTCCGTCCGGATGAAGGTCCGGATCTCCTCAAGTTGTCTCGAACCATCCGACCAAACCGTCCAACCCGATCGTCCAGGAACTTCCAAACGGTCCGTACGGAAGAAGGTCCGGATCTCTTCTAGTTGTCCCGAACCATCCGACCAAACCGTCCAACCCGATAGTCCCGGAACATCCACACGGTCCGTCCGGAAGAAGGTCCGGATCTCCTCTAGTTGTCCCGAACCATCCGACCAAACCGTCCAACCCAACCGTCTCAGACCCTCCAAACTGTTGGTCCGGAATAATCCGACCAAACCGTCCAACCCGACTGTCCTGGAACTTCCGAATGGTCCGTCCAGAAGTTCTAGGTCTCCTCTAATTGTCCCGAAACATCCGACCAAACCGTCCAAACCGACCGTCCCGAACCTTCCAAACGGCCCGTCCGGAAGAAGGTCCGGTTCTCCTCTAGTTCTCCCGAACCATCCGACCAAACCATCCAACCCGACCGTCCCGGACCCTCCAAACTGCTTGTCCCAAACCATCCGACCAAACCGTCCAACCCGACCGTCCCGGACCCTCCAAGCTGTTGGTCCCGAATCATCGGACCAAACCGTCCAACCCGACCGTCCCGGACCCTCCAAACCGTTGGTCCCAAACCATCCGACCAAACCGTCCAACCCGATCGTCCCGGACCTTCCAAACGGTCCGTCCAGAAAAAGGTCCGGATCTTCTCTTGGTGTCCCGAACCATCCGACCAAACCATCCAACCCGATCGTCCCGGAACTTCCAAACTGTTGGTCCTGAACCATCCGACCAAACCGTCCAACCCGATCGTCCCGGAACTCCAAACGGTCCGTCCGGAAGAAGGTCCGGATCTCCTCTAGTTGTCCCGCACCATCCGACCAAAACCGTCCAACCCGACCGTCCCGGAACTTCCAAACGGTCCGTCCGGATCTCCTCTAGTTCTCCTGAACCATCCAACCAAACCGTCCAACCAAATCGTCCAACCCGACTGTCCTGGAGCATCCAAATGGTCCGTCCGGAAGGTCTAGATCTCCTCTAATTATCCCAAAACATTCGACCAAACCATCCAACCCGACCGTCAAGGACCTTCCAAACGGTCCGTCCAACCTGACCGTCCCGGAACCCACCAAACTGTTGGTCCCGAACCATCCGACCAAACGGTCCCGTTTGGAAGAACGTCCGGATCTCCTCTAGTTGTCCCGAACCAGCCGACAAAACCATCCAACCCAACCGTCCCGGACCCTCCAAACTGCTAGTCCCAAACCATCCGACCAAACCGTCCAACCCGACCGTCCCGGACCCTCCAAGCTGTTGGTCCCGAATCATCGGACCAAACCGTCCAACCCGACCGTCCCGGGCCCTCCAAACTGTTGGTCCCAAACAATCGACCAAACCGTCCAACCCGACCGTCCCGGACCTTCCAAACGGTCCGTCCCGAAAAAGGTCTGGATCTCTCTAGGTGTCCCGAACCATCCGACCAAACCGTCCAACCCGACGTCTCGGACCCTCCAAACTTTTGCTCCCGAACCATCTGACCAAACCGTCCAACCCGACCGTCCCGGAACTTCCAAACGGTCCGTCCGGAAGAAGGTCCGGATCTCCTCTAGTTGTCCGAACCATCCGACCAAACCGTCCAACCCAACCGTCTCAGACCCTCCAAACTGTTGGTCCGGAATCATCCGACCAAACCGTCCAACCCGCCTGGAACTTCCGAATGGTCCGTCCAGAAGTTCTAGACCTCCTCTAATTGTCCCGAAACATCCGACCAATCCGTCCAAACCGACCGTCCCGAACCTTCCAAACGGCCCGTCCGGAAGAAGTCCGGTTCTCCCCTAGTTCCCCCGAACCATCCGACCAAACCATCCAACCCGACCGTCCCGGACCCTCCAAACTGCTTGTCCCAAAACCACATGTAGAGTTTGCGTACAACAGGGCAGTACATTCTTCAACTCAACTTTGTCCTTTTGAAGTCATATATGGGTTCAAACCTATTACACCATTAGATTTGCTGCCTTTACCATTTGAAAAACGCGCCAATATGCAAGCATCAAAGCGTGCTGAGCATGTCAAGAAAATTCACCTCAAGACCAGGAGACTATTGAGAAAAAGGCGCAATACTATGCAGCAAATGCCAACAAACACAAGAAGAAGGTGCTCTTTCAACCCGGAGACTTAGTATGGATGCACCTTCGGAAAGAACGTTTCCCCGAGAAAAGAAGCTCAAAACTGATGCCAAGAGGAGATGGACCATTTCGAGTACTTACCAAAGTCAATGACAATGCTACAAGATCGAACTCCCAGGAGATGATTATGCGGCAAGTACTACTTTTAATGTTTCAGACTTATCTCCTTTCTTTGGTCCTGAAGAAACAGAGTCGAGGACGACTCCTTTTCAAGAAGGGGAGGATGATGAGAATGGCCCTAGGAGTCACACAAGTCCATCCTCATCAATTGACATTCCAATACCCCAGGCTCAACAAGGACCCATGAAGGGCAAGAACTCGACAAATCGCTCAACAGGTGAATCTTTTCCTTAATGAATGCCCACTAGATTTGAGCTTGAATGGTGTGCTACCTAATGCCTTGATCATTTGCACACTTAGGTTTGAGGAAAAGGACTTGGAGGAAGTTTCAGAAGACAATCCCGGTGCTACCGATTTCCAAAACGGAGTCACCGACTTGTCAGCCTTAAAGGTCTTCAACTTCTGGCTTGAGTCCTCAAAACAGAAGCCGATCCCGGTGCTATCGACTTCCTAAACGGACGCACCGAGTTCCCCAAATCGAAGAAGTCCAGAAGACGATTCCGGTGCTACCGACTTCCAAAACCGGACGCACCGAGTCTTCGAACAAAAACAAAGAACTCTAGAAGACCATTCCGATGCCACCGACTTTTAAACCGGATGTACCGAGTTCCCAACTCGAAGCAGCTTCCGAGTACAGAAGCCAATCCCGGTGCTACCGATTTCCAAATCCGGCATCACCGATTTGTCTTTCTGAACTCAGATATTTAAGATTTCTTTGTACTGTTTTGAACCGTCCTACTGTAGCTATGTGTACTGTAGCACGCGCACTGTGTACTGTAGCACGCGCATGTACTGTAGCGGCCGTCTTACTGTAGCATAACTTAGTCATTAAGTCATATAATCCTCTATAAATATGAGGACCTCTCCCCATGTAAAGACTAGTGAAGAATTTCAGAATTGAAGAGAACTCTTGTTCCTCTAGAGTGTGAGCTATTTCCACCTCAACCAGGGATTGGGAGTTTATCTGAGATTGTTTCTCCGTTGTTCTTGTGATTCTTCGTGGATTGCTTGAACACGTTGCTCCACGTTAGTGAGTAATAAAGCGCTGAAGTGTGTGGTTGGGTGAATCGAGTGCAGCATGCTTCCGTAATCAAGACGGTGGTGGCCGTGTCATTCATCAGGCTTCACAGGCTAGTTATCCAGGATCCTACGTCATGAAAATCGGGCAAACTTTCGGATTTGATCATCCTCCTTAGGGTGGTTCACATCACCTCTAGTTGTCCCGGACCATCCAACCACACCGTCCAACCCGACCGTCCGGGAACTTCCAAACAGTCCGTCCGGAAGAAGGTCCGGATCTCTTCCAGTTGTCCCGAACCATCCGACCAAACCGTCCAACCCGACCGTCCCGGGCCCTCCAAACTATAGGTCCCAAACCATCCAAACCACATCGTCCAACCCAGACCGTCCCGGAACTTCCAAACGGTCCGTCCGGAAGAAGGTCGGATCTCCTCTAGTTGTTCCGAACCATCGACCAAACCGTCCAACCCGACCGTCCCGGAACATCCAACGGTCCGTCTGGAGAGTCCGGATCTCCTCTAGTTGTCCCGAACCATCCAACCACCACGTCCAACCGACGTCCCGGGCCCTCAACTTTTGGTCCCAAACAGTCTGACCAAACCGTCTCAAACCCGACCGTTTCTGGACCTTCCAAACTGTGGTCCCAACATCCGACAAAACCGTCCAACCCGACCGTCGCGGGCCCTCCAAACTGTAGGTGCCGAACCATCCAACCAAAAACCGTCCAACCCGACCTTCTTGGACCCTCCAAACTATAGATCCCGAACATCCAACCAAACCGTCCAACCCGACCGTCTGGGCCCTCCAAACTATTGGTCCAAACATCAACCAACACCGTCCAACCCGACCGTCCGAACTTCCAACAGTCCGTCCGAAGAAGTCCGGATCTCCTCTAGTTGTTCCGGACCATCCAACCACACCGTCCAACCCGACCGTCCGGGAACATCCAACGGTCCATCGAGAAGAAGTCCGGATCTCTTCTAGTTGTCCCGAAACCATCCGACCAAACCGTCCGACCCAACCGTCCGGGCCCTCCAATGTATTGGTCCCAAACCATCCAAACCACACCGTCCAACCCGACCGTCCCGGAACTCCCAACGGTCCCTCCGGAAGAAGGTCAGATCTCTCTAGTGTCCCGGGCCATGCAACCACACCGTCCAAACCCGACCTTCCGGGTACTTCCAAACGGTCTATCCGGAAGAAGGTCCGGATCTCTTCTAGTGGTCCCGAACCATCGACCCAAAACCGTGCAACTCGACCGTCCCGGGCCTCCAAACAATTGGCCCCAAACCATCGACCAAACCGCCCCAACCGACCGTCCCGGAACATCCAAACATTCGTCCGGAAGAAGGTCCGGATCTCCTTGAGTTGTCTGTACCATCCGACCAAACCGTCCAACCCGACTTTCCTGGGCCCTCCAAACTATTGGTCCCAAACCATCCAACCACAACGTCCAAACCGACCGTACCGGGAACTTCCAAACGGTCCGCCCGGAAGAAGGTCCGGATCTATTCTAGTTGTCCCGAAACCATCCGACAAACCGTCCAACCCGACCGTCCGGGCCCTCCAAACTATTGGTCTCAAAACCATCCAACCACACAGTCCAACCGACCATCCCGGAACTTCCAAAACGGTCCGTCCGAAGAAGGTCCGGATCTCCTCTAGTTGTCCCGAAACCATCCGATGAAACCGTCCAACCCGACCGTCCCGGAAACTTCCAAACGGTCCGTCCGGAAGAAGGTCTGGATCTCCTCAAGTTGTCCCGAACCATCCGACCAAACCAACCAACCCGTCCGTGCCGGGCCCTCCAAACTATGGTCCAACCATCCAACCACACCGCCCAACCCGACCATCCCGGAACATCCAAACGGTTGGTCCCGAATTATCGGACCAAACCGTCTAACCCGACCGTCCCGGGCCCTCCAACTGTTGGTCCCAAAACAATCCGACCAAACCGTCAACCCGACCGTCCCGGACCTTCCAAACGGTCCGTCCAGAAAAAGGTCCGGATCTCTTCTAGGTGTCCCGAACCATCCGACCAAACCGTCCAACCCGACCGTCTTGGACCCCCCCAAACAGTTGGTCCCGAACCATCTGACCAAACCGTCAACCCGACCGTCTCAGACCCTCCAAACTGTTGGTCCCGAACCATCTGACCAAACCGTCCAACCCGACCGTCTCAGACCCTCCAAACTGTGGTCCCGAATCATCCGACCAAACCGTCCAACCCGACTGTCCTGGAGCTTCCAAATGGTCCGTCCCGAAGTTCTAGATCTCCTCTAATTGCCCCGAAACATCCGACCAAACTGTCCAAACCGCCGTCCCGAACCTTCCAAACGGTCCGTCCGGAAGAAGGTCGGTTCTCCTCTAGTTCTCTCCGAACCATCCGACCAAACCATAAAACCCGACCGTCCCGGACCCTCCAAACTGCTTGTCCCAAACCATCCGACCAAACCGTCCAACCCGACCACCTCCCGGACCCTCCAAGCTATGGTCCCGAATCATCGGATCAAACCGTCAACCCGACCGTCCCGGGCCCTCCACACTGTTGGTCCCAAACCATCCGACCAAACCGTCGAACCCGACCGTCCCGGACCTTCCAAAACGGTCCGTCCAGAAAAAGGTCCGGATCTTCTCTAGGTGTCCCGAACCATCCGACGAAAACGTCCAACCGATCGTCCCGGAACTTCCAAACTGTTGGTCTGAACCATCCGACCAAACGTCCAACCCGACAGTCCCGGAACTTCCAAACGGTCCGTCCGGGAAGAAGGTCCGGATCAACTCTAGTTGTCCTGAACCATCGAACCACACTGTCCAACCCAACCGTCCCGGAACTCCAAACGGTCCGTCTGGAAGAAGGTCCGGATCTCCTCTAGTTGTCCTGAACCATCCGACCAAACCGTCCAACCCGACCGTCCTGGAACTTCCAAACGGTCCGTCCGAAGAAGGTCCGGATCTCCTCTAGTTGTCCTGTACCATCCGACCAAACTGTCCAACCGACCGTCTTGGACCACCAAACTGTAGGTCCCGAACCATCCGACCAAACCGTCCAACCCGACCGTCCCGGAGCCTCCAAGCTGTTGGTCCTGAACATCCGACCAAACGTCCAACCCGACCATCCCGGTACTTCTAAACATTCCGTCCGGAAGAAGGTCCGGATCTCCTCAAATTGTCCTGTACCATCCGACCAAACCGTCCAACCGACCGTCTTGGACCCTCCAAACTATAGATCCCGAACGAACCGACCCAAACCGTCCAACCCGACCGTCCTGGGCCCTCCAAACTATTGGTCCAAACCATCCAACCACACCGTCCAACCCGGCCGTCCCGGAACTTCCAAAACCGTCCGTCCGGAAGAGAGGTCCGGATCTCCTCTAGTTGTCCCGGACCATCCAACCACACCGTCCAACCCGACCGTCCGGGAACATCCAAACGGTCCGTCGGGAAGAAGGTCCGGATCTCTTCTAGTTGTCCCGAACCATCCGACCAAACCGTCCAACCCGATCGTCCCGGAACTTCCAAACTGTTGGTCCTGAACCATCCGACCAAACCGTCCAACCCGACAGTCCCGGAACATCCAACGGTCCGTCCGTAAGAAGGTCCGAATCACCTCTAGTTGTCCCGAACCATCCAACCACACTGTCCAACCGACCGTCCCGGAACTTCCAAACGGTCCCTCTGGAGTAACGTCCGGATCTCCTCTAGTTGTCCTGAACCATCCGACCAAACCGTCCAACCCGACCGTCCTGGAACTTCCAAACGGTCCATCCGGAAGAAGGTCCGGATCTCCTCTAGTTGTCCTGTACCATCCGACCAAACTGTCCAACCCGACCGTCTTGGACCTCCAAACTGTAGGTCCCGAACCATCCGACCAAACCGTCCAACCCGACCGTCCCGGAGCCTCCAAGCTGTTGGTCCTGAACCATCCGACCAAACCGTCCAACCCGACCATCCCGGTACTTCTAAACATTCCGTCCGGAAGAAGGTCCGGATCTTCTCAAATTGTCCTGTACCATCCGACCAAACCGTCCAACCCGACCGTCTCTGGACCCTCCAAACTATAGATCCCGAACGATCCGACCAAACCGTCCAACCCGACCGTCCTGGGCCTCCAAACTATTGGTCCCAAACCATCCAACCACACCGTCCGACCCGGCCGTCCCGGAACTTCCAAACGGACCGTCCGGAAGAAGGTCCGGATCTCCTCTAGTTGTCCTGAACCATCCGACCAAACCGTCCAACCCGACCGTCCTGGAACTTCCAAACGGTCCATCCGGAAGAAGGTCCGGATCTCCTCTAGTTGTCCTGAACCACACCAACCAACCGACCGTCCGGGAACTTCCAAACGGACCGTCCGGAAGAAGGTCCGGATCTCCTCTAGTGTCCTGAACCATCCGACCAAACCGTCCAACCCGACCGTCCTGGAACTTCCAAACGGTCCATCCGGAAGAAGGTCCGGATCTCCTGTAGTTGTCTTGTACCATCTGACCAAACTGTCCAACCGACCGTCTTGGACCTCCAAAACTGTAGGTCCCGAACCATCCGACCAAACCGTCCAACCCGACCGTCCGGAGCCTCCAAGCTGTTGGTCCTGAACCACACCAACCAACCCGACCGTTCGGGAACTTCCAAACGGACCGTCCGGAAGAAGGTCCGGATCTCCTCTAGTTGTCCTGAACCATCCGAGAAAAACGTCCGTCCCTCCAACTGTTGGTCCCGAACCATCCGACCAAACCATCCAACCCGACTGTCCTAGAACTTCCAAATGCTCCGTCCGGAAGTTCTAGGTCTCAAGCCACCGTTTCGGACCTCCAAACGGTCCGTACAAAAGAAGGCCCGGATCTCCTCTAGTTGTCCCGAACCATCCACCGACCGAACCGTACAAGCCGATCGTCCCGGAACTCCAAACGGTCCGTCCGGAAGAAGGTCCGGATCTCCTCTAGTTGTCCCAAACCATCCAACCACACCGTCCAACCGACCGTCCTGCAACTTCCAAACGGCCCGTCCGGAAGAAGGTCGGAATCTCTTCTAGTTGTCCCGAATGATCCGACCAAACCGTCCAACCCGACCTTCTTGGACCCTCCAAACTATAGATCCCGAACCATCCAACCAAACCGTCCAACCCGACCGTCCTGGGCCCTCCAAACTATTGGTCCCAAACCATCCAACCACACCGTCCAACCCGACCGTCCCGGAACTTCCAAACAGTCCGTCCGGAAGAAGGTCCGGATCTCCTCTAGTTGTTCCGGACCATCCAACCACACCGTCCAACCCGACCGTCCGGGAACATCCAAACGGTCCATCGGGAAGAAGGTCCGGATCTCTTCTAGTTGTCCCGAACCATCCGACCAAACCGTCCGACCGACCGTCCCGGGCCCTCCAAAGTATTGGTCCCAAACCATCCAACCACACCGTCCAACCCGACCGTCCCGGAACTTCCACACGGTCCATCCGGAAGAAGGTCCGGATCTCCTCTAGTTGTCCCGGGCCATGCAACCACACCGTCCAACCCGACCTTCCGGGTACTTCCAAACGGTCCATCCGGAAGAAGGTCCGGATCTCTTCTAGTGTCCCGAACCATCCGACCAAACGTGCAACTCGACCGTCCCGGGCCCTCCCAAACAATGGTCCCAAACCATCCGACCAAACCGCCCAACCCGACCGTCCCGGAACATCCAAACGTTCCGTCCGGAAGAAGGTCCGGATCTCCTCGAGTTGTCCTGTACCATCCGACCAAACCGTCCAACCCGACCTTCCTGGGCCCTCCAAACTATTGGTCCCAAACCATCCAACCACACCGTCCAACCCGACCGTACCGGAACTTCCAAACGGTCCGCCCGGAAGAAGGTCCGGATCTATTCTAGTTGTCCGAACCCATCCGACCAAACTGTCCAACCCGACTGTCCCGGGCCTCCAAACTATTGGTCCCAAACCATCCAACCACACAGTCCAACCCGACCGTCCCGGAACTTCCAAACGGTCCGTCCGGAAGAAGGTCCGGATCTCCTCTAGTTGTCCGAACCATCCGATGAAAACCGTCCAACCCGACGTCCCGGAACTTCCAAACGGTCGTCGGAAGAAGGTCCGGATCTCTTCAAGTTGTCCGAACCATCCGACCAAACCAACCAACCCGTCCGTGCGGGCCCTCCAAACTATTGGTCCCAAACCATCCAACCACACCGCCCAACCCGACCATCCCGGAACATCCAAACGGTTGGTCCCGAATTATCGGACCAAACGTCCAACCCGACCGTCTCCGGGCCCTCCAAACTGTTGGTCCCAACAATCCGACCAAACCGTCCACCCGACCGTCCCGGACCTTCCAAACGGTCCGTCCAGAAAAGGTCCGGATCTCCTCTAGGTGTCCGAACCATCCGACCAAACCGTCCAACCCGACCGTCTTGGACCCCCCAAACAGTTGGTCCCGAACCATCTGACCAAACCGTCCAACCCGACCGTCTCAGACCCTCCAAATGTTGATCCCGAACCATCCGACCAAACGTCCAACCCGACCGTCTCAGACCCTCCAAACTGTGGTCCGAATCATCGACCAAACCGTCCAACCCGACTGTCCTGGAGCTTCCAAATGGTCCGTCCCGAAGTTCTAGATCTCCTCTAATTGTCCCGAAACATCCGACCAAACTGTCCAAAACCGCCCGTCCCGAACCTTCCAAATGGTCCGTCCGGAAGAAGGTCCGGTTCTCCTCTAGTTCTCCCGAACCATCCGACCAAACCATAAACCCGACCGTCCCGGACCCTCCAAACTGCTTGTCCCAAACCATCCGACCAAACCGTCCAACTGACCATCCCGGACCCTCCAAGCTGTTGGTCCCGAATCATCGGATCAAACCGTCCAACCCGACCGTCCCGGGCCCTCCAAACTGTTGGTCCCAAACCATCTGACCAAACCGTCCAACCCTACCGTCCCGGACCTTCCAACGGTCCGTCCAGAAAAAGGTCCGGATCTTCTCTAGGTGTCCCGAAACCATCCGACGAAACCGTCCAACCCGATCGTCCCGGAACTTCCAAACTTTTGGTCCTGAACATCCGACCAAACCGTCCAACCGACAGTCCCGGAACTTCCAAAACGGTCCGTCCGGAAGAAGGTCCGGATCAACTCTAGTTGTCCTGAACCATCGAACCACACTGTCCAACCCAACCGTCCCGGAACTTCCAAACGGTCCGTCTGGAAGAACGTCCGGATCTCCTATAGTTGTCCCGAATCATCGACAAAAACCGTCCAACCCGACAGTCCCTCCAAACTGTTGGTCCCGAACCATCCGTCCAAACCATCCAACCGATTGTCCTAGAACTTCCAAATGCTCCGACCGGAAGTTCTAGATCTCCTCTAATTGTCCCGAAACATCCGACCAAACCGTTCAAGCCAACCGTCTCGGAACTTCCAAACGGTCCGTACAGAAGAAGGTCCGGATCTCCTCTAGTTGTCCCGAACCATACGAGCAAACCGTGCAAGACGATCGTCCCGGAACTTCCAAACGGTCCGTCCGGAAGAAGGTCCGGATCTCACTAGTTGTCCCGAACCCATCCGACGACACCGTCCAACCCGACCGTCCTGCAACTTCCAAACGGCCCGTCCGGAAGAAGGTCGGGATCTCTTCTAGTGTGTCCCGAATGATCCGACCAAACCGTCCAACCCGACCGTCTCAGACCCTCCAAACTGTTGGTCCGAATGATCCGACCAAACCGTCCAACCCGACTGTCCTAGAACTCCAAATGGTCCGTCCGGAAGATCTAGATCTCCTCTAATGTCCCGAAACATCAGACCAAACCGTCCAACCCGACCGTCCCGGACCTTCTAAACAGTCCGTCCGGAAGAAGGTCCGGTTCTCCTCTAGTTCTCCCGAACCATCCGACCAAACATCCAGCCCGACCGTCCCGGACCCTCCAAACAGTTGGTCCCGAACCATCCGACCAAACCATCCCACCCGACCGTCTTGGACCCTCCAACTGTTGGTCTCGAACCATCCGACCAAACCATCCAACCCGACCGTGACGGACCCTCCAAACTGTTGGTCCCGAACCATCCGACCAAACCGTCCAACCCGACCGTGCTGGACCCTCCAAACTGTTGGTCTCGAACCATCCGACCAAACGTCCAACCGACCGTCCCGGGCCCTCCAAAGTTTCGGTCCCAACCGTCCGACCAAACCGTCCAACTCGACCGTCCCGGACCTTCCAACCGGTCCGTTCGGAAGAAGGTCCGGCTCTCGTCTAGTTGTCCCGAACCATCCAACCAAACCGTCCTACCCGATCGTCCTGGAACTTCCAAACGGTCCGTCCGGAAGAAGGTCCGGATCTCCTCTAGTTGTCCCAAACCATCCGACCAAACCGTCCAACCCGACCGTCTCAGACCCTCCAAACCGTCCAAACTGTTGGTCCCAAACCATCTGACCAAACCGTCCAACCCGACCGTCCCGGACCTTCCAAACGGACCGTCCGGAAGAAGGTCAGGCTCTGCTCTAGTTCTACCGAAGCAACCGACCAAACCATCCAACCCGACTGTCCCGGACCCTCCAAACTGTTGATCCCGAACCATCTGACAAAACCGACCAACCCGGCCGTCTCGGACCTTCCAAACTGTTGGTCCCAAGCCATCCGACCAAATCGTCCGAACCGACCGTCCCGGACCCACCAAAGTGTTTGTCCCGAATCATTCGACCAAATCATGCAACCCGACCGTCTCGGACCCTCCAAACTGTTGGCCCCGAACCATCCGACCAAATCGTCCAACCCGACCATCTCAGACGCTCCAAACTGTTGGTCCCGAACCATCCGACCAAACCCGAACGTCCCGGAAGAACATACAAATGGTCCGTCCAGAAGAAGGACCGGATCTCCTCTAGTCGACCCGAACCATCCGACCAAACCATCCAACCCGACCGTCCCGAAACTTCCAAATGGTCCGTCCTCTAGTTGTCCTGAACCATTCGACCAAACCATCCAACCTGATCGTCCCGGAACATCCACACGGTCTGCCCGGAAGAAGGTCCGGATCTCTCCTAGTTGTCCCGAAACATCCGACCAAACTGTCCAACCCGACCGTCCCGGAACTTCCAAACGGTCCGTCCGGAAGAAGGTCCGGATCTCCTCTAGTTTTCCCGAACCATCCAACCAAACCGTCCAACCAAATCGTCCAACCCGACTGTCCTGGAGCATCCATATGGTCCGTCCGGAAGGTCTAGATCTCCTATAATTATCCCAAAACATCCGACCAAACCGTCCAACCCGACCGTCAAGGACCTACCAAACGGTCCGTCCAACCCGACCGTCCCGGACCCACCAAACTGTTGGTCCCGAACCATCCGACCAAACGGTGCAACCTGACCGTCCTGGACCCTCCAAACTGTTGGTCCCGAACCATCCGACCAAACCATTCAATCCGACCGTCCCGGGCTCTCCAACTATTGGTCCCAAACCATCCGACCACACCGTCCAACCCGACCGTCCCGGAACTTCCAAACAGTCCGTCCGGTAGAAGGTCCGGATCTCCTCTAGTTGTCCGGAACCATCCGACCAAACCATTCAATCCGGCCGTCCCGGGCACTCCAAACTATTGGTCCCAAACCATCCGACCACACCGTCCGACCCGACCGTTCCGAAACTTCCAAACGGTCCGTCCGGAAGAAGGTCCGGACCTCCTCTAGTTGTCCCGAACCATCCGACCAAACCTTCCAACCCGACCGTCCCGGGAGTTCCAAATGGTCCGTCCGGAAGAAGGTCCGGATCTCCTCTAGTTGTCCCGAACCATCCAACTAAACCTTCCAACCAAATCGCCCAACCCGACTGTCCTGGAGCATCCAAATGGTCTGTCCAGAAGGTCTAGATCTCCTCTAATTATCCAAAACATCCGACCAAACCGTCCAACACCGACCGTCAAGGACCTTCCAAACGGTCCGTCCAACCCGACCGTCCCGGACCCACCAAACTGTTGGTCCCGAACCATCCGACGCAAACCGTCCAACCCAACCGTCCTGGACCCTCCAAATGTTGGTCCCGAACCATCCGACCGAGCCGTCCCACCCGACCGTCCGGGCCCTCCAAACTGTGGTCCCAAACCATCCGACCAAACCGTCCAACCCGACCGTACCCGGACCTTCCAAACGGTCCGTCCAGAAGAAGGTCCGGATCTCCTCTAGTTGTCCCGAAGCATCCGACCAAAACCGTCCAACCCGATCCACCCGGAACTTCCAACCGGTCCGCCCGGACGGAGAAGAAGGTCCGGATCTCCTCTAGTTGTCCCGAGCCATCCGACCAAACCGTCCAACCCGATCGTCCCGGAACTTCCAAACGGTCCGTCCGGAAGAAGGTCCGGATCTCCTCTAGTTGATCCGAACCATCCGACCAAAACCGTCCAACCCGATCGTCCCGGAACTTCGAACGGTCCGTCCGGAAGAAGGTCCGGATCTCCTCTAGTTGTCCCAAACCATCCGACCAAACCGTCCAACCCGATCGTCCCGGAACTTCCAAACGGTCCGTCTGGAAGAAGGTCCGGATCTCCTCTAGTTGTCCCGAACCATCCGATCAAACCGTCCAACCCGATCGTCCCGGAACTTCCAAACTGTCCATCCGGAAGAAGGTCCGGATCTCCTCTAGTTGTCCCGAACATCCAACCAAACCGGCCAACCCGACCATCTCAGACCCTCCAAACTGTTGGTCTCGAACCATCCGACCAAACCGTCCAACCCGACTGTCCAGGAACTTCCAAATGGGTCCGTCCAGAAGGTCTAGATCTCCTCTAATTGTCCCAAATCATCCTACCAACCGTCCAACCGACCGTCCAGGACCTTCCAACTGTTGGTCCCGAACCATCCGACCAAACCATCCAACGACCGTCCCGGACACCTCCAAACTGTGGTCCCGAACCATCTGACCAACCGTCCAACCCGACCGTCTCGGGCTTTCCAACCAAACCGTCCAACCCGACTATTCTAGAACTTCCAACCACCAAATGGTCAGCGGAAGTTCTAGACCTCCTCTAATTGTCCCGAAACATCCGACCAAAACCGTCCAACCGACCGTCCCGGACCCTTCCAAATGGTCTATCGGGAAGAAGGTCGGTTCTCCTCTAGCTCTCTCGAACCATCCGACCAAACCATCCAACCCGGCCATCTCGGACCCTCCAAACTGTTGGTCCCGAACGATCTGACCAAACCGTCTCCAACCCGACCGTCTTGGACCCTCCAAACTTTTTGTCCCAAACCGTCCGACCAAACCGTCCAACCCGACCATCCCGGACCTTCCAAACGGTCCGTCCGGAAGAAGGCCCGGCTCTCCTCATGTTCTCCCGAACCATCCAACCAAAACATCCAACCCGACCGTCCCGGACCCTCCAAGCTGTTGGTCCCTGAACCCATGCGACCAAACCGTCCAAACCCGACCGTCCCGGACCTTCCAAACGGTCCGTCCGGAAGAAGGTCCGGATCTCCTCTAGTTGTCCCGAACCATCCGACCAAACCGTCCAACCCGATCGTCCCCGAAGTTCCAAACGGTCCGTCCGGAAGAAGGTCCGGCTCTCCTCTAGTTGTCCCGAACCATCCGACCAAACCATCCAACCCGACCGCCCCGGACCAACCAAACTGTTGGTCCCGAACCGTCGGACTAAACTGACAACCCGGCCGTCTCGGGCCCTCCAAACTGTGGTCCCAAACCATCCGACCAAACCGTCCAACCCGACCGTCCCGCACCCTCGAAACTGTTTGTCCCGCATCATCCGACCAAATCATGACAACCCGACCGTCTCGGACCCCCCAAACTATTGGTCCCGAACCATCCGACCAAATCGTCCAACGGGACCGTCTCGCACGCTCCAAACTGTTGGTCTCAAACCATCCAACCATACCGTCCAGCCCGATCATCCCGGACCTTCCAAACGGTCCGTCCGGAAGATAAACCGTCCAACCCGATCGTCCCGAAACTCCGAACCGTCCGTCCGGACGAAGGTCCGGGTCTCCTCGAATTGTCCCAAACCATCTGACCAAACCGTCCAACCCGACCGTCTCAGACCCTCCAAACTGTTGGTCCCGAACCATCCGACCACAACCGTCCAACCGACTGTCCTGGAACTTCAAATAGTCCCTCCAGAAGTTCTAAATCTCCTCTAATTGTCCCGAAACATCCGACCAAACCGTGCAACCCGACCATCCCGGAACTTCCAAACGGTTCGTCCAGAAGATGGTCGGATCTCCTCTAGTTGTCCCGAACCAGCCGACCAAACCGTCCAACCCAACCGTCCCGGACCTTCCGAATGGTCTATCCGGAAGAAGATTCGGATCTCCTCGAGTTGTCCCGAAACATCCGACGAAACCGACCAACCCGACCGTCCTGGATCTTCCAAACGGTCCGTCCGGAAGAAGGTCGCGGTTCTCCTCTAGTTCTCCCGAACCATCCGACCAACCATCCAACCCGACCGTCCCGGACCCTCCAAAGTGTTGGTCCCAAACAATCCGACCATACCGTCCAACCGACCGTCTTGGACCCTCGAAACTGTTGGTCCCGAACCATCCGACCACCCGTCCAACCCGACTGTCCCGGGCCTCCAAACTGTTGGTCCCAAACCATCGGACCAAACCGTCCAACAAGACCGTCCTGGACCTTCCAAACGGTCCGTCCGGAAGAAGGTCCGGATCTCCTCTAGTTGTCCCGAACCATCCGACCAAACCGTCCATCCCGATCGTCCCGGAACTTTCAAACGGTCCGTCCGGAAGAATGTCCGTGATGTGAATCACCCTGAAGGAGGATGATCGATCCCAAAGTTTGCCCGATTTTCACGACGTAGGATCCTGGATAACTAGCCTGTGAAGCCTGATGAATGACACGGCAACCACCGTCTTGATTACGGAAGCCTGCAGCACTCGATTCACCCAACCACACACTTCGGCCCTTTGTTACTCACTAACGTGGAGCAACGTGTTCAAGCAATCTTCGAAGAAATCACAAGAACAACGGAGTAGCAAACTCAGATAACTCCCTATTCCCTTGAGGTGGAAATAGCTCACACTCTAGAGGAACAAGAGTTCTCTCAATTCTGAAATTCTTCACTAGTTTTTACATGTGGAGAGGTCCTCATATTTATAGAGGATGAAGACTTAAGGCTTAAGCTACCTCAAACAAAATATCAACTAGTAGCTACAGTAGGACGTTGCTACAGTACGCGCAGCTACAGTAGCTACAGTAGGACTGTTTGCTACAGTACATGTTGCTACAGTACATAAGAGTCTAAAATATCTGAGTACAGACAGAAAAGTCGGAAGCTCCGGTTTGAAATCGGTGGTTCCGGGATCTGCTACTGTCTTGATTCTTCAAGTCTTCAAGTCTTCAAGTTCTTCGGGAAGACTTTATAGCTGAAGATTTTACGGCTGAAGAAGGAAAGTCGGAAGTTCCGGAATGGCCTTCTGTCTTGAGTCTTCAAGTTCTTCGGGGAGGTTGAAGACTTTATGCCGGTTGAAGACTTTACGGTAGTTCCGGGATGACCTCCTGATCTTGGCGTTAGTGGACGTCCGGAGGATCGTCGGAGGCTGAAGACTTAAGAGGAAAAACTCGGTATGTCCGGTTTAGGAAGTCGGCAGCACCGGGATCGTCTTCTGGACATCCTTTGATTTGATAACTCGGTGCGTCCGGTTTTGGAAATCGGCAGCACCGGGATTGTCTTCTGGACTTCTTCGAGTTGAGAACTTGGCGCTGTCTTCTGGACTTCTTCGAGTTGAGAACTCGGCGCGTCCGGTTTAGGAAATCGGCAGCACCGGATCGTCTTCTGGTCTTGCCTGAAGTCCATCTCCGAGGCTCTGACTGGAGTTCTGGGAAATCTGAGGCTCCGGGATTGATGTCAGAGACTCTAACATTTCCTGGAAGCCTCTGAATCGATTGCTTTGAGCTTCTCGATGTCCTTTTCTCCATCCTAAGTGTGCAAATGATCAAGGCATTAGGTAGCACACCATTCAAGCTCAAATGAAATAGATATTTAGCAAGGAATAGATTCACCTCATGTTGGATAGCTTTGAATTGAACTCTTGTCATCGATCCAACATGCGTAGGTGTTGTGTTTGAGCTTCTTGAGCCATTTTCATCAAGCTTGGAGCCATATTCATCAAGCTTGGTAGGGCGATTCGTATCAGTCCGGATATCCTCTAGTTGTCCCGAACCATCGGACCAAAACCGTCAACCGATCGTCCCGGAACATCCAAACGGTCCGTCCGGAAAAGGTCCGGATCTCCTCTAGTTGTCCCGGACCATCTCAAACCCTCCAAACTGTGGTCCCGAACCATCCAACCAAACCGTCCAACCCGACTGTCCTGCAACTTCCAAATGGTCCGTCCCGGAACGTCTAGATCTACTCTAATTGTCCCCAATCATCTGACCAGACCGTCCAACCCGACCGTCCGGACCTTCCAAACGGTCCGTCATGGTTGGTCGGAAGGTTTGGGAGAACATGAGGAGAACCGACCTCGTCAATTCACCCAAACCATCCGACCAAACCATCCATCCCGACCGTCCCGGACCCTGCAAACTGATGGTCCCGAACCGTCCGACCAAACCGTTCAACCCGACCATCTTGGACCCTCCAAACTGTTGGTCCCAAACAAATCCGACCAAACCGTCCAACCCGACCGTCCCGGGCCCTCCAAACTGTTGGTCCCGAACCATCCGACGAAACCGACCAACCCGACTGTCCTAGAACTTCAAATGGTCCGTCCCGACGGTCCTGATCTCCTCTAGTTGTCCGAACCATCCAACCAAACCGTCCAACCCGACCGTCCTGGACCTTCCAACGGTCTGTCCGGAAGAAGGTCTGGCTCTCCTCTAGTTCTCCCGAACCATCGGACCAAACCTTCCAATCCGACCGTCTCGGGCCTCCAATCTTTTCGTCCCAAACCATCCGACCAAACCGTCCAGCCCGACCGTCCGGACCTTCCAAACCAAACCGTCCAGCCCGACCGTCCCGGGCCCTCCAATCTTTTGGTCCCAAACCATCCGACCAAACCGTCCAGCCCGACCGTCCCGGACCTTCCAAACCAAACCGTCCAGCCCGACCGTCCCCGGGCCCTCCAATCTTTTGGTCCCAAACCATCCGACCAAACCGTCCAGCCGATCGTCCCGGAACATCCAAACGGTCCGTCCGAAGAAGATCCGGATCTCCTCTAGTTGTCCCGAACCATCCGACCAAACCGCCCTACCCGATCGTCCCGGAACTTCCAAACGGTCCGTCCGGAGGAAGTTCCGGATCTCCTCTAGTTGTCCCGAACCAACCAACCAAACCAGCCAACCGGACCGTCTCAAACCCTCCAAACTGTTGGTCCCGAACCATCCGACCAAACCATCCATCCGACTGTCCTGCAACTTCCAAATGGTCCGTCCGGAATGTCTAGATCTCCTCTAATTGTCCCAATCATTGACCAGGACCGTCCAACCCGACCGTCCCGGACCTTCCAAACGGTCCGTCATGGTTTGGTCGGATGGTTTGGGAGAACTTGAGAACCGGACCTCCTCAAGTTCTCCCAATCCATCGACAAACCATACATCCCGACCTCCCGACCCTGCAAAATGATCGTCCCGAAACCCATCCGACCAAACCGTTCAACCCGACAGTCTTGGGCCCTCCAAACTGTTGGTCCCAAACAATCCGACCAACCGTCCAACCCGACCGTCCCGGGCCCTCCAAACTGTTGGTCCCGAACCATCCGACCAAACCATCCAACCCGACTGTCTAGCACTTCAAATGGTCCCGTCCCGAAGAGTCCTGATCTCCTCCAGTTGTCCCGAACCATCCACCCAAACCGTCCAACCCGACCATCCCGGACCTTCCAAACGGTCTGTCCGAAGAAGGTCGGCTCTCCTCTAGTTCTCCCGAACCATCCGACCAAACCGTCCAACCCGACCGTCCCGGACCTTCGACATGGCCCATCCGGAAGAATGTCCAGCTCTCCACTAGTTCTGCCGAACTATCCGACCACACCATCCCAACCCGACCGTCCCGGACCCTCCAAACTCTAGTTCTGCCGAACCATCTGACCAAACTGTCGAATCCGACCTTCCCGAACCCTCCAAACTGTTGGTCCCAAATCAACCGACCAAATCACGCAAACGACCGTCCCGGACCCTCCAAACTGTTGGTCCCCAACCATCCGACCAAAACAGACCGTCCCGGAACAGACAAACGGTCCGTCCGGAAGAAGGCCGGTATCTATTCTAGTTATCCCGAACCATCCGACCAAACCGTCCAACCCGATCGTCCTGGAACTCCAAACGGTCCGTCGGAAGGTCGAGATCTCCTCTAATTGTCCCGAACCATCCGACCAAACAATCCAACCCGACCGTCTCGGACCCTCCAAACTGTTGGTACCGAACCGTCCGACCAAACCTTACAACTCGACCGTCCCGAAACTTCCAAACGGTCCGTCCGGAAGAAGGTCCTGATCTCCCTCTAGTTGTCCCGAACCATACGACCAAACGTCCAACCTGACCGTCCCGGACCTTCCAAAACGGACCGTCCAGAAGAAGGTCCGGTTCCACTCTAGTTCTGCCGAACCATCCGACCAAACGTCCAACCCGACCGTCTCGGACCCTCCAAACGGTTGGTCCCGAACCATCCCGACCAAACCATCCAACCCGACCGTTCAACCCGACCGTCTCAGACCCTCCAAACTGTTGGTCCTGAACCATTCGACGAAACCGTCCAACCACACTGTCCTGGAACTTCCAAATGGTCCATCCGGAAGGTCTAGATCTCCTCTAACTGTCGCAAATCATCCGACCAAACCGTCCAACCCGACCGTCGCGGAAGAAGGTCCGGTTCTCGACTAGTACTTCGGAACCATCCGACCAAACCATCCGACCAAATCGTCCAACCCGACCGTCTCGGAGGCTCCCAAACTTTTGGTCCCGAACCATCCCACCACACCCTACTGTCCGGATCATGCAAACGGTCCGTCCGAAGGAGGTCCGGATCTCCTCTAGTTGTCCCGAAACATCCGACCAAACCGTCCAACCTGATCGTCCCGGAACTTCCAAACGGTCCGTCCAGAAGAAGGTCCGGATCTCCTCTAGTTGTCCCGAACCATCCGATCAAACCTTGCAACCCGACCGTCCCGAAACTTCCAAACAGTCCGTCCGGAGGAAGGTCCTGATCTCCTCTAGTCGTCCCGATCCATCCGACCAAACAGTCCAACCCGACCGTCCCGGACCTTCCAAACGGTCCGTTCGGAAAAAGGTCTGGTTCTCGTCTAGTTCTTCGGAACCATCCGACCAAACCGTCTAACCCGACCGTCCTGGATCCTCCAAACTGTTGGTCCCGAAGCATCCGACCAAACTGTCCAACCCGACTGTTCCGAAATCTTCCAAACGGTTCGTCCGGAAGACGGTCCCGATCTCCTTTAGTTGTCCCGAACCATCCGGCCAAACCGTCCAACCCGACCGTCTCGGACCCTCCACAACTGTTGGTCCCGAACCATACGACCAAACCGTCCAACCCGACTGTCCTGGAATTTCCTAATGGTCCGTCCTGAAGGTCTAGATCTCCTCGAAATGTCCCAAACCATCCGAGCTAACCGTCCAACCCGACCATCCAGGACCTTTCAAATGGTCCGTCGATAAGAAGGTTCGCTTCTCTCTAGTTCTCCCGAACCATCCGACCAAACCATCCAACCCAACCGTCCCGGGACCCTCCAAACTATTGGCCCCGAACCCTCCGACCAAACCGACCAATCCGACCGTCTCGAACCCTCCAACCTTTTGGTCCCGAACCATCCGACCAAACCGTCCAAACTGACCTCCCGGACCCTCCAAACTGTTGGTCCCGAACCATCCGACTAAACCGTCCAACCCGACCGTCCCGGACCCTCCAGCTGTTGGTCCCGAACCATCCGACCAAACCGTCGAACCGACCGTCCCGAACCTTCCAAACGGTCCGTCCGGAAGAAGGTCCGGCTCTCCTCTAGTTCGCCCGAATCAACCGACCAAACAATCCAACCCGACCGTCCCGGACCCACCAAACGGTTGGTCCGATCCATCCGACCAAACCGTCCAACCCGACCGTCGCTGGACCCACCAAACTGTTGGTCCCGAACCGTCCGGCCAACCGTCCAACCCGACCGTCCCGGACCCTCCAAACTTTTGGTCCCGAATCATCCGACCAAATCATGGAACCCGATCGTCTCGGACCCTCCAAACTGTTGGTCCAGAACAACCCGACCAACCGTCCTACACGACCGTCCCGAAACTTCCAAAACGGTCCGTCCGGAAGAAGGTCCTGATCTCCTCTAGTTGTCCCGAACCATCCGACCAAGCCGTTCAACCCGACCATGCCGGACCTTTCAAACGGTCCGTTTGGAAGAAGGTCTGTTCTCCTCTAGTTCTCCCGTGCAATCCGACCAAACTGTTGGTCCCGAACCATCGACCAAACCGTGCAACCCGACCGTCCCGGAACATCCAACGGTCCGTCCGAAAGAAGGTCCGGCTCTCCTCTAGTTCTCTCGAATCATCCGACCAAACATCCAGCCCGACCGTCCAGACCCTCCAAACTGTTGGTCCCGGAACCTCCGAACTATTTGTCCAGGACCCTCCGAACTGTTGGACCCGAACCATCCGACCAAACCATCCAACCCAGACCGTCTCGGAAACTCCAAATTGTTGGTCCCAACCGTCCGACGAAACCGTCCGAACCGACCGTCCCGAAACTTTCCAAACGGTCCGTCCGGAAGGAGGTCCGGCTCTCCTCTAGTTCTCCCGAACCATCCAACCAATCCGATCGTCTCAGACCGTCCAAACTTTCAGTCCCGAACCAGCCAACCAAACCGTCCAAACTGACCTCCCGGAACCTCCAAACCTTTGGTCCCGATCCAACCGGCCAAACCATCCAACCCGACCGTCCCGGACCTTCCAAACGGACCGTCCGGAAAAAGGTCCGGTTCTCGTCTAGTTCTTCGGAACCATCCGACCAAACCGTCCAACCCGACCGTCCCGGACCCTCCAAACTGTTGGTCCCGAACCATCCGACCAAACCGTCCAACCCGAACGTACCAGAACTTTCAAACGGTCCGTCCGGAAGAAGCTCCGGATCTCCTCTAATTGACCTGAAGCATCCAACCCAAGCGTCCAACCCAACCGTCTCAGGACCCTCCAAGCTGTTGGTCCCGAAGCATCCGAACAAACCATTCAACCCGACCGTCCCGGACCTTCGAAACGGTCCGTCCGGAAGAAGGTCCGGTTTCCTCTAGTCACCCAAACCATCCGACCAAACTATCCAACCCCACCGTCCCGGACCCTCCAGACTATTTGTCCTGAATCAGTCGACCAAACGGTCCAACCCGACCGTCCCGGACCATCCAAACTGTTGGTCCCGAACCATCCGAACAAACCGTCGAACCCAACCGTCTCGGACCCTCCAAACTGTTGGTCCCGAGCCATCCGACCAAATCGTCGAATCGACCGTCCCGGACCCTCCAAACTGTTGGTCCGAACCATCCGACCAAACAATCCAACCCGACCGTCTCGGACCCTCCCAAAACTGTTGGTACCGAAACCGTCCGACCAAACCGTCCAACCCGACCGTCTCGGACCTCCAAACTGTTTGTCCAGAACCACCCGACCAACCGTCCTACCCGACCGTCCCGAAACTTCCAAAACGGTCCGTCCGAAGAAGGTCCTGATGTCCTCTAGTTGCCCCGAATCATTCGACAAGCCGTTCAACTCGACCGTGCCGGACCTTCAACACGGTCCGTCTGGAAGAAGGTTTGGTTCTCCTCTAGTTCGCCCGTGCCCATCCGACCAAACTGTTGGTCCCGAACCGTCCGACCAAATCGTGCAACCGACTGTCCCGGAAACTTCCAAACGGTCCGTCCGAAAGAAGGTCCGCTCTCCTCTAGTCTCCCGAATCAACCAACCAAACAATCCAGCCCGACCGTTCCGGACCCTCCAACTGTTAGTCTCTGGGACCATCCGACCAAACCGTTCCAACCCGACAGTCCCGGCCCTCCAAACTGTTGGTCTCGAATCATCCGACCAAATCATGCAGCCCGACCGTCTCGGACCCTCAAAACTGTTTGTCCCGAACATCCGACCAACCCTCCAACCGACTGTCACGACCCTCCAAACGTTGGTCCGAAACATCCGACCAAACCGTCGACCCGACCGCCTCGGACCTCCAAACTGTTGGTCCCGAACCATCGACCAAACCGTCCAACCCAACCGTTACGGACCCTCCAAACTGTTGGTCCGAACATCCGACCAGACCGTCCAGCCGGACCGTCCCGGGCCGACCAAACTGTTGGTCTCGAACCATCCGACCGTCCCGGTCCATCGACACGGTCCGTCCGAAGAAGGTCCGGCTCTCCACTAGTTCTCCCGAACAATCCGACCAAACGATCCAAGTCGACCGTCCTAGACCCTCCAGTCTGTTGGTCCGAACCATTCGACCAAACGTCCAACCGACCGTCTCGGACCCTCCAAACTGTTGGTCCCGAACCATCGGACCAAAACCCTTCAACCCGACAGTCCCGGACCCTCCAAACTGTTGTTCCCGAACGATCCGACCAAACGTCCAAACTGTTGGTCCCGAACCATCGACCAAATTGTCCAACCCGACCGTCCCGGACACTCCAAACTATTGGTCCCGAATCATCGACCAAATCATGCAAACCCGATTGTCTCGGACCCTCTAAACTGTTGGTCCCGAACCATCCGACCAAACCGTCTAAACCTGACCGTCTTGGACCCTCCAAACTGTTGGTCCCGAACCATCCGACTAATCGTCCCGGAACATCCAAACGGTCCGTCGAAGAAGATCCGGATCTCTCTAGTTGTCCCGAACCATCCGACCAAACGCCCTACCCGATCGTCCGGAACTTCCAAACGGTCCGTCCGAGGAAGTTCCGGATCTCCTCTAGTTGTCCCGAACCAACAACCAAAACAGCCAACCGACCGTCTCAAACCCTCCCAAACTGTTGGTCCCGAACCATCCGACCAAAACCATCCAATCCGACTGTCTCTGCAACTTCCAATGGTCCGTCCGGAATGTCTAGATCTCCTCTAATTGTCCCAAATCATCTGACCAGACCGTCCAACCCGAACGTCCCGGACCTTCCAAACGGTCGTCATGGTTTGGTCGGATGTTTGGGAGAACTTGAGAACCGGACCTACTCAAGTTCTCCCAATCCATCCGACCAAACCATACATCCCGACCTTCCGGACCCTGCAAAATGATCGTCCCGAACCATCGACCAAACGTTCAACCGACAGTCTGGGCCCTCCAACTGTGGTCCCAAACAATCCGACCAAACCGTCCCAACCCGACCGTCCCGGGCCCTCCAAACTGTTGGTCCCGAACCATCCGACCAAACCATCCAACCCGACTGTCCTAGCACTTCAAATGGTCGTCCCGAGGTCCTGATCTCATCCAGTTGTCCCGAACCATCCACCCAACCGTCCAACCCGACCATCCCGGACCTTCCAAACGGTCTGTCCGGAAGAAGGTCCGGCTCCCTCTAGTTCTCCCGAACCATCCGGACCAAACCGTTCCAACCGACCGTCCCGGACCTTCGACATGCCCATCCGGAAGAATGTCCAGCTCTCCACTAGTTCTGCCGAAACTCCGACCACACCATCCAACCCGACCGTCCCGGACCTTCCAAACTCTAGTTCTGCCGAACCATCTGACCAAACTGTCGAATCCGACACTCGAACCCTCCAAACTGTTGGTCCCAAATCAACCGACCAAATCACGCAACCGACCGTCCCGGACCCTCCAAACTGTTGGTCCCAAACCATCCGACCAAACCCGACCGTCCCGAACAGACAAACGGTCCGTCCGGAAGAAGGCCGTATCTATTCTAGTTATCCCGAACCATGCCGACCAAAACCGTCCAACCCGATCGTCCTGGAACTTCCAAACGGTCGTCCGGAAGGTCGAGATCCTCTTATTGTCCCAGAACCATCCGACCAAACAATCCAACCCGACCGTCTCGGACCCTCCAAACTGTTGGTACGAACCGTCCGACCAAACCTTACAACTCGACGTCCCGAACTTCCAAACGGTCCGTCGGAAGAAGGTCCTGATCTCCTCTAGTTGTCCCGAACCATACGACCAAACCGTCCAACCTGACGTCCCGGACCTTCCAAACGGACCGTCAGAAGAAGGGTCCGGTTCCACTCTAATTCTGCCGAACCATCCGACCAAACCGTCCAACCCGACCGTCTCGGACCATCCAAACGTTGGTCCGAACCATCCGACCAACCATCCAACCCGACCGTTCAACCCGACCGTCTCAGACCTCCAAACTGTTGGTCCTGAACCATTCGACGAAACCTCCAACCACACTGTCCTGGAACTTCCAAATGGTCCATCCGGAAGGTCTAGATCTCCTCTAACTGTCGCAAACCATCCGACCAAACCGTCCAACCCGACCGTCGCGGGAAAAGAAGGTCCGGTTCTCGACTAGTACTTCGGAAACCATCGACCCAAACGTCCGACCAATAGTCCAACCGACCGTCTCGGAGGCTCCAAACTTTTGGTCCCGAACCATCCCACCACAACCCTACGTCCTCGATCATGCAAACGGTCCGTCCGGAAGAGGTCGGATTCTCCTTAGTTGTCCCTAAACATCCCGACCAAACGTCCAACCTGATCGTCCCGGAACTCCAAACGGTCCGTCCGAAGAAGGGTCCGGATCTCTCTAGTGTCCCGAACCATCCGATCAAACCTTGCAACCCGACCGTCCCGAAACTTCCAAACAGTCCGTCCTGGAGGAGGGTTCCTGATCTCCTCTAGTTCGTCCCGACCATCCGACCAAACAGTCCAAACCGACGGGTTCCATGACCTTCAAACGGTCCGTTCGGTTTTCACAAAAAAAAAGGTCTGGTTCTCGTCTAGCTCTTCGGAACCACTCCGACCAAACCGTCTAACCCGACCGTCCTGGATCCTCCAAAATGTTGGTCCCGAAGAATCCGACAACTGTCCAAAACCCGACTGCTTCCGGAAAACTTCCAAACGGTTCGTCCGGGAAAGACGGTTCCCGATCTCCTTTAGTTGTCCCGAACCATCCGGCCAAACCGTCCAACCCGACCGTCTCGGACCCTACAACACTGTTGGTCCCAACCATCGACCAAACCGTCCAACCCGACGTGTCCTGCGAATTCCTAATGGTCCGTCCTGAAGGTCTAGATCTCCTCGACTTGTCCCAACATCCGAGCTACACCGTCCCAACCGACCCATCCAGGACCTTTCAATGGTCCGTCGATAAGAAGTTCGCTTCTCCTCTAGTTCTCCCGAACCATCAGACCAAACCATCCAACCCAACCGTCCCGGACCCTCCCAAACTATTGGCCCCGAACCCCCGACCCCAAACCGACCAATCCGACCGTCTCGAACCCTCAACCTTTTGGTCCCGAACCCACCAGACCCAAACCGTCCAACCTGACCTCCCGGAACCCCTCCAAAACTGTTGTCCGAACCATATCGACTAAAACCGTTCAACCCGACCGTCCCGGGACCCCTCAAGCTGTTGTCCAGAACCATCGACCAAACCGTCGAACCCGACCGTCCCGAACTTCCAAACGGTCCGCGGAAGAAGGTCCGGTCCTCCTCTATTCGCCCGAATCAACCGACCAAAGAACAATACAAACCCGACCGTCCGGACCACCAAACGTGTTTGGTCCCTATCCATCCGACAAAACAGTCCAAACCCGACCGTCGCTGGACCCACAAACTGTTGGTCTCGAACGAACCGTCCGGCCAAACCGTCCCAACCCGACCGTCCCGGACCCTCCAAACCTTTTGGTCCGATATCTTTATCCGACCCCCCCCCTAAATCATGGAACCCGACGTCTCGGACCCTCCAAACTGTTGGCCATAACAAAAAACGCCGACCAACCGTCCTACACGACCGTTCCCGAAACTTCCAAACGGTCACGTCCGGAAGAAGGTCCTGATCTCCTCTAGTTGTCCCGAATACATCCGGACGACCAAGCCGTCAACCGACCATGACGGACCTTTCAAACGGTCCGTTGGCCAAGAAGGTTCTGGTTCTCCTCTAGTTCTCCCGGCAATCGCGACCAAACTGTTGGTCCCGAACCATCCGAGCCAAACCGTTGCAACCCGGACCGTCTCACGGAAACATCCAACCAAAACGGTCCGTCGGAAAGAAGGTCCGGCTCTCCTCTAGTTCTCTCGAAATCATCCGACCAAACAAATCCAGCACGACCGTCCCAGACCCTCCAAAACTGTTGGTCCCGGAACCTCCGAAAAACTTATTTTGTCCAGGACCTCCGAACTGTTTGGAACCCCGACATCCGACCCACAACCATCCAAACAGGGACCGTCTCGGAACTCCAAATTGTTGGTCCCAAACCGTTCCGACGAAACCGTCGACCACGGACCGTCCCGAAACTTCCAAACGGTCGTCCGTGGAAGGAGGTCCGGCTTCCTCTAGTTCCCCGAACCATCAACCAATCGATCGCGTGCAGACGTCCAACCTTTTCAGGTCCGAACAGTCCAACCAAAA